>OY755203.1:27538941-27927809 GCA_963576765.1 Draba incana | reverse complement strand
CCCTGAGGGTAGAGAGGCGTAGACTTGCTAAGTCAGATATTCCATTTTGCACAGAATGTCTCGAATCGGTTAGATATGAACTATGAACCGTTGTCTGTAACAATCTCATGTGGAACTCCGTGATGACATATGATGTTTCTCCAGACAAAGCTTTCTACTTGGACATCCTTGATGTTAGCATAGGCTTCAGCTTCTACCCACTTTGAGAAGTAGTCTGTTAGAACAAGTAAGAACCTCTTCTGCTTTGATGGATGCAATGGTCCAACAATGTCCATGGCCCACCTCATGAATGGGTAAGGTGACATGACAGAAGAGAGCATCTCAGTTGGTTGATGGATCTTTGGAGCGTGTCGCTGGCACTTTTCACACTTGGCTGAGAACTTCATGCAATCGCCTACTATAGTAGGTCAGAAGTGACCATGTCTCTTGATTTTGATCGCAAGCGCTTTGCCTCCTGAATGATTGCCGCAAGACCCACTATGAACTTCCTCCATTATTCGTCTTGCTTCTTCTCCTTCCACACAGGTGAGCATAGGACCGGAGAATCCCCATCTGAAGAGGTTACCATCGAGTATAACATAACGAGCGACATGCTTTTGTAACTTGCGGGCTGCCCACTTGCTACTGGGCAATTTGCCATTGGCAATGTACTCTCGTATTTCGTTGATCCATAACTTGTCGCAACTGTACTCTGGTTCTTCAGCGTCTTTGTTCATTGGGATTGCTTCGGGGTGATGAGAGCTGCTGGTAGCAGAAATATCAGCGACGGGGACGTTGTTGACAGGGCCGTCGGCGTCATGCATGTCAGTGTCTGGGATTTCAGGAGCTTCTGCCATCTCTATGTCTTCGTTGGTTGCTTCAGCAAGGGCACGTGCTTGCTTTGCTGCTTGAGAGCATGTTGAGATGGCGAGCGTCACCTCTTCTTGAATGCTGGGGAATTCAATGAACTCGACCGAAATGATCTACTTCAAAGCCGGATCTTCTGGCGTAGCAGTGGCAGAGGCAAGGTTGGCCAACGCGTCGGCGTCCATATTCTCACCTCTGGGAATCCTCGTAAGGGCGAACTCCTGGAATGAAGAAGCAAGGTTCTTCACTCTCTTCAGATAAGCCTCCATGCGATCATCTTTTGCGATGTACTCGCCGCTGAACTGACTGGTTACCAGCTGTGAATCGGAGAACGCGTGAATGTGTTTGACCCGTAGTCCTTGGGTGAGCTTCATGCCAGCAACGAGGGCCTCATACTCTGCTTCATTGCTAGAAGCTTTGAATCCTAGTCGAAATAATTGCTCAAGGACCTCTCCGGTTGGCGACACTAATCGTATCCCAACTCCAAAACCATTCTTTGAGGATGAGCCGTCCACGTATAGCTGCCAGATCCCGGGTTGTACCTCCTTAGAGTCTTTGTCTCTTCGGAGTTCTATAAGGAAATCAGCCAGCACTTGTGACTTGTTGCATGTTCGCCCTTTATACTCGATGTCATACTCGCTAAGCTCCACAACCCACTTAGCTAGCCTGCCAGATTGACTTGGGCTATGTAAAACTGAACGTAGCGGGAAAGTACTAAGGATAATAATTGAGTGAGATTGAAAGTAAGGTCTTAGCTTTCTTGATGCCATGAGGACGGACAATGCCAGCTTTTCCAGTTGAGGGTATCTTGTCTCGGCGTCTGTGAGTGTTTTGCTCACATAGAAGATAGGCCTCTGCTCGCCTTTTTCCTCCCGCACAAGGACAGCGCTACCTGCTGTTTCTGAGACAGTAGAGGTAGAGTGGTTCTCCAGTCACTGGCTTAGCAAGGATGGGTGGCATTGCCAGATATTCCTTAAGCTGTTTGAAAGCGTCTTCACATTTTTCTGACCATTCGAATTGTTTGTTTCCTCGCAGAGTGTTGTAGAAGGGAAGACACTTATCAGTGGAGAGTGAGATGAACCGATTGAGTGCTGCCACTCTCCTAGTTAACCTCTGTACTTCACGTTTATTCCTAGGTGAAGCCATCTGGATTAGTGCATCGATCTGTTTCGGGTTGGTTTCAATGCCCCAGCGAGTGACCAGGTACCCAAGGAACTCGCCAGAGGTCACAGCAAATCTGCACTTCGCTGGGTTCAGCTTCATGTTGTGGAGGCTCAGTTGGTTGAAGCATTCTTCCAGGTGGGCGATTTGTCCTCTTCTTCGAGTGACTTAACTAGCATATCATCAATGTAGACCTCCATAGTCTTCCCCAACTGGTCCTGGAACATCTTGTTCACCAGTCTCTGATATGTTGTACCGACGTTCTTTAGGTCAAAGGGCATCACCTTGTAGCAGTAGATGGCTCGGTCAATGATGAAAGCTGTCTTCTCTCTATCATCAGGGTGCATCAGAATCTGGTTGTAGCCAGAGAAAGCGTCCATGGTGCTAAGAAGCTGGTTACCCGCCGTTGCTTCCACCAAACGGTCAATGTGAGGTAAGGGGAAACTGTCTTTCAGGCAAGCTTTGTTAAGGTCTGTGAAGTCAACACAGACGCGCCACTTCCCATTCTTCTTCTTTACCACGACCGGGTTGGCGAGCCAGTCGGGATACTTGACCTCGGTTATAGACCCGACTCGGAGAAGCCTTTCGACTTCGTCATTAACAGCCTTTGCCCGTTCAAGACCCAACTTCGTTCTTTTTTGCTTAACTTGTTTGAATGTAGGATCCACATTAAGCTCGTGGCTGGCGACGTTGATGTCATCCCAGGCATGTCTTTAGCGGTCCAAGCAAAAACGTTGATGTTCTTCCGGAGAAACGCTGCTAGCTTTGTTTTGAGCACTTCGTCAAGGGCAGCTCTGATCTCGACGCATCTCTCTGGGTGCTGCTCGTCAATGCACACAGAGATCACAGGTTTGCAGGTAGGTCGCTCTTCTTCTGCACGACCGTCTGCGATCTGTAATTGCTATAAGAGGTAAGCCAGGTCTTTCACCTGACTGGAATTGGTTCTTGCTTTCTTTTGTGGCCCCTGTGAGGTCGAGTCGTCCTTCTTCTCTTCACGATTGCGCAGCTTGTGCTCTGCTAAGAAACACATGCGTGAATCTTTTTGGTTGCCAAAATCGTCTTTACACCGTCATTGGTCGGGAACTTTAAGCACAAGTGGTATGTTGATGGTACAGCTCGCATCCGACTGCCCATGATCAAATTGTAGATGGCGGGATGGTCAGACACCGTGAAGTTCACCATCTTTTTGACGCCTCCAGCTTGAACTGGCAGACGAATCGTTCCCATTGTCAAAGTTGTCTCGCCTGAGAAGCCCGTTATAGGCTTCGGTTGCCCTTTGACGAGTGATAGGTCGATCTTCATCTTTTCGAGTGTGTCTTTGAAGATAACGTCCACCGAGCTTCCAGTGTCGATGAGGACTCGAGCAACATTGAAATCGAAGACGGTAAGGTTGATCACCAACAGATCGTTATGCGGATGGTCAATACCTTCGACATCCTCCTCGCCAAAAGTGATAGGATCACTAGCATGCTTCGACCTTGGGGATGCAAAGATGTTGGCGCAGACTTCAGCGCGCCTCTGGTAAGCCTCGATCGCAATTAAGTTGTCAGCACAATACTGCGATCCTCCCATGATCATGTTGATGGTGCCTTGGGGTTTCTCACTCTCGGGGTTATCACCGCGACGCTGTCGCCTGGGATTTTCTGTCTGACCCTCGGTAGCATCCTGAGCCTTTTCCTCTGGCTTGAAATCTGACAGGCTGATGTTACCCTTGAGAGTGCCCTCGGCCAGCCTAGCGGCCAGCTGCCGTCCCAACTCGCGGCACCTCGCAGTCGAATGTCCAGTTGCTTTGTGGAACTCATAGTACAACTTTTCGTCGTATTCTGTCGGGTTTCTAACCCATGTAAAGCTTCCTCTGCCGCGTCCACGGCCGTGGACTCGACCTCTGCCATAGCCAGGTGACTCAATTTGGTAATTATGAGCTCCACCAGCTCCCCCTTCAAACTGGACGAAGGCGGGCTTGCCTCTCTTTGCTGCAGCTGGGATTGGAACCTGAGAAGGTTCGCTTGTCTGCTTAGCCTTTCCTCCCCTCT
This sequence comes from Draba incana, assembly GCA_963576765.1. Taxonomy (NCBI): domain Eukaryota; kingdom Viridiplantae; phylum Streptophyta; class Magnoliopsida; order Brassicales; family Brassicaceae; genus Draba; species Draba incana. The sequence goes on along the minus strand of OY755203.1, from coordinate 27,923,769 downwards.
TGGCGCGGAGTTCTTCTTCACTTCGGGCAAAGTCAGCTGCACGGTGAAGAGCGTCTTGAATCGTTGTTGGCGGGTTGATGGTGAGTTCCTGCCAAAACGGAGATGGACACCTAACTGCTCCTCTTAAGGCTTCCAATGCAGAGGTATTAATGATTCCATCTACCTTTGACAAGGTATGCTTGAACCTTGTAATGAAAGACCGCAAGCTTTCACTCTCTCCTTGCTTGTTGGTCCACAGTTCTGCATCGTAGATCTTTCGTTCAGCGAAGATGTTATAGTGTTGTACAAACATCTCAGAAAGTTGGTGGAAGTTATGGATTGAATACTTCTCCAGCTTGTAGAACCACTGGAGGGCAGGCCCTTTGAGGCTTTCCACGAACAGCTTGCAGTAGCCGACGTCCCTCTCGGCTTCCCTGAAGTTCGCCCTTCCTAGGGCTACCTCGAACTCCATCAGATGGTTAGTAGGGTCGGAGATTCCTTCATAGCTCGAAAGCTTGATTCTTCATGGATCGGAGATTCTGGCCCCCGAAATGTTTTCAGCGAAAGGGGTGTTTCGAGCCTTCTCCAGCACATAGGCGACCCCAAGAGCCCTTCCCGTCCTTCGGTACATCTGCAGCTTGGTACTCCGGAGATCGGAGACGACCTGGTCTAACGGGGCTTTCAGCGTAGCCAACTCTTCGTATCGGGAGGCTTGTGGAGCCCTGCGCTCCTGCTCTCTCCTGTAAAGCTCTGCTAAAATTGGAACCCCTTCTTGATCAGCAAATTCGTTGTCAACCGCTGGGTTGGTTGATATATCATGGTTTTTACCGGTTTTCAACCATGATATAAGTCCATGTTTTAGTGTCTTTTGGTGTTTTTGGTATTGTTTTAGTGTCTTTACAAGAACTGGACCGTCTGGAGCATAAAAGATGTTTACTAGAGGTTTCGGAGCATTCACGGAGTGAAGTGGCAAAATGCAAATTTGGAACCAAGATTTTGAATCTGTGTCGATCGACACTAATGAAGTGTGTCGATCGACACGTTAGTTACTGGAACAAAAGAAGCCGATTTGAAGATTGGTGTCGATCGACACCACCATGAGTGTCGATCGACACCCTGTTCTGTCAAGCCTGAAACTTAATCAAAGAAGCCCGTTCGAAGTCCGAAGACTCCAGATGTTTACTTTTGTGATCTATGACGGTTCAGAACCCTATATATACATATTTACAGCCATTGTTTAGGCTTAAGCTTTATTTTATTGCGTTTAGAATTACTCTTAAGAGATATCTCTAATAAAGATGTTTTATGCTTCATTAAACATGTATGAGTAATTTCTTTGTTAGGTTTAGGGATTTCAAGGGTTTTGATGAATTGCTAGATCTGATTTCTTGTTAGGATAATATCATTAGAATGTTCTTCATCTTGACTTGTGTTTATTGCTGATTCTTGATTAGCTACCTTGAATCTGATCTTAGGATAATTAATAGAAACGAGAGTTTGATTGATTTCCTAAACTAGTCTTTGATGAGCAAAATTCCTATTCGCAAAGGGATTTGGTTTAGGGTTTTGTGAACAATTGTGCCTGATCTTTAATGCTTGTTTAGATTCATAGGATTCGCAAAGGAATTTGACTTTCTAGGATTTATTCATAGAAAACATTCGCAGCGACAGCTGGTTTGTTTTACTTTCGTGTGCATGTTTAGGAACAAGAGCATTAATAATCCTAGCTTTTATTTATCATCTGCAATTCTGATTCTCCTGAGATTTCCCCGAACCTAGCTTTTATCTTCATTTATTTAAAGCTTATTATCCTGCTTACTTGTTTTATTTGGTTTTTCATACATTATATTTTGCCTAGCTTAGTCTAAAAGTAATAATCTATTGTGTCCCTGAGTCCCTGTGGATTCGATAACCTTAAGTGCTACAATTGATCTCTTAATTTGAGAGAGTAGTTCAAAGGAAATTTGAGCATATCAAATTTTGGCGCCGTTGCCGGGGATTCAACGCCATTAGATTTATTTTATTAGGATTTTGTCTAGGTTTTTTTTGCTTTGCTAGTTTCTTTTTCTTTTTGTTTTGCTTTTCAGGTACATGCGAAATCGCAATACCAGAAGCAACAAGGACAAGGAACTAGTGGGATACAATCTTCAGGAGTTGGCACGTTTAGAACGTGAGAATAGGAGAGCAGCGAGGATGGTTGCTCAAGAACATATTATATTGATTCCTGGAGAAGATGGAGTTCTGCGTGATCCGGCAGGACTGAAGTACAACGCTGAAGGGCAGATGATCAACGACAATGGGAATGTGATCGTCGAGGAGATTGTCGAGCCAGTTGACGAAGGAGCAGTGTTCGAAAATCAAGCTGGTGTCGCTCGACACCGCAACGGTGTCGTTCGACACCCGAATGAGATTCGCGTCGAGCAACAAGGGAATCAGATCGCTCAACCCGATGGAATGCTTGGTGTCAATCGACGCCAACATGGTGTCGCTCGACACCCAGTCCAGGACAGACCTAGAACGCTAGCTGATTTCAACAGACCGGACCAGTTCTATGCGAATCGAGCTGCGATTCGACCACCTGCATTCTAGAGGAATGATTTTGAGCTGAAGCCTGCTTAATTCAGCCTAGTCGCTCAGAACCCTTACCATGGTCTTCCTCATGAGCATCCTATGGACCACATCGAGAACTTCGAGGACTTAGCTTCAAGCATCAAGGCCAATGGTGTGTCCAACGATTATCTTTTCTGCAAGCTATTCCCATACTCTCTTAGTGGTTGAAGCAGCTAGAACCAGGATCGCTGACTACTTGGGAAGACGCGAAGAACGCGTTCCTGAATAACTTCTTTGATGATGCGAGGTCAGAAGAGCTAAGGACGAAGATTACTTCTTTCAAGCAGGGTCCTACAGAAGCTTTTAAGGCTGCATGGACGCGACTTAAGTCCTATCAGAGGAATTGTCCTCACCACGGCTTCACAGATGTTCAATTGTTAGGCATCTTCTACAGAGGAGTAGACAGGCGGTATCAGATGGCACTGGATGCAGCGAGTAGTAGTAACTTCAATACCAACTACCCAGCAGATGCAATCACTCTCATCGAGAACTTGGCTTCTAGCAACAGTACGAAGAATGCTGATTTTGAGAGGAAGCAGATGAGTGAGAACAAGGATGGTGGGAAGCACTTGGCTGAGATGAAGGCGAAGCTGGATTCTATGAAAAGTATCCTTGTGGGCAAGAAGTCTATTCAGTTTGCTCAGGAAGTTGAGACAGCAGAAGAAGATGTGAATTACATCAACCAAGCCGGATTTCAGAAGTATGGAAATCAGCAAGGCTATCAGAAGCCCTTCCAGAGCAACAACTTTAACAGAAGCTATGGTTCCTCATCATACCAGAAGCCTCCTGAGCAAGACAATGAGGTAAAAGCTATGCTTGCGCGGATCCTAGATGGACAGCATAAGTTGGAAGTTACTTTCAATGGGAAGTTGGACTCAGTCTATCAAGATCTTAATGGAAAATTCGAGTCATTGAGCGCTCATATGAAGCAATTGGATACACAAGTTGCGCAAACTGCTGAATCTGTTAGGAGACAAGACGGTTTCCTTCCCGCGAAGACCGATGCAAACCCAAGAAGCACTTGTAATGCTGTTTACACCGAAACGAAGGATTATTTCGCAGAGTTGGACGAGATTTTTGGAACAGTAGAACAAGTGTCGATCGACACTGACCCAGAGCATCGATCGACAGCACTCGAGGAGTTATCAAGGATCGCGACAGAAGAGTTAGTGTTGATCGACACTACAAAGAGTGTCGATCGACACCCCATCCAGACAGAGCCTGATTTTGCGGTTATCGCGATTGCTTCTGAGGAGAACGTCTACAAGGCTCCAGTTCCTTTTCCCAGAGCTAGAAGGTCTAAGGAGGAGGTTGAGGAGGAAATTTGCAAGCGGATCATTGATAAAGTCATGGTTGAGATGCCTTTGATCGATGCAGTTAAACTTTCTCCTGCGCTTAGGAGATACGTCAAGCGGCTTGCAGCTAATGGTATTAGTCCTGAGGAGGGAGCACTGTTGACTAGAGATATCAGAGCGATTCTCTTGAATACTCCTCCAGTACCTAAGAAGAAGAAGAAGAACATGGTGGTTTCAGAGGAAGTAACCGCAATGATTCAAAGCAGGATTCCTGTCAAGCTGCCAGATCCAGGAAACTTCGTGCTCAATTGCTCCATATCAACAGGGCAGTTTCCTCATTCTCTTTGTGACTTGGGTTCAGGAATTAACTTAATGCCATTATCTGTCGCTATTGATCTTGGAATGACTGATTTCAGGCCAATTAGGATGTCTCTTACGCCAGCTGATAGATCCCGGAGATTCCCAAAAGGGATTTTGGAGGATGTTCCAATCAGGATTCAGGATTGCATTATCCCTGCCGATTTTGTGGTTTTGGAATACAACGATAAGCCTGCAGATCCTATGATTTTGGGGAGATCATTCTTAGCTACTGCCGGAGCTCAAATCGATGTGAGGAAAGGGAAGATAAAGCTTGATCTTGGTGATATTGTCATGGATTTTGACATGGAGACAACAAGAAGGAAATCCACCATTGATGGTCAAGCTTTCTCTGTGGATACATCGCTGGATGACGAACCAATCAAGGAGCCTTCGAAAGATATTCCTGCTGAGATCATTGAAGAAGTGGTCGTTTCAGAACCCTCTCCTGAGATACCTCATGAAGAGCCCAGGTATGAACCCCTTGTACTTAATTCTGTCTCTTCTACATTCATTAAAGATGAAAAGCCTGTTATGCGCTCATGCAAGCTTCGAGTTCCTCGAAAGTTTAGTTTTTCTGATGGATTTGCAGGAAAGAGAAAAGAAGAGATGAAACCTAAGAAGAGTTCAAAGCCATTCGCCAAAATGAGAATCATCATTCCTCAAGGGCTAAACGAAAAAGGAGAAGCGGTTGTTCAGGAGATGATGGAGAGGACAATGAGACTTTTCCCTGAGATTGTTTCTGATAAGTATGGGGGAGTCATCCAGAAGGTTCGAATAAAACAAGCTGCTGCGAGTTCCATCAAGGATAAAAGTAGTACCATACTTCCTCAAGATCCACCATAGTTCTAAGTTCCTCGAAACAGTCAAGCTAACAGACTAAAAACAAGCGCTTAATGGGAGGAAACCCATTTGTAAGTTTAATATTTATGTTTTCTTTTCATTTTCTTTTACAATTTTATGTTTGGTTTTGTTTTTGTTTTGGTTTTCAGGAGATTAAACGTTGTAACGCAAGTGAGAATGCTCTTTAGATGAAGGTGTCGAGCGACACCAATAGGAGCATCGCTCGACACAACCAAAATCCACCAATAGATCGACTTGAACTTCAGTCGCTCGACGCGACATATTTATGAGTGTCGATCGACACTACCTCCTGGTACGAATTCTCACTTGATTTTTCTTACGTTTCATTTTCTATCTATTTATTTTCACCAATCTTAGGCTTAATAACACTGGGGACAGTGTAGTTTAAGTCTGGGGGAGGCAGTTGCTAACTATGAGTTTTGTTTTGTTATTTTTGAGTCATTTTTAAAATTTTTAGAGTCAAAACCTCTCCTTTAGACTTATTTTGAACAGCACTCATGGACCATTACCAATGCAAGTTGGCTGGTTTTACTGAGGTGGGTAACTGGAAGTGGATCGGTTTAACGGAGCGAGTTCAGATTTCTGGAGAATGCCAGAAAAGATGTCAAAGACCCCGCCCCTAATGAATCTCTAATCTCTTGTCAAGGGCGTTGGCTAATCGCAAGGCTTGATTCAGCTTCCAAACACTTGAAAGCGAGGATGAACCGCTCTTGAAACTTCTTCCCGAATGACGAGTATAACTTTCCTAGATCGAAAAAAGAAAGCCTCATGACCCTGTCTCCACAAGAACACCAGTAGTGAGAGCTGATCTAGTGATCATAGAGATGCCAAGGAAAAGTGCAAGCCCGAGTTCGGTTTAAAAAAAAAAAAAAAAAAATGCTAAAAGGAAATGGAGCTTAAAGTTCTGGTGGTAAAGGACACTCTGCTGAGATACCCGCCATCACAAAAAAATATCTTGAAGGAAAAAGTTCAACAAAAAGGCACTGCATCTCTATGATATCCTTAAATGGATACAGTTTCAGAGGGAAGAGAGAGGGTGAAACGCAAGAAAGTGTTAAAGGAAGTGAAAGAATCTAGAAGGTCCAGCGATCGATATTCCCTTGATAAGACTTAACCTAAATAACTAAGGGGTTTGCGACTGAAAGTCTGAGTTTCTCTAAGGAGTTTGGATTCAACCTGAAAGACTGCTAAGCTTTTAGGGACACATCGAAGTATCACCGGATTAGCTTTGCAAAGGTATGTGGTTCCTAAAGGAGTGATTATATCTGTTTTGCTTAGGGACAAGCAAAAGCTAAGTCTGGGGGAGTTGATATATCATGGTTTTTACCGGTTTTCAACCATGATCTAAGTCCATGTTTTAGTGTCTTTTGGTGTTTTTGGTATTGTTTTAGTGTCTTTACAGGAACTGGACCGTCTGGAGCATAAAAGATGTTTACTGGAGGTTTTGGAGCATTCACGGAGTGAAGTGGCAAAATGCAAATTCGGAACCAAGATTTTGAATCTGTGTCGATCGACACTGATGAAGTGTGTCGATCGAGACGTTAGTTACTGGAACAAAAGAAGCCGATTTGAAGATTGGTGTCGATCGACACCACCATGATTGTCGATCGACACCCTGTTCTGTCAAGCCCGAAACTTAATCAAAGAAGCCCGTTCGAAGCCCGAAGACTCCAGATGTTTACTTTTGTGATCTATGACGGTTCAGAACCCTATATATACGTATTTACAGCCATTGTTTTGGCTTAAGCTTTATTTTATTGCGTTTAGAATTACTCTTAAGAGATATCTCTAATAAAGATGTTTTGTGCTTCATTAAACATGTCTGAGAAATTTCTTTGTTAGGTTTAGGGATTTCAAGGGTTTTGATGAATTGCTAGATCTGATTTCTTGTTAGGATAATATCATTAGAATGTTCTTCATCTTGACTTGTGTTTATTGCTGATTCTTGATTAGCTACCTTGAATCTGATCTTAGGATAATTAATAGAAACGAGAGTTTGATTGATTTCCTAAACTAGTCTTTGATGAGCAAAATTCCTATTCGCAAAGGGATTTGGTTTAGGGTTTTGTGAACAATTGTGCCTGATCTTTAATGCTTGTTTAGATTCATAGGATTCGCAAAGGAATTTGACTTTCTAGGATTTATTCATAGAAAACATTCGCAGCGACAGCTGGTTTGTTTTACTTTCGTGTGCATGTTTAGGAACAAGAGCATTAATAATCCTAGCTTTTATTTATCATCTGCAATTCTGATTCTCCTGAGATTTCCCCGAACCTAGCTTTTATCTTCATTGATTTAAAGCTTATTATCCTGCTTGCTTGTTTTATTTTGTTTTTCATACATTATAGTTTGCCTAGCTTAGTCTGAAAGTAATAATCTATTGTGTCCCTGATTCCCTGTGGATTCGATAACCTTAAGTGCTACAATTGATCTCTTAATTTGAGAGAGTAGTTCAAAGGAAATTTGAGCATATCATTGGTTCGGGCTCGTCTCCGGGGTGGTCGATCTTCGTCCGACTCTTCCACCACACGCTTGGGAGTTGCATCAGATTCCCAACGAGGCGGTGGTGGAGGCAAGTCCTCTGGAACTGTGCGATTGGTGCGAGGCGACAGCTCCTCGTTCCAATTCTTTCGATGGGTTCGAGGAGTGTTGAAGCTGAGACGTGTTGGACGGACACAGGGCCTTTTGCGTGTTTTTCTCTTGAGCGCTCGCAGCTCGCTCATCATAGTTTCGTGGTGCTTCTCTTGATCTCGTGCACTCTTTTCCAGTGTCTCAAGTATCTGCTTGATCTCCGTGATATCTGTTGGGTTGTTCGCGGCGTGAGGTGCGGCGTTCTCCACGGAGTCCTCCCTTGCCTCGTCGTTCCCGTGAGACGAGGATCCTTCGCTGCTCATGCTATTGCTACCAGACATCGTGATGGTGTTGCGAAACCTAGCTTTCTCGTGTCAGATATCACTGGTTTCCCCTTAGTCGGCGCCAAATTGTGGGAGCCTAAGCTAGCACAATTAGATTTGTTAGGGTTTCGTGAGGAGGTAGAGATTTCTAGGGTTAGCTAAGATCGCAAGAGATGAGTAAGAGCTTTGTATTGCTGTGTAAACGTTTGAGTACAAGATTGTGAATAATTTTCGAATGACCCTTTAGGGTGTGTACAAAGATGTATATATAAATTTCTAGGTCGGTTAAGTCTCCTAAATCCTTGCGGATTCCTGCCTTGGCCAGGTCGGTCGAGTTAGAATGGGCTTCGCGTCTGGGCCGTGATACTTTGGCTTCGGACTATCTTCATGTGGCTGGGCCGAAGATGCTATCAGACCGAAGACACGGTCAGCCTGTCAAGGCATTGCTAAACCGAGTCTGTGCTCGGCCATCTGCCTATGCCGAACCCGCGGTCGGCACCTTGGTACGCCAAGCCCGTGGTCGGCTCCTTGGTACGCCGAGCCCGTGGTCGGCTCCTTGGTACGCCGAGCCCACGGTCGGATCCTTGGTACGCCGAGCCTGCAATCGGTTCTGCCTAGTCCGGGACCTTCCTGCTTCGCCTCACTCCACGACCACTTGCTTTGCTTCTATTCGCCAGAAGACTTAGGTGATTGTTTGACTTTGAATGTTTAACGTCGAGCGGGTGAAAACCGACCCCAACATACGCTCATGGAAAATAGGATTAGAGGCAATGTGCATAGCAGATTTATTATCACAAAACATCTTTGCAGGACCTGAAACAAAAACCTTGAGATCCTTAAGCAATTGTGTCAACCAAAGGAGTTAGTTCACAAGTAGCTAAGGTCATACTTCTATATTCTGCTTCATTACTACTTCTACTAACCGTCTACTGCTTCTTTGACTTCCAATTGATTAAAGATTGACCCAAATAGATGCAGAAACCAGTGACTGATTGTGTCGAGAATCAGGACAAGAGACCCAGTTGGCATCAGTGAAAGCATTTAGAGAAAGCTCAGAGTTTGCAGGATAAAACAAACCTTGAGCTAGATTGTTGACGAGATGCTTGTTTTAATCCATAGAGAGACTTATGCAATAAGCAAACTGGATTGGGAGGGAGAACACCATCATCATGAGTATATCCTTGAGGTAAACTCATGTAAATTACCTCATCCAGATCTCCATGTACGAATGCGTTAGTGACATCCATTTGAGTCAATGGCCAACCAAAACAAGAAGCCAATCCTAGCACAAGCTTAACACTTGCCATTTTAGCAACAGGAGAAAAAGTTTCAATGTAATCAATACCCTCTTGCTGCGTATACCCTTTGGCCACAAGCCTAGCCTTGTGCCTATCAACTTTACCATCAGGTGTGTATTTGAGGGTGAAAACCCATTTACAACCAATAACATGTGTATCAGGTGGTCTTGAAACAATACTCCAACTTCCATAACCCTCCAGAGCAGCAATTTCCACATCCATAGCTTTATTAAAGAAAGGATTGGCCATGGTTTCTTGAAATGTTTGAGGCTCTGTTTCAATTGTGATAGAAAGAGCAAAAGACTGATAGGGAGGATGAAGTTTAGAATAGTCAAGAACAGCAGAGAGAGGAAAAAGAATATAAGAAGAAGGAGTAGAAAGATCTGTGAGAGATGGAGGAGTAGAAATTTGTAAAAGAGAACAATGATAATCAGATAGATAACTAGGAGCTTTATCTTGACGTTTTGGCCTAGCAATAGCAAGTAGAACTTGTGCTGTTCCAGCTGTCACAGTCTCAGTTCCAGATGCAGTTGAAGAATTTCCAGATTCATCAGATGTATTGGATGATGCAGGACAGTGAGATGCATCAGATGAGCTAGATGAGTCAGGAGGGTTAGATGCAGAACAATGAGATGCATCAGGTGTACTAGATGATGCAGGACTATGAGATGCATCAGGTGTACTAAAAATTGCAGGAGAATCAGATGTATGAGGTGAACTAGATGAATCAGGGGAATTAGGTTATCATGTATACTAGATGATGTAGGACATGGTACATGTTTAACATCATCAAGAATAACAGGAGTGGATACATGCAAGATAGATTTACAAAACAAATCATCAATAGGTAAAGTAGGTGATTTTTGCAAAAAAGGAAATACAGTTTCATGAAAAATCACATTACGAGATATGGAGATGACATGAATAGCTATATCTAAGACCTTGTAGCCTTTGTATCCCAAAGAATATCCTAGAAAGACACAAGGAAATGCTCTAGGTGAAAACTTATTCTTATCCTTAAAATGAGTAGACACATAACAAAGACAACCAAAATTTCTTACAAAAGAAAAATCAGGAGTCTTATGATGCATCAGTTCATACGAAGACTGTTTATTAAGAAGTAAAGAAGGTGTACGATTGATTAAAAACACATCAGTACGTACACATTTACTCCAGTAAACTAATGGAACATGAGACTGAAACATTAAAGCACGAGCCACATTTAACAAATGCTGATGTTTGCGTTCAACTACTGAGTTTTGTTGTGGTGTATATGCACAAGAAAACTGATGTATGATGCCATGTTCTTTATGTAATGCACTGAAGGCAAGCTCTGGTGCATTATCACTACGAATTGCTTTGATTATAGTGTTATATTGAGTATGAACAAGTTTAAGGAAAGATGGAAAAACTGTTTTAACATCACTTTTATTCCTCAACATGTATAACCAAGTAACACGAGTACAATCATCAACAAGAGTAAGAAAGTATTTATATCCTTCTATAGACTCAACAGAAAAGGGTCCCCAAATATTTAAGTAAACTAATTCAAATGGTGAAGAACAAAGATTATTATGGGATACAAAGGGTAAATTCTTCTGTTTAGCTAGAGGATATATATTACAATGTTTATGACTAAACTTAGCTAATGAAATACCAGGAATATGTTGTAACTTGGCAGAATAAGGATGTCCTAGGCGTTGATGCCACATATGTCCATCCACCAAGGATCCACATAAATGTGCAGAAGAAGAAGTAACACCAGTTTCCAGTATGTATAGATTGTGTAAAAGAAATCCTCTACCAATCGTCAAGTCCTGAATATGGTCCTGAAGAAAGCAAGAATCATGATAAAAATGAGCTGAACATTGTTGATGTTGTAACAAGGAACTAACGCTAATCAAATTGAACTTAAATGTTGAAACATACAAGACATTATGCAAAATAAGCTGATCAGAGATATGCATTGTTCCTGTATGATTAATGGGAACTCTAGTACCATCTAGAAAGGAGACTGTAACACCTGTAACAGTAACAACTTCACTAAACATTGCTAGGTCAGAACAAACATGGCTTGTTGCCCCACTGTCAATAATCCAAGAACCAATAGGGAGGATATAATGTAAAGTGGAAAAGCAATGGTGTTGAAAAGTAAGTGTTTGATTTTCAAAACGAAGATTTGTTGAGGGAAACACAATTGAAACATTACCTGAAGTAGATGTTGCAGCCATATAACCATTGGTGGTAATAGAAGCTGATGGGGAAAGAGATTGCGTCTCTGGTGGCTTAACATGAGCATGAAGTTGTGTGAGCAAAGACTAAACCTGAGCAGAACTGAATTGGCTGAGATCAATATTAGGTACACTTTGAGCAGGTGGTGGCATATAAGTAGTAGGACCAGTCACTGCATTAGCCACTGCACCATGTTTAGAATACGAATTCTGTGGCTTGAAACCTGATTGAAATGAACCACTAGAAATCAAAGGAGGTTGAGAAGAAGGTTTTTGATACAACTTATGACCAGGTGGATAGCCATTTGATAGGTCCCAATATTAGAACAAACCAATTTGTTGATCAAAACAATAAAACAAGAACACTTTGGTTCTTAAGACGTAAGTTACTTCAATTTTCTTTTCATATCTTTTCATTAAAACCACAATGCTTTAAATACACAAGCAAAGAAATAAACTAACTATCACACATGAAAGAGTGGGATAACAATTCCTTTAATTTAGGAGAGTGGAGAATATGCTAGTGAAGAATATGCTCCCATCAATACTCCCATCACCAAACGAACCTTGTCCTCAAGGTTCAGTGCCGGAAGTTGTTGTCCTCCACGCTCATGAACAAAACGTTGAAATGGAAGTTTAAACATCAATGACCCCATACTCTTATGGCTGGTACAAATATCACGAAGAGCTACGGTTTCGAAACAGTGACTATGAGACATCTTGATAACTCTTTCGGTCGGTGCAGTTTTCTTCATCGCTTTGGTGGCAAGTTTCTTCTTGGATGCTTTTCTTCCAATTTATTTCGTAGTGGTTGACTTAGTACGAGCAAATTTGTGTTGGATCATGTCGGTGTTGCGCCGTCTCCTTTGAGATGAGTTAAATCCTTCTCGGGCCCTCATACATGCTTCTTTGAGCCGATCGATTGAAGTATCAAGTCGTTGGAAGTGATTTCCAATAACCAACTTCATATTGGCCATTTCCTCTCTTAGGTTTCCCATGATTGATTTGAACACATCATAGACCGCGGATGGTGGTTCTTCGTCGTCGTAGTAGACATCAAAGATTGGATCGCCATTGATCTCATTGTAGAGCTCCATGGATCCTCGCTCTGATACCATATTGATAGGTCCCAATATTAGAACAAACCAATTTGTTGATCAAAACAATAAAACAAGAACACTTTGGTTCTTAAGACGCAAGTTACTTCAATTTTCTTTTCATATCTTTTCATTAAAACCACAATGCTTTAAATACACAAGCAAAGAAATAAACTAACTATCACACGTGAAAGAGTGGGATAACAATCCCTTTAATTTAGGAGAGTGGAGAATATGCTAGTGGAGAATATGCTCCCATCACCATTAACTTTGTGGCACTTCTGAACAGTGTGACCAGTGCGACCACAGAAGGTGCATACAGGGCGTTGTTGAGACCTATATTTGTTGTAAGTAGCTGCTTAAGCTGCATTTTCCTCTGGTCCAGTGTAGTGATTCACAGGCATCTGTTATAGAGTAGGAGAATATCCTTGATTGTTTGAAACCAGAGGTCCAGTACTCTGAAAAGCCACATTATCCAATCTTGCAGATGGTCTGATTGTCTTTTGACGCTCATCTTGTATAACCATGTTGAACACATCCTCAATAAATGGAATTGGCTTCAAACCAATATATGTCTCCTAGTCTGCTCATAAACTTCATTCAATCCCATCAAAAACTTTGTCACTCTACTTCGTTGCTGTAATTTTTCCCAAAGAACAGCTGCATTACACTCACATTTACCACAAGTACAAACAGGCAACTCCACGTAGTTTTTATACTCTTCCCATAAGGTAACAAGCTCCGTATAATACGTGTTAACATCCATGGAACCTTGCTGAATAAAACTCAATCTCTGTTCAATTTCGTAAACATGAGGAGCATCATCTTGTTTAAAACGAGACATGAGATTATTCCAAATTGCTTAAGCAGTAGACATGAATAAAAGACTCTGGCCTATTTTCTTGGAAACAGAATTCATGAGCAATGTAGCAACCATGTCATTGCATCTAGACCATGAACCAGCATCACGACTACCATTAGGAGGTTTAGAAATTGTACCGTCAATGAAACCAAGCTTATTACGTATGTTGAGAGCTATTCGCACAGATCGACGCCATGAATGAAAGTCTGATCCAGAAGCAAGTCGATCGGAAACAAGTATCAGCCCAGCATGATCAGAGGCGTGAAGAAAATACAGATTCTCATATTGATCTGAAGATTGGAATCGATTTTTGTCACTCGTAACAGGATTAGTAACAGGATTAGTATCAATCGATCCCATTTCTGATGATGAAATTGAAATCGATGAAGAAGGAACTCGTCGTGAGATGTATAAAACGAAGACGATGATGTTCTAGGTCAAAGAAAAGGGGAAAACCTCAGAAACGGAGAGGATGAAAAATTGATCGGAGAAAACCAAAATCGTTGCAATTGACGGTGAGAAACTGAAATTGACGACGAATCAAGAAGTCGGAGAGCTCAAATCGAACAATCCAAGGTCGATTTCATGGAAATCTTGAAGAAATTTGAATGAGAAACAATGGCGGAAGTGAGAGAGAAAAGTTGTTAGGCTCTGATACCATATTAAAGAATATCTTGTTATTTCTCATTAATTACTAAAGCTGTACATTATCTCATATATATATACACATGGTTTAGCTAAAGGAAACCAACCAATGTGAATTAAACCAACTAAACCAGCATTTACATCTAATACTTGAAGTTGAGGACACCCAGAACAAGTGTTCCCTGAGGTGGAATTTGAGCGAGGCGTAAAGTCAAAATCTTGGATCTAGCCCCAATGCACAATTTGTCTGCAGCCAATGGTGGATCCAAAAATTTATTTACCGGGGCAAAACTTACTTTAAACAAAGGTAATAAAATTGTATATAAAAAATATTTAAATAAATAATACGTAAAAAAAATAACATATTTGTTTTACAAAGAAAGTAACATTTTGTAAGAAAACATTATAAATCTTGGTTATGAGGATATATTGAATATTTTAGGGATCTTTTCGAAACTACACCCTTTTTATTGGTCAATTGCAAAACTACACCACTCTTTCTCTCTCTTTTATTTTTTGAGTCTTTGCCACTAAACTGTCCATTTATTTACAAAACTGCCATTACGTAGACTTCCTTTTGTGTTTCGTAGACTTCCAATGAAAGATGAAAAGTCTAACCAATCCTACAGAAATCAAACTATTTATAGTAATGCCATCTTCATCAATTTTCCAACCACCATGAACAACCACCATGAAAACCAATTTCAAGCTCATAATGGCTCAACAACTAATTTTTGAACTCTTAATGCTCTTCTATTATCCTTATTACTTATTTCCTTTGTTCTCCTCTACAATTTCATACATAAATCTCTTAAAGTTTCGTTTTCAAAATAATTTGTCACGATTTCCCACAAATCTTGTTTTAACACACCATAGATTCTTCAATATCGGTTATATTTTCAAGTTCCAGTCGTGGAGGAAGCGAAAAACGAGCTCAACGTATGAAAAAAAACTGAAACTTCCAAAATCAAAATTTCAGATCTAGAAAATTGCAGTGTACAGAAACAACGATAACTTTCTACTTGCAACTCCGATAGAAATGAAATTGGTATCTCTAGAAAGCTGAGAGTCGGGGCTTTCCAACAAGGCAGATTTGCATTTGACCATTTATGCAAAAAATACAAAGTAGACTTCCTAGGAAGTCTGCATGATTCCTTTGGAAACAAAAAACAGTGCCACGTAGACGGGTTAGTTATGCATTTGACCAAAGATTTGACTTTTTTGTGTAGACTTCCCTGGAAGTCTGCAAAAATGTAAGGGTAGATTTGCATTTGGAAATTGGAAAGTAGAATTTCCTAGAAGTCTGCACAGAAAAAATAGGTAGTTTTGCATTTGACCAAAAAAGTAAAACATTGACCAATATTTGCAGACTTCCAGAAGACAGTGTAGACTTCCAAGGAAGTTTACTACTAAAGTCTACGAATTTGGTCAAATACAAAACTACCCTTATTTTTTGCAGACTTCCAGGGAAGTTCACATTCCATTTGCGAACTTCCGGGAATTGCAAAAGTACCTTGTACGGATGCCGACTTTCGTTGCAGACTTCCTAGGAAGTCTACTTTTCTGTGAAGACTTCCTAGGAAGTCTTCTTTTCTTTGCAGACTTCCCTGGAAAAAGTCAAAATCTGGTTAAATGCAAAACTACCCCCTGTTTTTGTGCAGACTTCCAAGGAAGTCTGTAAAAAAAAGTCAAACCTCTGGTCAAATGCAAAACTACCCTTTGCAGACTTCCAGGAAAGTCTACGGCTGTGAAGACTTCCCTGGATGTCTGCAAAGCGTTTGCCGAAAATGCAAAAGTACCCCCCTGTAGACTTCCGTTTGACAGATTGGAAGTATACATGGGAAGTCTAAGGACAAAAACGGATGTCTACAGAGGAAGTCTACAATACACATTCATTTTTAAAACCTAATTATATGTTATTCTAGAAAGAGTTTTGATGTTTTTTTTGTTCTCACATGTGTGGTACCTATTTCTCCATCATCTGTGTAAGTTTAACATGTTTAAGACTAATATTGATGGGGCAAATCTAATTTTTTCATTTGGTGACTAGTTAGCTCATTCAACGTAGACTTCCAGCGACTGATTGGAAGTCTACACGGGAAGTCTACGGTCAAAGATGAAAGTCTACAGAGGAAGTCTACAATACACAATCTTTTTTAAAACCTAATTATATGTCATTCTAAAAAGAGATTTGATGTTTTTTTTGTTCTCACATGTGTGGTACCTATTTCTCCATCATCTGTGTAAGTTTGACATGTTTAAGACTAATATTTAGGGGGTAAATCTATTATTTTCATTTGATGACTAGTTAACTCATTCAACGTAGACTTTGAGTGACTGATTGGAAGTCTACACGGGATGTCTACGAAAAAAACGGAAGTCTACATTGTACATAAACACTAAAACGCATTTTTATAGATTTAAACATTATTTTTGAAAAACTTTTGTCTTACACATGAGTCATAATAATTATTTTGTATGCTTTGGACATGTTTAGTTATAAGATTTGCATGTCAAACTCAATTTTATGTTTGTACCACCAATTACCTTATTTGTGCAGACTTCCAGGGAAGTCTACGGTTGAATTTCGATTGTTGCTAACTACGCCTCATATTACCGTGTTGAAACTAGTGTTCATAAGTAAGTTATTATTATGTCGGGACTGAATTTATTATTATGTACAACTTTGTGTTAAAACTCGTGGAAAAATAAAATTTAATTTTAAAACTTGTGTCTGGACTTGTGTTCAATCTAGGTTATTCTCATGTTCAAACTTGTGTTAAAAAAAAAAGTTTTGTTTTCACTTCAATTCGAACCAAGGGGAAAGATTTGTATCATGTAATGTGTGAGTCTTTAACCAGTAAGGCTATTGCAACTTATTCGTTAAATTTGACAATCTTTTTTTTATTATGATGTAGAATTTATCTGTAGACTTCCCTTGTTGTTTATGGACTGTCCTTGTAGACTTCTTTTAAACCTAATTTAATTTTTACTTCTTTTAAATTGCCGCCATACTTCTTTTAAATTGCCGCGAAATTTTAACCTAATTTAAAATTGAATCATTTAAAAACTTAGCTCATTTGTGGAAACTTAGCTCATTTGTGGAATAAATTGATCTTGCTTGGTTAGCACTTAGCTAATTTGTAGAAATAAGTGTTTGTTTACATTTTTTATATTACTTGCTAAGTTACTTAAGCCACTAATAATATTTGAAACAAAAATAAAATTTGATTCGGTGTTATCAAAACTTATCATCGGAATATTCGAAAACAAAAATTTGATTCGGTGTTATCAAAACTTATCATCGGAATATCAAAAGTTTATATCTTTCATACAATGATACAACAAAGAAACTCTCTTTCACATCTTTAGCCGTAAGCTTCTTGGGATTTTGCTGCTTTTAGTGCTTCATCCACAATTTTACAACAAATAATAAAATATAACAAGAAAAATGCATAATTCATAATTTCCCCTGTAGACTTCCAAATTGAATAGTATACTTTTGTAAGTAGACTTCCCGTGTAGACTTCCGTAACCTGAGAAACACAAACAAAATCAAATCATCTAAAAAAGCATACAACGGATTAGATCTAGTGGAGATCGAAGAGTTTGAAGGAACAAATATAGCTTTTTCAGATTTTGTTTTCATAATAAGCAATAAATGAGAAAAAATTCACCAAAGATCTGTGATTTGCGAATGTGTTAAGTAATGAGATTTTCTCGTTCATCGGTGTTCTTCCATTCAGTTTCACCATCTTTCTACAAAACAAAGGAAACAAAAGTTGAGGAATCACAAACTCAACCAATAATGAAGCAACCCATCCAAATTTCAAACCTTTAACATGGTTGACGAACTGAAAAAGTAAAAATAGAGGCACGTACCTTTGTTGAAAGTGAAATTAGTTGCTAGAATCAGAAAGAAGACGAAATTTCGTATGGAATAGACCCAAAAATTGTTCAAATCGGTGGAGAATTGAAGAAGATAAGACTTAGGCAAAAATTCGTCAAAAATCTCTCTAAAAACGTGAGAAGAGTGAAAAAGTTAGGAGGCTAGGGTTGAAAATAAAAATTAGGGTTTTCAATGAAAAACTTGCTTATATATGGAGACAAAAATTAGGGTTAGTAGATTTCCCGTGTAGACTTCTGTAACCTAAGAAACATAAACAAAACCAAATCATCAACACAAATATATAAAACGGACCAGATCTAGTGGAGATTGAAGAGTTTGAAAGGACATAATAAGCAACACATGAAGAAAACTCACCAAAGATCTGAGATTTGCGAATGTGTTAAGGATTAAGATTTTTTCGTTCATCGGTGTTCTTCCATTCAGTTTCACCATCTTTCTACAAAACAAAGGAAACAAAAGTTGAGGAATCACAAACTCAACCAATAATGAAGCAACACATCCAAATTTCAAACCATTAACATGGTTGACGAACTGAAAAAGTGAAAATAGAGGCACATACCTTTGTAGAAAGTGAAATTAGTTGCTAGAATCAGAAAGAGGACGAGATTTCGTATGGAATCGACCCAAAAATTATTCAAATCGGTGGAGAATTGAAGAAGATAAGACTTGGGCAAAAATTCCTCAAAAATCTCTCTAAAAACGTGAGAAGAGTGAAAAAGTTAGGAGACTAGGGTTGAAAATAAAAATTAGGGTTTTCATTGAAAAACTTGCTTATATATGGAGACAAAAATTAAGGTTAGTAGACTTCCTGTGTAGACTTCTGTAACCTAAGAAACACAAACAAAATCAAATCATCTACAAAAAATATAAAACGGACTAGATCTAGTGGAGATTGAAGAGTTTGAAAGGACATAATAAGCAACACATGAAGAAAACTCACCAAAGACCTGAGATTTGCGAATGTGTTAAGGATTAAGATTTTTTCGTTCATCGGTGTTCTTCCATTCAGTTTCACCATCTTTCTACAAAACAAAGGAAACAAAAGTTGAGGAATCACAAACTCAACCAATAATGAAGCAACCCATCCAAATTTCAAACCTTTAACATGGTTGACGAACTGAAAAAGTAAAAATAGAGGCACGTACCTTTGTAGAAAGTTAAATTAGTTGCTAGAATCAGAAAGAAGACGAAATTTCGTATGGAATAGACCCAATAATTGTTCAAATCGGTGGAGAATTGAAGAAGATAAGACTTGGGAAACAATTCTTCAAAAATCTCTCTAAAAACGTGAGAAGAGTGAAAAAGTTAGGAGGCTAGCGTTGAAAATAAAAATTAGGGTTTTCATTGAAAAACTTGCTTATATATGGAGACAAAAATTAGGGTTAGTAGACTTCCCGTGTAGACTTCTGTAACCTAAGAAACATAAACAAAACCAAATCATCAACACAAATATATAAAACGGACCATATCTAGTGGAGATTGAAGAGTTTGAAAGGACATAATAAGCAACACATGAAGAAAACTCACCAAAGATCTGAGATTTGCGAATGTGTTAAGGATTAAGATTTTTTCGTTCATCGGTGTTCTTCCATTCAGTTTCACCATCTTTCTACAAAACAAAGGAAACAAATGTTGAGGAATCACAAACTCAACCAATAATGAAGCAACACATCCAAATATCAAACCTTTAACATGGTTGACGAACTGAAAAAGTGAAAATAGAGGCACATACCTTTGTTGAAAGTGAAATTATTTGCTAGAATCAGAAAGAGGACGAGATTTCGTATGGAATCGACCCAAAAATTGTTCAAATCGGTGGAGAATTGAAGAAGATAGGACTTGGGCAAAAATTCTTCAAAAATCTCTCTAAAAACGTGAGAAGAGTGAAAAAGTTAGGAGACTAGGGTTGAAAATAAAAATTAGGGTTTTCATTGAAAAACTTGCTTATATATGGAGACAAAAATTAAGGTTAGTAGACTTCCCGTGTAGACTTCTGTAACCTAAGAAACATAAACAAAACCAAATCATCAACACAAATATATAAAACGGACCATATCTAGTGGAGATTGAAGAGTTTGAAAGGACATAATAAGCAACACATGAAGAAAACTCACCAAAGATCTGAGATTTGCGAATGTGTTAAGGATTAAGATTTTTTCGTTCATCGGTGTTCTTCCATTCAGTTTCACCATCTTTCTACAAAACAAAGGAAACAAAAGTTGAGGAATCACAAACTCAACCAATAATGAAGCAACACATCCAAATTTCAAACATTTAACATGGTTGACGAACTGAAAAAGTGAAAATAGAGCCACATACCTTTGTAGAAAGTGAAATTAGTTGCTAGAATCAGAAAGAGGATGAGATTTCGTATGGAATCGACCCAAAAATTGTTCAAATCGGTGGAGAATTGAAGAAGATAGGACTTGGGCAAAAATTCCTCAAAAATCTCTCTAAAAACGTGAGAATAGTGAAAAAGTTAGGAGACTAGGGTTGAAAATAAAAATTAGGGTTTTCATTGAAAAACTTGCTTATATATGGAGACAAAAATTAAGGTTAGTAGACTTCCCGTGTAGACTTCCTGTATAGACTTCTGTAACCTAAGAAACACAAACAAAATCAAGTCACCTACAAAAAATATAAAACGGACTAGATCGAGTGGAGATTGAAGAGTTTGAAAGGACATAATAAGCAACACATGAAGAAAACTCACCAAAGACCTGAGATTTGCGAATGTGTTAAGGATTAAGATTTTTTCGTTCATCGGTGTTCTTCCATTCAGTTTCACCATCTTTCTACAAAACAAAGGAAACAAAAGTTGAGGAATCACAAACTCAACCAATAATAAAGCAACCCATCCAAATTTCAAACCTTTAACATGGTTGACGAACTGAAAAAGTGAAAATAGAGGCACATACCTTTGTAGAAAGTGAAATTAGTTGCTAGAATAAGAAAGAGGACGAGATTTCGTATGGAATCGACCCAAAAATTGTTCAAATCGGTGGAGAATTGAAGAAGATAGGACTTGGGCAAAAATTCCTCAAAAATCTCTCTAAAAACGTGAGAAGAGTGAAAAAGTTAGGAGACTAGGGTTGAAAATAAAAATTAGGGTTTTCATTGAAAAACTTGCTTATATATGGAGGCAAAAATCAACACAAATATATAAAACGGACCATATCTAGTGGAGATTGAGAGTTTGAAAGGACATAATAAGCAACACATGAAGAAAACTCACCAAAGACCTGAGATTTGCGAATGTGTTAAGGATTAAGATTTTTTCTTTCATCGGTGTTCTTCCATTCAGTTTCACCATCTTTCTACAAAACAAAGGAAACAAAAGTTGAGGAATCACAAACTCAACCAATAATGAAGCAACCCATCCAAATTTCAAACCTTTAACATGGTTGACGAACTGAAAAAGTGAAAATAGAGGCACATACCTTTGTAGAAAGTGAAATTAGTTGCTAGAATAAGAAAGAGGACGAGATTTCGTATGGAATCGACCCAAAAATTGTTCGAATCGGTGGAGAATTGAAGAAGATAGGACTTGGGCAAAAATTCCTCAAAAATCTCTCTAAAAACGTGAGAAGAGTGAAAAAGTTAGGAGACTAGGGTTGAAAATAAAAATTAGGGTTTTCATTGAAAAACTTGCTTATATATGGAGACAAAAATTTAGGATAGTAGACTTCCCGTGTAGACTCCCTGTGTAGACTTCTGTAACCTAAGAAACACAAACAAAATCAAATCATCTACAAAAAATATAAAACGGAGTAGATCTAGTGGAGATTGAAGAGTTTGAAAGGACATAATAAGCAACACATGAAGAAAACTCACCAAAGATCTGAGATTTGCGAATGTGTTAAGGATTAAGATTTTTTCGTTCATCGGTGTTCTTCCATTCAGTTTCACCATCTTTCTACAAAATAAAGGAAACAAAAGTTGAGGAATCACAAACTCAACCAATAATGAAGCAACCCATCCAAATTTCAAACCTTTAAAATGGTAGACGAACTGAAAAAGTAAAAATAGAGGCACGTACCTTTGTAGAAAGTGAAATTAGTTGCTAGAATCAGAAAGAAGACAAAATTTCGTATGGAATAGACCCAAAAATTATTCAAATCGGTGGAGAATTGAAGAAGATAAGACTTGGGCAAAAATTCCTCAAAAATCTCTCTAAAAACGTGAGAAGAGTGAAAAAGTTAGGAGACTAGGGTTGAAAATAAAAATTAGGGTTTTCATTGAAAAACTTGC
Source organism: Draba incana (assembly GCA_963576765.1). NCBI lineage: Eukaryota > Viridiplantae > Streptophyta > Magnoliopsida > Brassicales > Brassicaceae > Draba > Draba incana. The sequence continues at coordinate 27,901,476 of OY755203.1, read as the reverse complement.
TTATATATGGAGACAAAAATTAAGGTTAGTAGACTTCCCGTGTAGACTTTTGTAACCTAAGAAACATAAACAAAACCAAATCATCAACACAAATATATAAAACGGACCATATCTAGTGGAGATTGAAGAGTTTGAAAGGACATAATAAGCAACACATGAAGAAAACTCACCAAAGATCTGAGATTTGCGAATGTGTTAAGGATTAAGATTTTTTCGTTCATCGGTGTTCTTCCATTCAGTTTCACCATCTTTCTACAAAACAAAGGAAACAAAAGTTGACGAATCACAAACTCAACCAATAATGAAGCAACACATCCAAATATCAAACCTTTAACATGGTTGACGAACTGAAAAAGTGAAAATAGAGGCAAATACCTTTGTTGAAAGTTAAATTATTTGCTAGAATCAGAAAGAGGACGAGATTTCGTATGGAATCGACCCAAAAATTGTTCAAATCGGCGGAGAATTGAAGAAGATAGGACTTGGGCAAAAATTCTTCAAAAATCTCTCTAAAAACGTGAGAAGAGTGAAAAAGTTAGGAGACTAGGGTTGAAAATAAAAATTAGGGTTTTCATTGAAAAACTTGCTTATATATGGAGACAAAAATTTAGGTTAGTAGACTTCCCGTGTAGACTTCCTGTGTAGACTTCTGTAACCTAAGAAACATAAACAAAATCAAATCATCTACAAAAAATATAAAACGGATTAGATCTAGTGGAGATTGAAGAGTTTGAATGGACATAATAAGCAACACATGAAGAAAACTCACCAAAGATCTGAGATTTGCGAATGTGTTAAGGATTAAGATTTTTTCGTTCATCGGTGTTCTTCCATTCAGTTTCACCATCTTTCTACAAAACAAAGGAAACAAAAGTTGAGGAATCACAAACTCAACCAATAATGAAGCAACCCATCCAAATTTCAAACCTTTAAAATGGTTGACGAACTGAAAAAGTAAAAATAGAGGCACGTACCTTTGTAGAAAGTGAAATTAGTTGCTAGAATCAGAAAGAAGACAAAATTTCGTATGGAATAGACCCAAAAATTATTCAAATCGGTGGAGAATTGAAGAAGATAAGACTTGGGAAAAAATTCCTCAAAAATCTCTCTAAAAACGTGAGAAGAGTGAAAAAGTTAGGAGACTAGGGTTGAAAATAAAAATTAGGGTTTTCATTGAAAAACTTGCTTATATATGGAGACAAAATTAAGGTTAGTAGACTTCCCGTGTAGACTTCTGTAACCTAAGAAACATAAACAAAACCAAATCATCAACACAAATATATAAAACGGACCATATCTAGTGGAGATTGAAGAGTTTGAAAGGACATAATAAGCAACACATGAAGAAAACTCACCAAAGATCTGAGATTTGCGAATGTGTTAAGGATTAAGATTTTTTCGTTCATCTGTGTTCTTCCATTCAGTTTCACCATCTTTCTACAAAACAAAGGAAACAAAAGCTGAGGAATCACAAACTCAACCAATAATGAAGCAACACATCCAAATTTCAAACCTTTAACATGGTTGACGAACTGAAAAAGTGAAAATAGAGCCACATACTTTTGTAGAATGTGAAATTAGTTGCTAGAATCAGAAAGAGGACGGGATTTTGTATGGAATCGACCCAAAAATTGTTCGAATCGGTGGAGAATTGAAGAAGATAGGACTTGGGCAAAAATTCCTCAAAAATCTCTCTAAAAACGTGAGAAGAGTGAAAAAGTTAGGAGACTAGGGTTGAAAATAAAAATTAGGGTTTTCATTGAAAAACTTGCTTATATATGGAGACAAAAATTAAGGTTAGTAGACTTCCCGTGTAGACTTCCTGTGTAGACTTCTGTAACCTAAGAAACACAAACAAAATCAAATCATCTACAAAAAATATAAAACGGACTAGATCTAGTGGAGATTGAAGAGTTTGAAAGGACATAATAAGCAACACATGAAGAAAACTCACCAAAGACCTGAGATTTGCGAATGTGTTAAGGATTAAGATTTTTTCGTTCATCGGTGTTCTTCCATTCAGTTTCACCATCTTTCTACAAAACAAAGGAAACAAAAGTTGAGGAATCACAAATTCAACCAATAATGAAGCAACCCATCCAAATTTCAAACCTTTAACATGGTTGACGAACTGAAAAAGTAAACATAGAGGCACGTACCTTTGTAGAAAGTTAAATTAGATGCTAGAATCAGAAAGAAGACAAAATTTCGTATGGAATAGACCCAATAATTGTTCAAATCGGTGGAGAATTGAAGAAAATAAGACTTGGGAAAAAATTCCTCAAAAATCTCTCTAAAAACGTGAGAAGAGTGAAAAAGTTAGGAGGATAGGGTTGAAAATAAAAATTAGGGTTTTCATTGAAAAACTTGCTTATATATGGAGACAAAAATTAGGGTTAGTAGACTTCCCGTGTAGACTTCCCGTGTAGACTTCTGTAACCTAAGAAACATAAACAAAACCAAATTATCAACACAAATATATAAAACGGACCAGATCTAGTGGAGATTGAAGAGTTTGAAAGGACATAATAAGCAACACATGAAGAAAACTCACCAAAGATCTGAGATTTGCGAATGTGTTAAGGATTAAGATTTTTTCGTTCATCGGTGTTCTTCCATTCAGTTTCACCATCTTTCTACAAAACAAAGGAAACAAAAGTTGAGGAATCACAAACTCAACCAATAATGAAGCAACACATCCAAATTTCAAACATTTAACATGGTTGACGAACTGAAAAAGTGAAAATAGAGCCACATACCTTTGTAGAAAGTGAAATTAGTTGCTAGAATCAGAAAGAGGATGAGATTTCGTATGGAATCGACCCAAAAATTGTTCAAATCGGTGGAGAATTGAAGAAGATAGGACTTGGGCAAAAATTCCTCAAAAATCTCTCTAAAAACGTGAGAATAGTGAAAAAGTTAGGAGACTAGGGTTGAAAATAAAAATTAGGGTTTTCATTGAAAAACTTGCTTATATATGGAGACAAAAATTAAGGTTAGTAGACTTCCCGTGTAGACTTCCTGTATAGACTTCTGTAACCTAAGAAACACAAACAAAATCAAGTCACCTACAAAAAATATAAAACGGACTAGATCGAGTGGAGATTGAAGAGTTTGAAAGGACATAATAAGCAACACATGAAGAAAACTCACCAAAGACCTGAGATTTGCGAATGTGTTAAGGATTAAGATTTTTTCGTTCATCGGTGTTCTTCCATTCAGTTTCACCATCTTTCTACAAAACAAAGGAAACAAAAGTTGAGGAATCACAAACTCAACCAATAATAAAGCAACCCATCCAAATTTCAAACCTTTAACATGGTTGACGAACTGAAAAAGTGAAAATAGAGGCACATACCTTTGTAGAAAGTGAAATTAGTTGCTAGAATAAGAAAGAGGACGAGATTTCGTATGGAATCGACCCAAAAATTGTTCAAATCGGTGGAGAATTGAAGAAGATAGGACTTGGGCAAAAATTCCTCAAAAATCTCTCTAAAAACGTGAGAAGAGTGAAAAAGTTAGGAGACTAGGGTTGAAAATAAAAATTAGGGTTTTCATTGAAAAACTTGCTTATATATGGAGGCAAAAATCAACACAAATATATAAAACGGACCATATCTAGTGGAGATTGAGAGTTTGAAAGGACATAATAAGCAACACATGAAGAAAACTCACCAAAGACCTGAGATTTGCGAATGTGTTAAGGATTAAGATTTTTTCTTTCATCGGTGTTCTTCCATTCAGTTTCACCATCTTTCTACAAAACAAAGGAAACAAAAGTTGAGGAATCACAAACTCAACCAATAATGAAGCAACCCATCCAAATTTCAAACCTTTAACATGGTTGACGAACTGAAAAAGTGAAAATAGAGGCACATACCTTTGTAGAAAGTGAAATTAGTTGCTAGAATAAGAAAGAGGACGAGATTTCGTATGGAATCGACCCAAAAATTGTTCGAATCGGTGGAGAATTGAAGAAGATAGGACTTGGGCAAAAATTCCTCAAAAATCTCTCTAAAAACGTGAGAAGAGTGAAAAAGTTAGGAGACTAGGGTTGAAAATAAAAATTAGGGTTTTCATTGAAAAACTTGCTTATATATGGAGACAAAAATTTAGGATAGTAGACTTCCCGTGTAGACTCCCTGTGTAGACTTCTGTAACCTAAGAAACACAAACAAAATCAAATCATCTACAAAAAATATAAAACGGAGTAGATCTAGTGGAGATTGAAGAGTTTGAAAGGACATAATAAGCAACACATGAAGAAAACTCACCAAAGATCTGAGATTTGCGAATGTGTTAAGGATTAAGATTTTTTCGTTCATCGGTGTTCTTCCATTCAGTTTCACCATCTTTCTACAAAATAAAGGAAACAAAAGTTGAGGAATCACAAACTCAACCAATAATGAAGCAACCCATCCAAATTTCAAACCTTTAAAATGGTAGACGAACTGAAAAAGTAAAAATAGAGGCACGTACCTTTGTAGAAAGTGAAATTAGTTGCTAGAATCAGAAAGAAGACAAAATTTCGTATGGAATAGACCCAAAAATTATTCAAATCGGTGGAGAATTGAAGAAGATAAGACTTGGGCAAAAATTCCTCAAAAATCTCTCTAAAAACGTGAGAAGAGTGAAAAAGTTAGGAGACTAGGGTTGAAAATAAAAATTAGGGTTTTCATTGAAAAACTTGCTTATATATGGAGACAAAAATTAAGGTTAGTAGACTTCCCGTGTAGACTTTTGTAACCTAAGAAACATAAACAAAACCAAATCATCAACACAAATATATAAAACGGACCATATCTAGTGGAGATTGAAGAGTTTGAAAGGACATAATAAGCAACACATGAAGAAAACTCACCAAAGATCTGAGATTTGCGAATGTGTTAAGGATTAAGATTTTTTCGTTCATCGGTGTTCTTCCATTCAGTTTCACCATCTTTCTACAAAACAAAGGAAACAAAAGTTGACGAATCACAAACTCAACCAATAATGAAGCAACACATCCAAATATCAAACCTTTAACATGGTTGACGAACTGAAAAAGTGAAAATAGAGGCAAATACCTTTGTTGAAAGTTAAATTATTTGCTAGAATCAGAAAGAGGACGAGATTTCGTATGGAATCGACCCAAAAATTGTTCAAATCGGCGGAGAATTGAAGAAGATAGGACTTGGGCAAAAATTCTTCAAAAATCTCTCTAAAAACGTGAGAAGAGTAAAAAAGTTAGGAGACTAGGGTTGAAAATAAAAATTAGGGTTTTCATTGAAAAACTTGCTTATATATGGAGACAAAAATTTAGGTTAGTAGACTTCCCGTGTAGACTTCCTGTGTAGACTTCTGTAACCTAAGAAACATAAACAAAATCAAATCATCTACAAAAAATATAAAACGGATTAGATCTAGTGGAGATTGAAGAGTTTGAATGGACATAATAAGCAACACATGAAGAAAACTCACCAAAGATCTGAGATTTGCGAATGTGTTAAGGATTAAGATTTTTTCGTTCATCGGTGTTCTTCCATTCAGTTTCACCATCTTTCTACAAAACAAAGGAAACAAAAGTTGAGGAATCACAAACTCAACCAATAATGAAGCAACCCATCCAAATTTCAAACCTTTAAAATGGTTGACGAACTGAAAAAGTAAAAATAGAGGCACGTACCTTTGTAGAAAGTGAAATTAGTTGCTAGAATCAGAAAGAAGACAAAATTTCGTATGGAATAGACCCAAAAATTATTCAAATCGGTGGAGAATTGAAGAAGATAAGACTTGGGAAAAAATTCCTCAAAAATCTCTCTAAAAACGTGAGAAGGGTGAAAAAGTTAGGAGACTAGGGTTGAAAATAAAAATTAGGGTTTTCATTGAAAAACTTGCTTATATATGGAGACAAAATTAAGGTTAGTAGACTTCCCGTGTAGACTTCTGTAACCTAAGAAACATAAACAAAACCAAATCATCAACACAAATATATAAAACGGACCATATCTAGTGGAGATTGAAGAGTTTGAAAGGACATAATAAGCAACACATGAAGAAAACTCACCAAAGATCTGAGATTTGCGAATGTGTTAAGGATTAAGATTTTTTCGTTCATCTGTGTTCTTCCATTCAGTTTCACCATCTTTCTACAAAACAAAGGAAACAAAAGTTGAGGAATCACAAACTCAACCAATAATGAAGCAACACATCCAAATTTCAAACCTTTAACATGGTTGACGAACTGAAAAAGTGAAAATAGAGCCACATACTTTTGTAGAATGTGAAATTAGTTGCTAGAATCAGAAAGAGGACGGGATTTTGTATGGAATCGACCCAAAAATTGTTCGAATCGGTGGAGAATTGAAGAAGATAGGACTTGGGCAAAAATTCCTCAAAAATCTCTCTAAAAACGTGAGAAGAGTGAAAAAGTTAGGAGACTAGGGTTGAAAATAAAAATTAGGGTTTTCATTGAAAAACTTGCTTATATATGGAGACAAAAATTTAGGTTAGTAGACTTCCCGTGTAGACTTCCTGTGTAGACTTCTGTAACCTAAGAAACACAAACAAAATCAAATCATCTACAAAAAATATAAAACGGACTAGATCTAGTGGAGATTGAAGAGTTTGAAAGGACATAATAAGCAACACATGAAGAAAACTCACCAAAGATCTGAGATTTGCGAATGTGTTAAGGATTAAGATTTTTTCGTTCATCGGTGTTCTTCCATTCAGTTTCACCATCTTTCTACAAAACAAAGGAAACAAAAGTTGAGGAATCACAAACTCAACCAATAATGAAGCAACCCATCCAAATTTCAAACCTTTAAAATGGTTGACGAACTGAAAAAGTAAAAATAGAGGCACGTACCTTTGTAGAAAGTGAAATTAGTTGCTAGAATCAGAAAGAAGACAAAATTTCGTATGGAATAGACCCAAAAATTATTCAAATCGGTGGAGAATTGAAGAAGATAAGACTTGGGCAAAAATTCCTCAAAAATCTCTCTAAAAACGTGAGAAGAATGAAAAAGTTAGGAGACTAGGGTTGAAAATAAAAATTAGGGTTTTCATTGAAAAACTTGCTTATATATGGAGACAAAAATTAAGGTTAGTAGACTTCCCGTGTAGACTTTTGTAACCTAAGAAACATAAACAAAACCAAATCATCAACACAAATATATAAAACGGACCATATCTAGTGGAGATTGAAGAGTTTGAAAGGACATAATAAGCAACACATGAAGAAAACTCACCAAAGATCTGAGATTTGCGAATGTGTTAAGGATTAAGATTTTTTCGTTCATCGGTGTTCTTCCATTCAGTTTCACCATCTTTCTACAAAACAAAGGAAACAAAAGTTGAGGAATCACAAACTCAACCAATAATGAAGCAACACATCCAAATATCAAACCTTTAACATGGTTGACGAACTGAAAAAGTGAAAATAGAAGCACATACCTTTGTTGAAAGTGAAATTATTTGCTAGAATCAGAAAGAGGACGAGATTTCGTATGGAATCGACCCAAAAATTGTTCAAATCGGTGGAGAATTGAAGAAGATAGGACTTGGGCAAAAATTCTTCAAAAATCTCTCTAAAAACGTGAGAAGAGTGAAAAAGTTAGGAGACTAGGGTTGAAAATAAAAATTAGGGTTTTCATTGAAAAACTTGCTTATATATGGAGACAAAAATTAAGGTTAGTAGACTTCCCGTGTAGACTTCTGTAACCTAAGAAACATAAACAAAACCAAATCATCAACACAAATATATAAAACGGACCATATCTTGTGGAGATTGAAGAGTTTGAAAGGACATAATAAGCAACACATGAAGAAAACTCACCAAAGATCTGAGATTTGCGAATGTGTTAAGGATTAAGATTTTTTCGTTCATCGGTGTTCTTCCATTCAGTTTCACCATCTTTCTACAAAACAAAGGAAACAAAAGTTGAGGAATCACAAACTCAACCAATAATGAAGCAACACATCCAAATTTCAAACCTTTAACATGGTTGACGAACTGAAAAAGTCAAAATAGAGCCACATACCTTTGTAGAAAGTGAAATTAGTTGCTAGAATAAGAAAGAGGACGAGATTTCGTATGGAATCGACCCAAAAATTGTTCAAATCTGTGTAGAATTGAAGAAGATAGGACTTGGGCAAAAATTCCTCAAAAATCTCTCTAAAAACGTGAGAAGAGTGAAAAAGTTAGGAGACTAGGGTTGAAAATAAAAATTAGGGTTTTCATTGAAAAACTTGCTTATATATGGAGACAAAAATTAAGGTTAGTAGACTTCCCGTGTAGACTTCCTGTGTAGACTTCTGTAACCTAAGAAACACTAACAAAATCAAATCATCTACAAAAAATATAAAACGGACTAGATCTAGTGGAGATTGAAGAGTTTGAAAGGACATAATAAGCAACACATGAAGAAAACTCACCAAAGATCTGAGATTTGCGAATGTGTTAAGGATTAAGATTTTTTCGTTCATCGGTGTTCTTCCATTCAGTTTCACCATCTTTCTACAAAACAAAGGAAACAAAAGTTGAGGAATCACAAACTCAACCAATAATGAAGCAACACATCCAAATTTCAAACCTTTAACATGGTTGACGAACTGAAAAAGTGAAAATAGAGCCACATACCTTTGTAGAAAGTGAAATTAGTTGCTAGAATCAGAAAGAGGACGAGATTTCGTATGGAATCGACCCAAAAATTGTTCAAAGCGGTGGAGAATTGAAGAAAATAGGACTTGGGCAAAACTTCCTCAAAAATCTCTCTAAAAACGTGAGAAGAGTGAAAAAGTTAGGAGACTAGGGTTGAAAATAAAAATTAGGGTTTTCATTGAAAAACTTGCTTATATATGGAGACAAAAATTAAGGTTAGTAGACTTCCCGTGTAGACTTCTGTAACCTAAGAAACATAAACAAAACCAAATCATCAACACAAATATATAAAACGGACCATATCTAGTGGAGATTGAAGAGTTTGAAAGGACATAATAAGCAACACATGAAGAAAACTCACCAAAGATCTGAGATTTGCGAATGTGTTAAGGATTAAGATTTTTTCGTTCATCGGTGTTCTTCCATTCAGTTTCACCATCTTTCTACAAAACAAAGGAAACAAAAGTTGAGGAATCACAAACTCAACCAATAATGAAGCAACACATCCAAATTTCAAACCTTTAACATGGTTGACGAACTGAAAAAGTGAAAATAGAGCCACATACCTTTGTAGAAAGTGAAATTAGTTGCTAGAATCAGAAAGAGGACGAGATTTTCTATGGAATCGACCCAAAAATTGTTCAAATCGGTGGAGAATTGAAGAAGATAGGACTTGGGCAAAAATTCCTCAAAAAGCTCTCTAAAAACGTGAGAAGAGTGAAAAAGTTAGGAGACTAGGGTTGAAAATAAAAATTAGGGTTTTCATTGAAAAACTTGCTTATATATGGAGACAAAAATTAAGGTTAATAGACTTCCCGTGTAGACTTCTTGTGTAGACTTCTGTAACCTAAGAAACACAAACAAAATCAAATCATCTACAAAAAATATAAAACGGACTAGATCTAGTGGAGATTGAAGAGTTTGAAAGGACATAATAAGCAACACATGAAGAAAACTCACCAAAGATCTGAGATTTGCGAATTTGTTAAGGATTAAGATTTTTTCGTTCATCGGTGTTCTTCCATTCAGTTTCACCATCTTTCTACAAAACAAAGGAAACAAAAGTTGAGGAATCACAAACTCAACCAATAATGAAGCAACACATCCAAATATCAAACCTTTAACATGGTTGACGAACTGAAAAAGTGAAAATAGAGGCACATACCTTTGTTGAAAGTGAAATTATTTGCTAGAATCAGAAAGAAGACAAAATTTCGTATGGAATAGACCCAAAAATTATTCAAATCGGTGGAGAATTGAAGAAGATAAGACTTGGGCAAAAATTCCTCAAAAATCTCTCTAAAAACGTGAGAAGAATGAAAAAGTTAGGAGACTAGGGTTGAAAATAAAAATTAGGGTTTTCATTGAAAAACTTGCTTATATATGGAGACAAAAATTAAGGTTAGTAGACTTCCCGTGTAGACTTTTGTAACCTAAGAAACATAAACAAAACCAAATCATCAACACAAATATATAAAACGGACCATATCTAGTGGAGATTGAAGAGTTTGAAAGGACATAATAAGCAACACATGAAGAAAACTCACCAAAGATCTGAGATTTGCGAATGTGTTAAGGATTAAGATTTTTTCGTTCATCGGTGTTCTTCCATTCAGTTTCACCATCTTTCTACAAAACAAAGGAAACAAAAGTTGAGGAATCACAAACTCAACCAATAATGAAGCAACACATCCAAATATCAAACCTTTAACATGGTTGACGAACTGAAAAAGTGAAAATAGAAGCACATACCTTTGTTGAAAGTGAAATTATTTGCTAGAATCAGAAAGAGGACGAGATTTCGTATGGAATCGACCCAAAAATTGTTCAAATCGGTGGAGAATTGAAGAAGATAGGACTTGGGCAAAAATTCTTCAAAAATCTCTCTAAAAACGTGAGAAGAGTGAAAAAGTTAGGAGACTAGGGTTGAAAATAAAAATTAGGGTTTTCATTGAAAAACTTGCTTATATATGGAGACAAAAATTAAGGTTAGTAGACTTCCCGTGTAGACTTCTGTAACCTAAGAAACATAAACAAAACCAAATCATCAACACAAATATATAAAACGGACCATATCTTGTGGAGATTGAAGAGTTTGAAAGGACATAATAAGCAACACATGAAGAAAACTCACCAAAGATCTGAGATTTGCGAATGTGTTAAGGATTAAGATTTTTTCGTTCATCGGTGTTCTTCCATTCAGTTTCACCATCTTTCTACAAAACAAAGGAAACAAAAGTTGAGGAATCACAAACTCAACCAATAATGAAGCAACACATCCAAATTTCAAACCTTTAACATGGTTGACGAACTGAAAAAGTGAAAATAGAGCCACATACTTTTGTAGAATGTGAAATTAGTTGCTAGAATCAGAAAGAGGACGGGATTTTGTATGGAATCGACCCAAAAATTGTTCGAATCGGTGGAGAATTGAAGAAGATAGGACTTGGGCAAAAATTCCTCAAAAATCTCTCTAAAAACGTGAGAAGAGTGAAAAAGTTAGGAGACTAGGGTTGAAAATAAAAATTAGGGTTTTCATTGAAAAACTTGCTTATATATGGAGACAAAAATTTAGGTTAGTAGACTTCCCGTGTAGACTTCCTGTGTAGACTTCTGTAACCTAAGAAACACAAACAAAATCAAATCATCTACAAAAAATATAAAACGGACTAGATCTAGTGGAGATTGAAGAGTTTGAAAGGACATAATAAGCAACACATGAAGAAAACTCACCAAAGATCTGAGATTTGCGAATTTGTTAAGGATTAAGATTTTTTCGTTCATCGGTGTTCTTCCATTCAGTTTCACCATCTTTCTACAAAACAAAGGAAACAAAAGTTGAGGAATCACAAACTCAACCAATAATGAAGCAACACATCCAAATATCAAACCTTTAACATGGTTGACGAACTGAAAAAGTGAAAATAGAGGCACATACCTTTGTTGAAAGTGAAATTATTTGCTAGAATCAGAAAGAAGACAAAATTTCGTATGGAATAGACCCAAAAATTATTCAAATCGGTGGAGAATTGAAGAAGATAAGACTTGGGCAAAAATTCCTCAAAAATCTCTCTAAAAACGTGAGAAGAATGAAAAAGTTAGGAGACTAGGGTTGAAAATAAAAATTAGGGTTTTCATTGAAAAACTTGCTTATATATGGAGACAAAAATTAAGGTTAGTAGACTTCCCGTGTAGACTTTTGTAACCTAAGAAACATAAACAAAACCAAATCATCAACACAAATATATAAAACGGACCATATCTAGTGGAGATTGAAGAGTTTGAAAGGACATAATAAGCAACACATGAAGAAAACTCACCAAAGATCTGAGATTTGCGAATGTGTTAAGGATTAAGATTTTTTCGTTCATCGGTGTTCTTCCATTCAGTTTCACCATCTTTCTACAAAACAAAGGAAACAAAAGTTGAGGAATCACAAACTCAACCAATAATGAAGCAACACATCCAAATATCAAACCTTTAACATGGTTGACGAACTGAAAAAGTGAAAATAGAAGCACATACCTTTGTTGAAAGTGAAATTATTTGCTAGAATCAGAAAGAGGACGAGATTTCGTATGGAATCGACCCAAAAATTGTTCAAATCGGTGGAGAATTGAAGAAGATAGGACTTGGGCAAAAATTCTTCAAAAATCTCTCTAAAAACGTGAGAAGAGTGAAAAAGTTAGGAGACTAGGGTTGAAAATAAAAATTAGGGTTTTCATTGAAAAACTTGCTTATATATGGAGACAAAAATTAAGGTTAGTAGACTTCCCGTGTAGACTTCTGTAACCTAAGAAACATAAACAAAACCAAATCATCAACACAAATATATAAAACGGACCATATCTTGTGGAGATTGAAGAGTTTGAAAGGACATAATAAGCAACACATGAAGAAAACTCACCAAAGATCTGAGATTTGCGAATGTGTTAAGGATTAAGATTTTTTCGTTCATCGGTGTTCTTCCATTCAGTTTCACCATCTTTCTACAAAACAAAGGAAACAAAAGTTGAGGAATCACAAACTCAACCAATAATGAAGCAACACATCCAAATTTCAAACCTTTAACATGGTTGACGAACTGAAAAAGTGAAAATAGAGCCACATACTTTTGTAGAATGTGAAATTAGTTGCTAGAATCAGAAAGAGGACGGGATTTTGTATGGAATCGACCCAAAAATTGTTCGAATCGGTGGAGAATTGAAGAAGATAGGACTTGGGCAAAAATTCCTCAAAAATCTCTCTAAAAACGTGAGAAGAGTGAAAAAGTTAGGAGACTAGGGTTGAAAATAAAAATTAGGGTTTTCATTGAAAAACTTGCTTATATATGGAGACAAAAATTTAGGTTAGTAGACTTCCCGTGTAGACTTCCTGTGTAGACTTCTGTAACCTAAGAAACACAAACAAAATCAAATCATCTACAAAAAATATAAAACGGACTAGATCTAGTGGAGATTGAAGAGTTTGAAAGGACATAATAAGCAACACATGAAGAAAACTCACCAAAGATCTGAGATTTGCGAATGTGTTAAGGATTAAGATTTTTTCGTTCATCGGTGTTCTTCCATTCAGTTTCACCATCTTTCTACAAAACAAAGGAAACAAAAGTTGAGGAATCACAAACTCAACCAATAATGAAGCAACCCATCCAAATTTCAAACCTTTAAAATGGTTGACGAACTGAAAAAGTAAAAATAGAGGCACGTACCTTTGTAGAAAGTGAAATTAGTTGCTAGAATCAGAAAGAAGACAAAATTTCGTATGGAATAGACCCAAAAATTATTCAAATCGGTGGAGAATTGAAGAAGATAAGACTTGGGCAAAAATTCCTCAAAAATCTCTCTAAAAACGTGAGAAGAATGAAAAAGTTAGGAGACTAGGGTTGAAAATAAAAATTAGGGTTTTCATTGAAAAACTTGCTTATATATGGAGACAAAAATTAAGGTTAGTAGACTTCCCGTGTAGACTTTTGTAACCTAAGAAACATAAACAAAACCAAATCATCAACACAAATATATAAAACGGACCATATCTAGTGGAGATTGAAGAGTTTGAAAGGACATAATAAGCAACACATGAAGAAAACTCACCAAAGATCTGAGATTTGCGAATGTGTTAAGGATTAAGATTTTTTCGTTCATCGGTGTTCTTCCATTCAGTTTCACCATCTTTCTACAAAACAAAGGAAACAAAAGTTGAGGAATCACAAACTCAACCAATAATGAAGCAACACATCCAAATATCAAACCTTTAACATGGTTGACGAACTGAAAAAGTGAAAATAGAAGCACATACCTTTGTTGAAAGTGAAATTATTTGCTAGAATCAGAAAGAGGACGAGATTTCGTATGGAATCGACCCAAAAATTGTTCAAATCGGTGGAGAATTGAAGAAGATAGGACTTGGGCAAAAATTCTTCAAAAATCTCTCTAAAAACGTGAGAAGAGTGAAAAAGTTAGGAGACTAGGGTTGAAAATAAAAATTAGGGTTTTCATTGAAAAACTTGCTTATATATGGAGACAAAAATTAAGGTTAGTAGACTTCCCGTGTAGACTTCTGTAACCTAAGAAACATAAACAAAACCAAATCATCAACACAAATATATAAAACGGACCATATCTTGTGGAGATTGAAGAGTTTGAAAGGACATAATAAGCAACACATGAAGAAAACTCACCAAAGATCTGAGATTTGCGAATGTGTTAAGGATTAAGATTTTTTCGTTCATCGGTGTTCTTCCATTCAGTTTCACCATCTTTCTACAAAACAAAGGAAACAAAAGTTGAGGAATCACAAACTCAACCAATAATGAAGCAACACATCCAAATTTCAAACCTTTAACATGGTTGACGAACTGAAAAAGTCAAAATAGAGCCACATACCTTTGTAGAAAGTGAAATTAGTTGCTAGAATAAGAAAGAGGACGAGATTTCGTATGGAATCGACCCAAAAATTGTTCAAATCTGTGTAGAATTGAAGAAGATAGGACTTGGGCAAAAATTCCTCAAAAATCTCTCTAAAAACGTGAGAAGAGTGAAAAAGTTAGGAGACTAGGGTTGAAAATAAAAATTAGGGTTTTCATTGAAAAACTTGCTTATATATGGAGACAAAAATTAAGGTTAGTAGACTTCCCGTGTAGACTTCCTGTGTAGACTTCTGTAACCTAAGAAACACTAACAAAATCAAATCATCTACAAAAAATATAAAACGGACTAGATCTAGTGGAGATTGAAGAGTTTGAAAGGACATAATAAGCAACACATGAAGAAAACTCACCAAAGATCTGAGATTTGCGAATGTGTTAAGGATTAAGATTTTTTCGTTCATCGGTGTTCTTCCATTCAGTTTCACCATCTTTCTACAAAACAAAGGAAACAAAAGTTGAGGAATCACAAACTCAACCAATAATGAAGCAACACATCCAAATTTCAAACCTTTAACATGGTTGACGAACTGAAAAAGTGAAAATAGAGCCACATACCTTTGTAGAAAGTGAAATTAGTTGCTAGAATCAGAAAGAGGACGAGATTTCGTATGGAATCGACCCAAAAATTGTTCAAAGCGGTGGAGAATTGAAGAAAATAGGACTTGGGCAAAACTTCCTCAAAAATCTCTCTAAAAACGTGAGAAGAGTGAAAAAGTTAGGAGACTAGGGTTGAAAATAAAAATTAGGGTTTTCATTGAAAAACTTGCTTATATATGGAGACAAAAATTAAGGTTAGTAGACTTCCCGTGTAGACTTCTGTAACCTAAGAAACATAAACAAAACCAAATCATCAACACAAATATATAAAACGGACCATATCTAGTGGAGATTGAAGAGTTTGAAAGGACATAATAAGCAACACATGAAGAAAACTCACCAAAGATCTGAGATTTGCGAATGTGTTAAGGATTAAGATTTTTTCGTTCATCGGTGTTCTTCCATTCAGTTTCACCATCTTTCTACAAAACAAAGGAAACAAAAGTTGAGGAATCACAAACTCAACCAATAATGAAGCAACACATCCAAATTTCAAACCTTTAACATGGTTGACGAACTGAAAAAGTGAAAATAGAGCCACATACCTTTGTAGAAAGTGAAATTAGTTGCTAGAATCAGAAAGAGGACGAGATTTCGTATGGAATCGACCCAAAAATTGTTCAAATCGGTGGAGAATTGAAGAAGATAGGACTTGGGCAAAAATTCCTCAAAAAGCTCTCTAAAAACGTGAGAAGAGTGAAAAAGTTAGGAGACTAGGGTTGAAAATAAAAATTAGGGTTTTCATTGAAAAACTTGCTTATATATGGAGACAAAAATTAAGGTTAATAGACTTCCCGTGTAGACTTCTTGTGTAGACTTCTGTAACCTAAGAAACACAAACAAAATCAAATCATCTACAAAAAATATAAAACGGACTAGATCTAGTGGAGATTGAAGAGTTTGAAAGGACATAATAAGCAACACATGAAGAAAACTCACCAAAGATCTGAGATTTGCGAATTTGTTAAGGATTAAGATTTTTTCGTTCATCGGTGTTCTTCCATTCAGTTTCACCATCTTTCTACAAAACAAAGGAAACAAAAGTTGAGGAATCACAAACTCAACCAATAATGAAGCAACACATCCAAATATCAAACCTTTAACATGGTTGACGAACTGAAAAAGTGAAAATAGAGGCACATACCTTTGTTGAAAGTGAAATTATTTGCTAGAATCAGAAAGAAGACAAAATTTCATATGGAATAGACCCAAAAATTATTCAAATCGGTGGAGAATTGAAGAAGATAGGACTTGGGCAAAAATTCCTCAAAAATCTCTCTAAAAACGTGAGAAGAATGAAAAAGTTAGGAGACTAGGGTTGAAAATAAAAATTAGGGTTTTCATTGAAAAACTTGCTTATATATGGAGACAAAAATTAAGGTTAGTAGACTTCCCGTGTAGACTTTTGTAACCTAAGAAACATAAACAAAACCAAATCATCAACACAAATATATAAAACGGACCATATCTAGTGGAGATTGAAGAGTTTGAAAGGACATAATAAGCAACACATGAAGAAAACTCACCAAAGATCTGAGATTTGCGAATGTGTTAAGGATTAAGATTTTTTCGTTCATCGGTGTTCTTCCATTCAGTTTCACCATCTTTCTACAAAACAAAGGAAACAAAAGTTGACGAATCACAAACTCAACCAATAATGAAGCAACACATCCAAATATCAAACCTTTAACATGGTTGACGAACTGAAAAAGTGAAAATAGAGGCACATACCTTTGTTGAAAGTGAAATTATTTGCTAGAATCAGAAAGAGGACGAGATTTCGTATGGAATCGACCCAAAAATTGTTCAAATCGGTGGAGAATTGAAGAAGATAGGACTTGGGCAAAAATTCTTCAAAAATCTCTCTAAAAACGTGAGAAGAGTGAAAAAGTTAGGAGACTAGGGTTGAAAATAAAAATTAGGGTTTTCATTGAAAAACTTGCTTATATATGGAGACAAAAATTAAGGTTAGTAGACTTCCCGTGTAGACTTCTGTAACCTAAGAAACATAAACAAAACCAAATCATCAACACAAATATATAAAACGGACCATATCTAGTGGAGATTGAAGAGTTTGAAAGGACATAATAAGCAACACATGAAGAAAACTCACCAAAGATCTGAGATTTGCGAATGTGTTAAGGATTAAGATTTTTTCGTTCATCGGTGTTCTTCCATTCAGTTTCACCATCTTTCTACAAAACAAAGGAAACAAAAGTTGAGGAATCACAAACTCAACCAATAATGAAGCAACACATCCAAATTTCAAACCTTTAACATGGTTGACGAACTGAAAAAGTGAAAATAGAGCCACATACCTTTGTAGAAAGTGAAATTAGTTGCTAGAATCAGAAAGAGGACGAGATTTCGTATGGAATCGACCCAAAAATTGTTCAAATCGGTGGAGAATTGAAGAAGATAGGACTTGGGCAAAAATTCCTCAAAAATCTCTCTAAAAACGTGAGAAGAGTGAAAAAGTTAGGAGACTAGGGTTGAAAATAAAAATTAGGGTTTTCATTGAAAAACTTGCTTATATATGGAGACAAAAATTAAGGTTAGTAGACTTCCCGTGTAGACTTCCTGTGTAGACTTCTGTAACCTAAGAAACACAAACAAAATCAAATCATCTACAAAAAATATAAAACGGACTAGATCTAGTGGAGATTGAAGAGTTTGAAAGGACATAATAAGCAACACATGAAGAAAACTCACCAAAGATCTGAGATTTGCGAATTTGTTAAGGATTAAGATTTTTTCGTTCATCGGTGTTCTTCCATTCAGTTTCACCATCTTTCTACAAAACAAAGGAAACAAAAGTTGAGGAATCACAAACTCAACCAATAATGAAGCAACACATCCAAATATCAAACCTTTAACATGGTTGACGAACTGAAAAAGTGAAAATAGAGGCACATACCTTTGTTGAAAGTGAAATTATTTGCTAGAATCAGAAAGAGGACGAGATTTCGTATGGAATCGACCCAAAAATTGTTCAAATCGGTGGAGAATTGAAGAAGATAGGACTTGGGCAAAAATTCTCCAAAAATCTCTCTAAAAACGTGAGAATTGTGAAAAAGTTAGGAGACTAGGGTTGAAAATAAAAATTAGGGTTTTCATTGAAAAACTTGCTTATATATGGAGACAAAAATTAAGGTTAGTAGACTTCCCGTGTAGACTTCCTGTGTAGACTTCTGTAACCTAAGAAACACAAACAAAATCAAATCATCTACAAAAAATATAAAACGGACTAGATCTAGTGGAGATTGAAGAGTTTGAAAGGACATAATAAGCAACACATGAAGAAAACTCACCAAAGATCTGAGATTTGCGAATGTGTTAAGGATTAAGATTTTTTCGTTCATCGGTGTTCTTCCATTCAGTTTCACCATCTTTCTACAAAACAAAGGAAACAAAAGTTGAGGAATCACAAACTCAACCAATAATGAAGCAACACATCCAAATATCAAACCTTTAACATGGTTGACGAACTGAAAAAGTGAAAATAGAGGCACATACCTTTGTTGAAAGTAAAATTATTTGCTAGAATCAGAAAGAGGACGTGATTTCGTATGGAATCGACCCAAAAATTGTTCAAATCGGTGGAGAATTGAAGAAGATAGGACTTGGGCAAAAATTCCTCAAAAATCTCTCTAAAAACGTGAGAAGAGTGAAAAAGTTAGGAGACTAGGGTTGAAAATAAAAATTAGGGTTTTCATTGAAAAACTTGCTTATATATGGAGACAAAAATTAAGGTTAGTAGACTTCCCGTGTAGACTTCCTGTGTAGACTTCTGTAACCTAAGAAACACAAATAAAATCAAATCATCTACAAAAAATAAAAAACGGACTAGATCTAGTGGAGATTGAAGAGTTTGAAAGGACATAATAAGCAACACATGAAGAAAACTTACCAAAGATCTGAGATTTGCGAATGTGTTAAGGATTAAGATTTTTTCGTTCATCGGTGTTCTTCCATTCAGTTTCACCATCTTTCTACAAAACAAAGGAAACAAAAGTTGAGGAATCACAAACTCAACCAATAATGAAGCAACACATCCAAATTTCAAATCTTTAACATGGTTGACGAACTGAAAAAGTGAAAATAGAGCCACATACCTTTGTAGAAAGTGAAATTAGTTGCTAGAATCAGAAAGAGGACGAGATTTCGTATGGAATCGACCCAAAAATTGTTCAAATCGGTGGAGAATTGAAGAAGATAGGACTTGGGCAAAAATTCCTCAAAAATCTCTCTAAAAACGTGAGAAGAGTGAAAAAGTTAGGAGACTAGGGTTGAAAATAAAAATTAGGGTTTTCATTGAAAAACTTGCTTATATATGGAGACAAAAATTAAGGTTAGTAGACTTCCCGTGTAGACTTCCTGTGTAGACTTCTGTAACCTAAGAAACACAAACAAAATCAAATCATCTACAAAAAATATAAAACGGACTAGATCTAGTGGAGATTGAAGAGTTTGAAAGGACATAATAAGCAACACATGAAGAAAACTCACCAAAGATCTGAGATTTGCGATTGTGTTAAGGATTAAGATTTTTTCGTTCATCGGTGTTCTTCCATTCAGTTTCACCATCTTTCTACAAAACAAAGGAAGCAAAAGTTGAGGAATCACAAACTCAACCAATAATGAAGCAACACATCCAAATATCAAACCTTTAACATGGTTGACGAACTGAAAAAGTGAAAATAGAGGCACATACCTTTGTTGAAAGTGAAATTATTTGCTAGAATCAGAAAGAGGACGAGATTTCGTATGGAATCGACCCAAAAATTGTTCAAATCGGTGGAGAATTGAAGAAGATAGGACTTGGGCAAAAATTCTTCAAAAATCTCTCTAAAAACGTGAGAAGAGTGAAAAAGTTAGGAGACTAGGGTTGAAAATAAAAATTAGGGTTTTCATTGAAAAACTTGCTTATATATGGAGACAAAAATTAAGGTTAGTAGACTTCCCGTGTAGACTTCTGTAACCTAAGAAACATAAACAAAACCAAATCATCAACACAAATATATAAAACGGACCATATCTAGTGGAGATTGAAGAGTTTGAAAGGACATAATAAGCAACACATGAAGAAAACTCACCAAAGATCTGAGATTTGCGAATGTGTTAAGGATTAAGATTTTTTCGTTCATCGGTGTTCTTCCATTGAGTTTCACCATCTTTCTATAAAACAAAGGAAACAAAAGTTGAGGAATCACAAACTCAACCAATAATGAAGCAACACATCCAAATTTCAAACCTTTAACATGGTTGACGAACTGAAAAAGTGAAAATAGAGCCACATACCTTTGTAGAAAGTGAAATTAGTTGCTAGAATCAGAAAGAGGACGAGATTTCGTATGGAATCGACCCAAAAATTGTTCAAATCGGTGGAGAATTGAAGAAGATAGGACTTGGGCAAAAATTCCTCAAAAATCTCTCTAAAAACGTGAGAAGAGTGAAAAAGTTAGGAGACTAGAGTTGAAAATAAAAATTAGGGTTTTCATTGAAAAACTTGCTTATATATGGAGACAAAAATTAAGGTTAGTAGATTTCCCGTGTAGACTTCCTGTGTAGACTTCTGTAACCTAAGAAACACAAACAAAATCAAATCATCTACAAAAAATATAAAACGGACTAGATCTAGTGGAGATTGAAGAGTTTGAAAGGACATAATAAGCAACACATGAAGAAAACTCACCAAAGATCTGAGATTTGCGAATGTGTTAAGGATTAAGATTTTTTCGTTCATCGGTGTTCTTCCATTCAGTTTCACCATCTTTCTACAAAACAAAGAAAACAAAAGTTGAGGAATCACAAACTCAACCAATAATGAAGCAACCCATCCAAATTTCAAACCTTTAAAATGGTTGACGAACTGAAAAAGTAAAAATAGAGGCACGTACCTTTGTAGAAAGTGAAATTAGTTGCTAGAATCAGAAAGAAGACAAAATTTCGTATGGAATAGACCCAAAAATTATTCAAATCGGTGGAGAATTGAAGAAGATAGGACTTGGGCAAAAATTCCTCAAAAATCTCTCTAAAAACGTGAGAAGAGTGAAAAAGTTAGGAGACTAGGGTCGAAAATAAAAATTAGGGTTTTCATTGAAAAACTTGCTTATATATGGAGACAAAAATTAAGGTTAGTAGACTTCCCGTGTAGACTTCTGTAACCTAAGAAACATAAACAAAACCAAATCATTAACACAAATATATAAAACAGACCAGATCTAGTGGAGATTGAAGAGTTTGAAAGGACATAATAAGCAACACATGAAGAAAACTCACCAAAGATCTGAGATTTGCGAATGTGTTAAGGATTAAGATTTTTTCGTTCATCGGTGTTCTTCCATTCAGTTTCACCATCTTTCTACAAAACAAAGGAAACAAAAGTTGAGGAATCACAAACTCAACCAATAATGAAGCAACCCATCCAAATTTCAAATCTTTAACATGGTTGACGAACTGAAAAAGTGAAAATAGAGCCACATACCTTTGTAGAAAGTGAAATTATTTGCTAGAATCAGAAAGAGGACGAGATTTCGTATGGAATCGACCCAAAAATTGTTCAAATCGGTGGAGAATTGAAGAAGATAGGACTTGGGAGAAAATTCTTCAAAAATCTCTCTAAAAACGTGAGAAGAGTGAAAAAGTTAGGAGACTAGGGTTGAAAATAAAAATTAGGGTTTTCATTGAAAAACTTGCTTATATATGGAGACAAAAATTAAGGTTAGTAGACTTCCCGTGTAGACTTCTGTAACCTAAGAAACATAAACAAAACCAAATCATCAACACAAATATATAAAACGGACCATATCTAGTGGAGATTGAAGAGTTTGAAAGGACATAATAAGCAACACATGAAGAAAACTCACCAAAGATCTGAGATTTGCGAATGTGTTAAGGATTAAGATTTTTTCGTTCATCGGTGTTCTTCCATTTAGTTTCACCATCTTTCTACAAAACAAAGGAAACAAAAGTTGAGGAATCACAAACTCAACCAATAATGAAGCAACACATCCAAATTTCAAACCTTTAACATGGTTGACGAACTGAAAAAGTGAAAATAGAGCCACATACCTTTGTAGAAAGTGAAATTAGTTGCTAGAATCAGAAAGAGGACGAGATTTCGTATGGAATCGACCCAAAAATTGTTCAAATCGGTGGAGAATTGAAGAAGATAGGACTTGGGCAAAAATTCCTCAAAAATCTCTCTAAAAACGTGAGAAGAGTGAAAAAGTTAGGAGACTAGAGTTGAAAATAAAAATTAGGGTTTTCATTGAAAAACTTGCTTATATATGGAGACAAAAATTAAGGTTAGTAGATTTCCCGTGTAGACTTCCTGTGTAGACTTCTGTAACCTAAGAAACACAAACAAAATCAAATCATCTACAAAAAATATAAAACGGACTAGATCTAGTGGAGATTGAAGAGTTTGAAAGGACATAATAAGCAACACATGAAGAAAACTCACCAAAGATCTGAGATTTGCGAATGTGTTAAGGATTAAGATTTTTTCGTTCATCGGTGTTCTTCCATTCAGTTTCACCATCTTTCTACAAAACAAAGGAAACAAAAGTTGAGGAATCACAAACTCAACCAATAATGAAGCAACACATCCAAATTTCAAACCTTTAACATGGTTGACGAACTGAAAAAGTGAAAATAGAGCCACATACTTTTGTAGAATGTGAAATTAGTTGCTAGAATCAGAAAGAGGACGGGATTTTGTATGGAATCGACCCAAAAATTGTTCGAATCGGTGGAGAATTGAAGAAGATAGGACTTGGGCAAAAATTCCTCAAAAATCTCTCTAAAAATGTGAGAAGAGTGAAAAAGTTAGGAGACTAGGGTTGAAAATAAAAATTAGGGTTTTCATTGAAAAACTTGCTTATATATGGAGACAAAAATTTAGGTTAGTAGACTTCCCGTGTAGACTTCCTGTGTAGACTTCTGTAACCTAAGAAACACAAACAAAATCAAATCATCTACAAAAAATATAAAACGGACTAGATCTAGTGGAGATTGAAGAGTTTGAAAGGACATAATAAGCAACACATGAAGAAAACTCACCAAAGATCTGAGATTTGCGAATGTGTTAAGGATTAAGATTTTTTCGTTCATCGGTGTTCTTCCATTCAGTTTCACCATCTTTCTACAAAACAAAGGAAACAAAAGTTGAGGAATCACAAACTCAACCAATAATGAAGCAACCCATCCAAATTTCAAACCTTTAAAATGGTTGACGAACTGAAAAAGTAAAAATAGAGGCACGTACCTTTGTAGAAAGTGAAATTAGTTGCTAGAATCAGAAAGAAGACAAAATTTCGTATGGAATAGACCCAAAAATTATTCAAATCGGTGGAGAATTGAAGAAGATAAGACTTGGGCAAAAATTCCTCAAAAATCTCTCTAAAAACGTGAGAAGAATGAAAAAGTTAGGAGACTAGGGTTGAAAATAAAAATTAGGGTTTTCATTGAAAAACTTGCTTATATATGGAGACAAAAATTAAGGTTAGTAGACTTCCCGTGTAGACTTTTGTAACCTAAGAAACATAAACAAAACCAAATCATCAACACAAATATATAAAACGGACCATATCTAGTGGAGATTGAAGAGTTTGAAAGGACATAATAAGCAACACATGAAGAAAACTCACCAAAGATCTGAGATTTGCGAATGTGTTAAGGATTAAGATTTTTTCGTTCATCGGTGTTCTTCCATTCAGTTTCACCATCTTTCTACAAAACAAAGGAAACAAAAGTTGAGGAATCACAAACTCAACCAATAATGAAGCAACACATCCAAATATCAAACCTTTAACATGGTTGACGAACTGAAAAAGTGAAAATAGAAGCACATACCTTTGTTGAAAGTGAAATTATTTGCTAGAATCAGAAAGAGGACGAGATTTCGTATGGAATCGACCCAAAAATTGTTCAAATCGGTGGAGAATTGAAGAAGATAGGACTTGGGCAAAAATTCTTCAAAAATCTCTCTAAAAACGTGAGAAGAGTGAAAAAGTTAGGAGACTAGGGTTGAAAATAAAAATTAGGGTTTTCATTGAAAAACTTGCTTATATATGGAGACAAAAATTAAGGTTAGTAGACTTCCCGTGTAGACTTCTGTAACCTAAGAAACATAAACAAAACCAAATCATCAACACAAATATATAAAACGGACCATATCTTGTGGAGATTGAAGAGTTTGAAAGGACATAATAAGCAACACATGAAGAAAACTCACCAAAGATCTGAGATTTGCGAATGTGTTAAGGATTAAGATTTTTTCGTTCATCGGTGTTCTTCCATTCAGTTTCACCATCTTTCTACAAAACAAAGGAAACAAAAGTTGAGGAATCACAAACTCAACCAATAATGAAGCAACACATCCAAATTTCAAACCTTTAACATGGTTGACGAACTGAAAAAGTCAAAATAGAGCCACATACCTTTGTAGAAAGTGAAATTAGTTGCTAGAATAAGAAAGAGGACGAGATTTCGTATGGAATCGACCCAAAAATTGTTCAAATCTGTGTAGAATTGAAGAAGATAGGACTTGGGCAAAAATTCCTCAAAAATCTCTCTAAAAACGTGAGAAGAGTGAAAAAGTTAGGAGACTAGGGTTGAAAATAAAAATTAGGGTTTTCATTGAAAAACTTGCTTATATATGGAGACAAAAATTAAGGTTAGTAGACTTCCCGTGTAGACTTCCTGTGTAGACTTCTGTAACCTAAGAAACACTAACAAAATCAAATCATCTACAAAAAATATAAAACGGACTAGATCTAGTGGAGATTGAAGAGTTTGAAAGGACATAATAAGCAACACATGAAGAAAACTCACCAAAGATCTGAGATTTGCGAATGTGTTAAGGATTAAGATTTTTTCGTTCATCGGTGTTCTTCCATTCAGTTTCACCATCTTTCTACAAAACAAAGGAAACAAAAGTTGAGGAATCACAAACTCAACCAATAATGAAGCAACACATCCAAATTTCAAACCTTTAACATGGTTGACGAACTGAAAAAGTGAAAATAGAGCCACATACCTTTGTAGAAAGTGAAATTAGTTGCTAGAATCAGAAAGAGGACGAGATTTCGTATGGAATCGACCCAAAAATTGTTCAAAGCGGTGGAGAATTGAAGAAAATAGGACTTGGGCAAAACTTCCTCAAAAATCTCTCTAAAAACGTGAGAAGAGTGAAAAAGTTAGGAGACTAGGGTTGAAAATAAAAATTAGGGTTTTCATTGAAAAACTTGCTTATATATGGAGACAAAAATTAAGGTTAGTAGACTTCCCGTGTAGACTTCTGTAACCTAAGAAACATAAACAAAACCAAATCATCAACACAAATATATAAAACGGACCATATCTAGTGGAGATTGAAGAGTTTGAAAGGACATAATAAGCAACACATGAAGAAAACTCACCAAAGATCTGAGATTTGCGAATGTGTTAAGGATTAAGATTTTTTCGTTCATCGGTGTTCTTCCATTCAGTTTCACCATCTTTCTACAAAACAAAGGAAACAAAAGTTGAGGAATCACAAACTCAACCAATAATGAAGCAACACATCCAAATTTCAAACCTTTAACATGGTTGACGAACTGAAAAAGTGAAAATAGAGCCACATACCTTTGTAGAAAGTGAAATTAGTTGCTAGAATCAGAAAGAGGACGAGATTTCGTATGGAATCGACCCAAAAATTGTTCAAATCGGTGGAGAATTGAAGAAGATAGGACTTGGGCAAAAATTCCTCAAAAAGCTCTCTAAAAACGTGAGAAGAGTGAAAAAGTTAGGAGACTAGGGTTGAAAATAAAAATTAGGGTTTTCATTGAAAAACTTGCTTATATATGGAGACAAAAATTAAGGTTAATAGACTTCCCGTGTAGACTTCTTGTGTAGACTTCTGTAACCTAAGAAACACAAACAAAATCAAATCATCTACAAAAAATATAAAACGGACTAGATCTAGTGGAGATTGAAGAGTTTGAAAGGACATAATAAGCAACACATGAAGAAAACTCACCAAAGATCTGAGATTTGCGAATTTGTTAAGGATTAAGATTTTTTCGTTCATCGGTGTTCTTCCATTCAGTTTCACCATCTTTCTACAAAACAAAGGAAACAAAAGTTGAGGAATCACAAACTCAACCAATAATGAAGCAACACATCCAAATATCAAACCTTTAACATGGTTGACGAACTGAAAAAGTGAAAATAGAGGCACATACCTTTGTTGAAAGTGAAATTATTTGCTAGAATCAGAAAGAAGACAAAATTTCATATGGAATAGACCCAAAAATTATTCAAATCGGTGGAGAATTGAAGAAGATAGGACTTGGGCAAAAATTCCTCAAAAATCTCTCTAAAAACGTGAGAAGAATGAAAAAGTTAGGAGACTAGGGTTGAAAATAAAAATTAGGGTTTTCATTGAAAAACTTGCTTATATATGGAGACAAAAATTAAGGTTAGTAGACTTCCCGTGTAGACTTTTGTAACCTAAGAAACATAAACAAAACCAAATCATCAACACAAATATATAAAACGGACCATATCTAGTGGAGATTGAAGAGTTTGAAAGGACATAATAAGCAACACATGAAGAAAACTCACCAAAGATCTGAGATTTGCGAATGTGTTAAGGATTAAGATTTTTTCGTTCATCGGTGTTCTTCCATTCAGTTTCACCATCTTTCTACAAAACAAAGGAAACAAAAGTTGACGAATCACAAACTCAACCAATAATGAAGCAACACATCCAAATATCAAACCTTTAACATGGTTGACGAACTGAAAAAGTGAAAATAGAGGCACATACCTTTGTTGAAAGTGAAATTATTTGCTAGAATCAGAAAGAGGACGAGATTTCGTATGGAATCGACCCAAAAATTGTTCAAATCGGTGGAGAATTGAAGAAGATAGGACTTGGGCAAAAATTCTTCAAAAATCTCTCTAAAAACGTGAGAAGAGTGAAAAAGTTAGGAGACTAGGGTTGAAAATAAAAATTAGGGTTTTCATTGAAAAACTTGCTTATATATGGAGACAAAAATTAAGGTTAGTAGACTTCCCGTGTAGACTTCTGTAACCTAAGAAACATAAACAAAACCAAATCATCAACACAAATATATAAAACGGACCATATCTAGTGGAGATTGAAGAGTTTGAAAGGACATAATAAGCAACACATGAAGAAAACTCACCAAAGATCTGAGATTTGCGAATGTGTTAAGGATTAAGATTTTTTCGTTCATCGGTGTTCTTCCATTCAGTTTCACCATCTTTCTACAAAACAAAGGAAACAAAAGTTGAGGAATCACAAACTCAACCAATAATGAAGCAACACATCCAAATTTCAAACCTTTAACATGGTTGACGAACTGAAAAAGTGAAAATAGAGCCACATACCTTTGTAGAAAGTGAAATTAGTTGCTAGAATCAGAAAGAGGACGAGATTTCGTATGGAATCGACCCAAAAATTGTTCAAATCGGTGGAGAATTGAAGAAGATAGGACTTGGGCAAAAATTCCTCAAAAATCTCTCTAAAAACGTGAGAAGAGTGAAAAAGTTAGGAGACTAGGGTTGAAAATAAAAATTAGGGTTTTCATTGAAAAACTTGCTTATATATGGAGACAAAAATTAAGGTTAGTAGACTTCCCGTGTAGACTTCCTGTGTAGACTTCTGTAACCTAAGAAACACAAACAAAATCAAATCATCTACAAAAAATATAAAACGGACTAGATCTAGTGGAGATTGAAGAGTTTGAAAGGACATAATAAGCAACACATGAAGAAAACTCACCAAAGATCTGAGATTTGCGAATTTGTTAAGGATTAAGATTTTTTCGTTCATCGGTGTTCTTCCATTCAGTTTCACCATCTTTCTACAAAACAAAGGAAACAAAAGTTGAGGAATCACAAACTCAACCAATAATGAAGCAACACATCCAAATATCAAACCTTTAACATGGTTGACGAACTGAAAAAGTGAAAATAGAGGCACATACCTTTGTTGAAAGTGAAATTATTTGCTAGAATCAGAAAGAGGACGAGATTTCGTATGGAATCGACCCAAAAATTGTTCAAATCGGTGGAGAATTGAAGAAGATAGGACTTGGGCAAAAATTCCTCAAAAATCTCTCTAAAAACGTGAGAAGAGTGAAAAAGTTAGGAGACTAGAGTTGAAAATAAAAATTAGGGTTTTCATTGAAAAACTTGCTTATATATGGAGACAAAAATTAAGGTTAGTAGATTTCCCGTGTAGACTTCCTGTGTAGACTTCTGTAACCTAAGAAACACAAACAAAATCAAATCATCTACAAAAAATATAAAACGGACTAGATCTAGTGGAGATTGAAGAGTTTGAAAGGACATAATAAGCAACACATGAAGAAAACTCACCAAAGATCTGAGATTTGCGAATGTGTTAAGGATTAAGATTTTTTCGTTCATCGGTGTTCTTCCATTCAGTTTCACCATCTTTCTACAAAACAAAGAAAACAAAAGTTGAGGAATCACAAACTCAACCAATAATGAAGCAACCCATCCAAATTTCAAACCTTTAAAATGGTTGACGAACTGAAAAAGTAAAAATAGAGGCACGTACCTTTGTAGAAAGTGAAATTAGTTGCTAGAATCAGAAAGAAGACAAAATTTCGTATGGAATAGACCCAAAAATTATTCAAATCGGTGGAGAATTGAAGAAGATAGGACTTGGGCAAAAATTCCTCAAAAATCTCTCTAAAAACGTGAGAAGAGTGAAAAAGTTAGGAGACTAGGGTCGAAAATAAAAATTAGGGTTTTCATTGAAAAACTTGCTTATATATGGAGACAAAAATTAAGGTTAGTAGACTTCCCGTGTAGACTTCCTGTGTAGACTTCTGTAACCTAAGAAACACAAATAAAATCAAATCATCTACAAAAAATAAAAAACGGACTAGATCTAGTGGAGATTGAAGAGTTTGAAAGGACATAATAAGCAACACATGAAGAAAACTTACCAAAGATCTGAGATTTGCGAATGTGTTAAGGATTAAGATTTTTTCGTTCATCGGTGTTCTTCCATTCAGTTTCACCATCTTTCTACAAAACAAAGGAAACAAAAGTTGAGGAATCACAAACTCAACCAATAATGAAGCAACACATCCAAATTTCAAATCTTTAACATGGTTGACGAACTGAAAAAGTGAAAATAGAGCCACATACCTTTGTAGAAAGTGAAATTAGTTGCTAGAATCAGAAAGAGGACGAGATTTCGTATGGAATCGACCCAAAAATTGTTCAAATCGGTGGAGAATTGAAGAAGATAGGACTTGGGCAAAAATTCCTCAAAAATCTCTCTAAAAACGTGAGAAGAGTGAAAAAGTTAGGAGACTAGGGTTGAAAATAAAAATTAGGGTTTTCATTGAAAAACTTGCTTATATATGGAGACAAAAATTAAGGTTAGTAGACTTCCCGTGTAGACTTCCTGTGTAGACTTCTGTAACCTAAGAAACACAAACAAAATCAAATCATCTACAAAAAATATAAAACGGACTAGATCTAGTGGAGATTGAAGAGTTTGAAAGGACATAATAAGCAACACATGAAGAAAACTCACCAAAGATCTGAGATTTGCGATTGTGTTAAGGATTAAGATTTTTTCGTTCATCGGTGTTCTTCCATTCAGTTTCACCATCTTTCTACAAAACAAAGGAAGCAAAAGTTGAGGAATCACAAACTCAACCAATAATGAAGCAACACATCCAAATATCAAACCTTTAACATGGTTGACGAACTGAAAAAGTGAAAATAGAGGCACATACCTTTGTTGAAAGTGAAATTATTTGCTAGAATCAGAAAGAGGACGAGATTTCGTATGGAATCGACCCAAAAATTGTTCAAATCGGTGGAGAATTGAAGAAGATAGGACTTGGGCAAAAATTCTTCAAAAATCTCTCTAAAAACGTGAGAAGAGTGAAAAAGTTAGGAGACTAGGGTTGAAAATAAAAATTAGGGTTTTCATTGAAAAACTTGCTTATATATGGAGACAAAAATTAAGGTTAGTAGACTTCCCGTGTAGACTTCTGTAACCTAAGAAACATAAACAAAACCAAATCATCAACACAAATATATAAAACGGACCATATCTAGTGGAGATTGAAGAGTTTGAAAGGACATAATAAGCAACACATGAAGAAAACTCACCAAAGATCTGAGATTTGCGAATGTGTTAAGGATTAAGATTTTTTCGTTCATCGGTGTTCTTCCATTTAGTTTCACCATCTTTCTACAAAACAAAGGAAACAAAAGTTGAGGAATCACAAACTCAACCAATAATGAAGCAACACATCCAAATTTCAAACCTTTAACATGGTTGACGAACTGAAAAAGTGAAAATAGAGCCACATACCTTTGTAGAAAGTGAAATTAGTTGCTAGAATCAGAAAGAGGACGAGATTTCGTATGGAATCGACCCAAAAATTGTTCAAATCGGTGGAGAATTGAAGAAGATAGGACTTGGGCAAAAATTCCTCAAAAATCTCTCTAAAAACGTGAGAAGAGTGAAAAAGTTAGGAGACTAGAGTTGAAAATAAAAATTAGGGTTTTCATTGAAAAACTTGCTTATATATGGAGACAAAAATTAAGGTTAGTAGATTTCCCGTGTAGACTTCCTGTGTAGACTTCTGTAACCTAAGAAACACAAACAAAATCAAATCATCTACAAAAAATATAAAACGGACTAGATCTAGTGGAGATTGAAGAGTTTGAAAGGACATAATAAGCAACACATGAAGAAAACTCACCAAAGATCTGAGATTTGCGAATGTGTTAAGGATTAAGATTTTTTCGTTCATCGGTGTTCTTCCATTCAGTTTCACCATCTTTCTACAAAACAAAGAAAACAAAAGTTGAGGAATCACAAACTCAACCAATAATGAAGCAACCCATCCAAATTTCAAACCTTTAAAATGGTTGACGAACTGAAAAAGTAAAAATAGAGGCACGTACCTTTGTAGAAAGTGAAATTAGTTGCTAGAATCAGAAAGAAGACAAAATTTCGTATGGAATAGACCCAAAAATTATTCAAATCGGTGGAGAATTGAAGAAGATAGGACTTGGGCAAAAATTCCTCAAAAATCTCTCTAAAAACGTGAGAAGAGTGAAAAAGTTAGGAGACTAGGGTCGAAAATAAAAATTAGGGTTTTCATTGAAAAACTTGCTTATATATGGAGACAAAAATTAAGGTTAGTAGACTTCCCGTGTAGACTTCTGTAACCTAAGAAACATAAACAAAACCAAATCATTAACACAAATATATAAAACAGACCAGATCTAGTGGAGATTGAAGAGTTTGAAAGGACATAATAAGCAACACATGAAGAAAACTCACCAAAGATCTGAGATTTGCGAATGTGTTAAGGATTAAGATTTTTTCGTTCATCGGTGTTCTTCCATTCAGTTTCACCATCTTTCTACAAAACAAAGGAAACAAAAGTTGAGGAATCACAAACTCAACCAATAATGAAGCAACCCATCCAAATTTCAAATCTTTAACATGGTTGACGAACTGAAAAAGTGAAAATAGAGCCACATACCTTTGTAGAAAGTGAAATTAGTTGCTAGAATCAGAAAGAGGACGAGATTTCGTATGGAATCGACCCAAAAATTGTTCAAATCGGTGGAGAATTGAAGAAGATAGGACTTGGGCAAAAATTCCTCAAAAATCTCTTTAAAAACGTGAGAAGAGTGAAAAAGTTAGGAGACTAGGGTTGAAAATAAAAATTAGGGTTTTCATTGAAAAACTTGCTTATATATGGAGACAAAAATTAAGGTTAGTAGACTTCCCGTGTAGACTTCCTGTGTAAACTTCTGTAACCTAAGAAACACAAACAAAATCAAATCATCTACAAAAAATATAAAACGGACTAGATCTAGTGGAGATTGAAGAGTTTGAAAGGACATAATAAGCAACACATGAAGAAAACTCACCAAAGATCTGAGATTTGCGAATGTGTTAAGGATTAAGATTTTTTCGTTCATCGGTGTTCTTCCATTTAGTTTCACCATCTTTCTACAAAACAAAGGAAGCAAAAGTTGAGGAATCACAAACTCAACCAATAATGAAGCAACACATCCAAATATCAAACCTTTAACATGGTTGACGAACTGAAAAAGTGAAAATAGAGGCACATACCTTTGTTGAAAGTGAAATTATTTGCTAGAATCAGAAAGAGGACGAGATTTCGTATGGAATCGACCCAAAAATTGTTCAAATCGGTGGAGAATTGAAGAAGATAGGACTTGGGCAAAAATTCTTCAAAAATCTCTCTAAAAACGTGAGAAGAGTGAAAAAGTTAGGAGACTAGGGTTGAAAATAAAAATTAGGGTTTTCATTGAAAAACTTGCTTATATATGGAGACAAAAATTAAGGTTAGTAGACTTCCCGTGTAGACTTCTGTAACCTAAGAAACATAAACAAAACCAAATCATCAACACAAATATATAAAACGGACCATATCTAGTGGAGATTGAAGAGTTTGAAAGGACATAATAAGCAACACATGAAGAAAACTCACCAAAGATCTGAGATTTGCGAATGTGTTAAGGATTAAGATTTTTTCGTTCATCGGTGTTCTTCCATTTAGTTTCACCATCTTTCTACAAAACAAAGGAAACAAAAGTTGAGGAATCACAAACTCAACCAATAATGAAGCAACACATCCAAATTTCAAACCTTTAACATGGTTGACGAACTGAAAAAGTGAAAATAGAGCCACATACCTTTGTAGAAAGTGAAATTAGTTGCTAGAATCAGAAAGAGGACGAGATTTCGTATGGAATCGACCCAAAAATTGTTCAAATCGGTGGAGAATTGAAGAAGATAGGACTTGGGCAAAAATTCCTCAAAAATCTCTCTAAAAACGTGAGAAGAGTGAAAAAGTTAGGAGACTAGAGTTGAAAATAAAAATTAGGGTTTTCATTGAAAAACTTGCTTATATATGGAGACAAAAATTAAGGTTAGTAGATTTCCCGTGTAGACTTCCTGTGTAGACTTCTGTAACCTAAGAAACACAAACAAAATCAAATCATCTACAAAAAATATAAAACGGACTAGATCTAGTGGAGATTGAAGAGTTTGAAAGGACATAATAAGCAACACATGAAGAAAACTCACCAAAGATCTGAGATTTGCGAATGTGTTAAGGATTAAGATTTTTTCGTTCATCGGTGTTCTTCCATTCAGTTTCACCATCTTTCTACAAAACAAAGAAAACAAAAGTTGAGGAATCACAAACTCAACCAATAATGAAGCAACCCATCCAAATTTCAAACCTTTAAAATGGTTGACGAACTGAAAAAGTAAAAATAGAGGCACGTACCTTTGTAGAAAGTGAAATTAGTTGCTAGAATCAGAAAGAAGACAAAATTTCGTATGGAATAGACCCAAAAATTATTCAAATCGGTGGAGAATTGAAGAAGATAGGACTTGGGCAAAAATTCCTCAAAAATCTCTCTAAAAACGTGAGAAGAGTGAAAAAGTTAGGAGACTAGGGTCGAAAATAAAAATTAGGGTTTTCATTGAAAAACTTGCTTATATATGGAGACAAAAATTAAGGTTAGTAGACTTCCCGTGTAGACTTCTGTAACCTAAGAAACATAAACAAAGCCAAATCATTAACACAAATATATAAAACGGACCAGATCTAGTGGAGATTGAAGAGTTTGAAAGGACATAATAAGCAACACATGAAGAAAACTCACCAAAGATCTGAGATTTGCGAATGTGTTAAGGATTAAGATTTTTTCGTTCATCGGTGTTCTTCCATTCAGTTTCACCATCTTTCTACAAAACAAAGGAAACAAAAGTTGAGGAATCACAAACTCAACCAATAATGAAGCAACACATCCAAATTTCAAACCTTTAACATGGTTGACGAACTGAAAAAGTGAAAATAGAGCCACATACCTTTGTAGAAAGTGAAATTAGTTGCTAGAATAAGAAAGAGGACGAGATTTCGTATGGAATCGACCCAAAAATTGTTCAAATCGGTGGAGAATTGAAGAAGATAGGACTTGGGCAAAAATTCCTCAAAAATCTCTCTAAAAACGTGAGAAGAGTGAAAAAGTTAGGAGACTAGGGTTGAAAATAAAAATTAGGGTTTTCATTGAAAAACTTGCTTATATATGGAGACAAAAATTAAGGTTAGTAGACTTCCCGTGTAGACTTCTGTAACCTAAGAAACATAAACAAAATCAAATCATCTACAAAAAATATAAAACGGACTAGATCTAGTGGAGATTGAAGAGTTTGAAAGGACATAATAAGCAACACATGAAGAAAACTCACCAAAGATCTGAGATTTGCGAATGTGTTAAGGATTAAGATTTTTTCGTTCATCGGTGTTCTTCCATTTAGTTTCACCATCTTTCTACAAAACAAAGGAAACAAAAGTTGAGGAATCACAAACTCAACCAATAATGAAGCAACACATCCAAATTTCAAACCTTTAACATGGTTGACGAACTGAAAAAGTGAAAATAGAGCAACATACCTTTGTAGAAAGTGAAATTAGTTGCTAGAATCAGAAAGAGGACGAGATTTCGTATGGAATCGACCCAAAAATTGTTCAAATCGGTGGAGAATTGAAGAAGATAGGACTTGGGCAAAAATTCCTCAAAAATCTCTCTAAAAACGTGAGAAGAGTGAAAAAGTTAGGAGACTAGAGTTGAAAATAAAAATTAGGGTTTTCATTGAAAAACTTGCTTATATATGGAGACAAAAATTAAGGTTAGTAGATTTCCCGTGTAGACTTCCTGTGTAGACTTCTGTAACCTAAGAAACACAAACAAAATCAAATCATCTACAAAAAATATAAAACGGACTAGATCTAGTGGAGATTGAAGAGTTTGAAAGGACATAATAAGCAACACATGAAGAAAACTCACCAAAGACCTGAGATTTGCGAATGTGTTAAGGATTAATATTTTTTCGTTCATCGGTGTTCTTCCATTCAGTTTCACCATCTTTCTACAAAACAAAGGAAACAAAAGTTGAGGAATCACAAACTCAAACAATAATGAAGCAACCCATCAAAATTTCAAACCTTTAACATGGTTGACGAACTGAAAAAGTAAAAATAGAGGCACGTACCTTTGTTGAAAGTGAAATTACTTGCTAGAATCAGAAAGATGACGAAATTTCGTATGGAATAGACCAAAAAATTGTTCAAATCGGTGGAGAATTGAAGAAGATAAGACTTGGGAAAAAATTCCTCAAAAATCTCTCTAAAAACGTGAGAAGAGTGAAAAAGTTAGGAGGCTAGGGTTGAAAATAAAAATTAGGGTTTTCATTGAAAAACTTGCTTATATATGGAGACAAAAATTAAGGTTAGTAGACTTCCCGTGAAGACTTCTGTAACCTAAGAAACATAAACAAAACCAAATCATCAACACAAATATATAAAACGGACCAGATCTAGTGGAGATTGAAGAGTTTGAAAGGACATAATAAGCAACACATGAAGAAAACTCACCAAAGATCTGAGATTTGCGAATGTGTTAAGGATTAAGATTTTTTCGTTCATCGGTGTTCTTCCATTCAGTTTCACCATCTTTCTACAAAACAAAGGAAACAAAAGTTGAGGAATCACAAACTCAACCAATAATGAAGCAACCCATCCAAATTTCAAACCTTTAACATGGTTGACGAACTGAAAAAGTGAAAATAGAGGCACATACCTTTGTAGAAAGTGAAATTAGTTGCTAGAATCAGAAAGAGGACGAGATTTCGTATGGAATCCACCCAAAAATTGTTCAAATCGGTGGAGAATTGAAGAAGATAGGACTTGAGCAAAAATTCCTCAAAAATCTCTCTAAAAACGTGAGAAGAGTGAAAAAGTTAGGAGACTAGGGTTGAAAATAAAAATTAGGGTTTTCATTGAAAAACTTGCTTATATATGGAGACAAAAATTTAGGTTAGTAGACTTCCCGTGTAGACTTCCTGTGTAGACTTCTGTAACCTAAGAAACACAAACAAAATCAAATCATCTACAAAAAATATAAAACGGACTAGATCTAGTGGAGATTGAAGAGTTTGAAAGGACATAATAAGCAACACATGAAGAACACTCACCAAAGATCTGAGATTTGCGAATGTGTTAAGGATTAAGATTTTTTCGTTCATCGGTGTTCTTCCATTCAGTTTCACCATCTTTCTACAAAACAAAGGAAACAAAAGTTGACGAATCACAAACTCAACCAATAATGAAGCAACACATCCAAATATCAAACCTTTAACATGGTTGACGAACTGAAAAAGTGAAAATAGAGGCACATACCTTTGTTGAAAGTGAAATTATTTGCTAGAATCAGAAAGAGGACGAGATTTCGTATGGAATCGACCCAAAAATTGTTCAAATCGGCGGAGAATTGAAGAAGATAGGACTTGGGCAAAAATTCCTCAAAAATCTCTCTAAAAACGAGAGAAGAGTGAAAAAGTTAGGAGACTAGGTTTGAAAATAAAAATTAGGGTTTTCATTGAAAAACTTGCTTATATATGGAGACAAAAATTAAGGTTAGTAGACTTTCAGTGTAGACTTCTGTAAACTAAGAAACACAAACAAAATCAAATCATCTACAAAAAATATAAAACGGACTAGATCTAATGGAGATTGAAGAGTTTGAAAGGACATAATAAGCAACACATGAAGAAAAATCACCAAAGACCTAAGATTTGCGAATGTGTTAAGGATTAATATTTTTTCGTTCATCGGTGTTCTTCCATTCAGTTTCACCATCTTTCTACAAAACAAAGGAAACAAAAGTTGAGGAATCACAAACTCAACCAATAATGAAGCAACACATCCAAATTTCAAACCTTTAACATGGTTGACGAACTGAAAAAGTGAAAATAGAGGCACATAACTTTGTAGAAAGTGAAATTAGTTGCTAGAATCAGAAAGAGGACGAGATTTCATATGGAATCGACCAAACATTTGTTCAAATCGGTGGAGAATTGAAGAAGATAGGACTTGGGCAAAAATTCCTCAAAAATCTCTCTAAAAACGTGAGAAGAGAGAAAAAGTTAGGAGGCTAGGGTTGAAAATAAAAATTAGGGTTTTCATTGAAAAACTTGCTTATATATGGAGACTAAAAAATTTGGTTAGGTTAAAACAAAATTCCGGTTAAGTAAACATTCAGTTAGGTTAATAATATTCCGGTTATGTAGACTTCCATATGGAAGTCTACGAAACCCTATACTCTAAAATGAAACCCTAAACGCAACTGGAATTCTACAATTGAAAGGTACAATAGAAGTCTGCAATTCAAACACTAAATCGAATGGAAGTCTACAATGGAAGTCTACAATTCGAAACAAAAATCAACTTTTTCCTTTAGATTATTCATAACTGTTAATTAAAGATATTATTAATCATCCAAACATCTAATATATTCATAATTTTAGATTTTTTTGCAAATTTGACATTTAAAATCTTGAAATTATGAACTTTAAATGTAACCCTAAACATAAATATGTTTTCAAATTGTAATGTCGATCCATTTCCCATATTTTTAACTCATAAACCCACAAACTATTGTCAGTGACATACATGACTCATAATATTAAAGATTTTACATCCCCTCATAGTGAATTCAACTTCTCATAATCAAACCCTACATTGAAACTTCTTATAAGTTGTTCATTATAAACCATGAATCATGTAACACAAATCGCTAAAACGTTAATCTATTACAATCATACAATCATAAAGACTATATATACATAATACAAAACAATTACTAATACCATGTCCCAACATTGTCACAAAACTTCTCAATGTAATGTGATGAAATATAGTATTTCAAAAAGGATAGTATGTAGTTCATTCATTCATTTTCATTCCAATTTGTGTTTTTTTTTACTTTATGCTAATTTGATGAAGTTTTATTTTTAAAACATCACAATTGCATTTAGTTTAATTATCCAAAAGATTTTATGATCAAATTATTTTTAATGTATTTATAGATTTAAATTTACTAAATAATTACGATGTAGACTTCCATATTTCGTTGCAGACTTCCAAAATGTAGACTTTTTCATTAGGTTTTGTCTTTTTTTTTTACTGTATGCTAATTTGGTGAACTTTTATTTTTAAAACATCACAATTGCATTTAGTTTAATTATCCAAAAGATTTTATGGTCAAATTATTTTTAATTTATTTATAGATTTAAATTTATTAAATAATTACGATGTAGACTTCCATATTTCGTTGTAGACTTCCAAAATGTAGACTTTTTCATTAGGTTTTGTCTGTTTTTTTTTACTGTATGCTAATTTGGTGAACTTTTATTTTTAAAACATCACAATTGCATTTAGTTTAATTATCCAAAAGATTTTATGGTCAAATTATTTTTAATGTGTTTATAGATTTAAATTTACTAAATAATTACGATGTAGACTTCCATATTTCGTTGCAGACTTCCAAAATGTAGACTTTTTCATTAGATTTTGTCTTTTTTTTTACTGTATGCTAATTTGGTGAATTTTTATTTTTAAAACATCACAATTGCATTTAGTTTAATTATCCAAAAGATTTTATGGTCAAATTATTTTTTATGTATTTATAGATTTAAATTTACTAAATAATTACGATGTAGACTTCCATATTTCGCTGCAGACTTCTGATGAAAATTTCCAACGAAGACTTCCAAAAGGATAGAATGGTCATTGCGGCAGCAGTTTTATTGTTTGTTCATTAAGGCTCTAACTGTAATTTCACTACCCCTTTAGAGTAGTTTTACAAGT
This sequence comes from Draba incana, assembly GCA_963576765.1. Lineage (NCBI taxonomy): Eukaryota > Viridiplantae > Streptophyta > Magnoliopsida > Brassicales > Brassicaceae > Draba > Draba incana. The sequence continues at coordinate 27,862,520 of OY755203.1, read as the reverse complement.
TTTCACAATAGGGGTGTACTTTTGCATTAAAAATGAAAAAGGTATATTCCATGCAATAATCCCAATTTTTTATTTGATAATTACTCTCTACTAGATAGTAAATGTTATAGAATCTAGCATATCTAACTAAGATCCGTAGGGTTGGAATTGTTATTTTATAAACGAACTTTAATTAACACAAACAAAAAAAGAATCAAAGGATTTTGTTTTGAAAAAGCATGAATCGAAAAGGAAACGGGGTCAATAATATTATGTGACCAGGGGAATTTAATGTTTTCTTCGGTAATTACACCCTCCCCGCTCACTTGGCTCCGCCCTTGTGTATAGCTAGAATATTTTCGTTTCCACCTCAGAGATCAGGGGGATCTTTTGTTGTCACATGTTCCATCAGATTTTCGGTGAAATTATCGATATGCTCGAGGACAAAACGATTTATGGGGGAGACGATACACTTTTACTTAATTATTTAATTGCCCATAATGTATCGGTTTTGATGCAATCAAAATTTCAGGATACAACCACACGATCAACTATTTTACAACACTCAGAAAATAGAAGCTGACGAACCAAATTTTTTTATGTACTCTTGTACACAAATTAAAACAAAGAGAGAAAGAAGTTGTGAGTGATTTGTTTATCAAAAGCAATGATCATCCGGTCGTCTATGAAGAGAGAATGGTTGTGGACTTATAGTCACAAACCAACGTATTCAAATCAAGAGGAGTTACATGTGAGGATTAATTCTCCTTTTTTTTTTTTTGGTCGAAAGATTGGTTCTCATATATTAATTAAGCCGGTTTAAAACCGGTCAAGCTGGTACATACATTCAAAGGTGAATTGGTACAAGCATTCAAAGCTGATTTTGCAAGCAAATCAGATTCTTTGTTCTTCGATCTAGGAGTGAACTCAATGATCACGTTAAGATTGTGGGATATCTGCAGGATATCATGAATGATTCCGTAGATTTCAATATTGGTGACATCGGATTTCAGCAGATTGATCAGTTGAAGTGGATCGGAGAGCATAGAGAAATTGTTTAGGTTCCTCGATTTCGCTTGGTGCAGTGCTTCTCTCATTGCTAGGGCTTCTGCCATCAACAAAGATCTTGTGTTGGTCTTTGATTTCGATCCCTGGGCTATTATTGAGTTATGGTGGTCTTTGATTATCCAACCAAAGCCCACAGTTCTCAGATTTGCTTTCCAGGCGGCATCTGAGAAGAATCGGGTCCCCGTGGGCTCAATTCTCCTTCTATGGTGATGATTAGTGTTTGATGTTACCTTTGTTGGTAGGGTTTGTGCCGAGAGCCACTCTATGGGATCGTGGGTTGCCTTTGTAACTATTTCTTCTACCGTGAAATGATAATTTTGGAAGATCTGTTGATTTCGGGCTAACCAGAGGGACCAGGCTATCTAAGGAAATAGAGGTCCATTGCTGATGCCCGTTGGAGGTAGGAAAATATAATCCTTGGCTTGAATCAGTCCGATTGTGAGATTTGGGATTGTCTCAGAAGCAATTTGGTCTTTGAAAGGGGCTAGTTTCCAGACTTCTTGAGCGAAAGGACAGTGGAGGAGAAGGTGGTTGGTTGTTTATGGTGCATCACACCGTATGCAATTTGCTTGAGTCAGGCCTCCTTTAGTGGCTAGTTGTTCTCCAACTGGTAAGGCTCCTTTTACTGCTTTCCATAGGAACAGTTTCAGTTTCTGTGATACCTTGGTGTTCCATATTCCACTGTTCCATTTGAACTCATAATTGCTGATGTGTTCTTGTTGGTGAGCAGGTGACTCCTTTGCGACATGGTAGCCAAATTTTGCAGAATAGATGCCTGTGGGCGTCTCAAGCCAGGCTAGCTTATCCTCTGCTTCTAGGGAGCTTGTCTTCAGGTCAGTGATTCTTTCCTTCAGGACTGGAAATAAGTCATCGATTTTCCTTGTGTCCCATTGTCCTGAGCTTGGTAGGAGTAGCTCTAAAACTGTCATGTCTTTGGTGTCCTTTGTTGGGGATCCCAGGGGTTGTAGTGGTTCTGATAGGGATAGCCAAGGTTCTGACAATACCCTTGTATTCTTTCCATTTCCTATTACCTTTCCTAGCCTTTGTTTCAGTAGTTCCTTGCCAGTGATGATTCCTCTCCAGCCATGAGAGGCAGAGGTAGGGGCTTTACTGTTTAGAAAAGATGTAGATGAGCAGTATTTGCCAAGTAAAGTTCTGGCCAGTAGGCAGTTTGGGTTTTGTAGGATCCTCCAGCTCACTTTTGCAAGGAGAGCATCATTAAAGCTTTGAATATCTATAAATCCCAGACCACCTTCTTTCTTTCCTTTTGTAAAGTGTTCCAGGATACCCATCACATCTTCCTTTTATCTCCATTTCCATCCCACCAGAACCTTGTAAAAGTAGAGATTGAATCCTCTTGCAAAGCCTGACTGGGATTTTGAAACATGACATAGTATAGGTGGGCATAGCTGTTAGAACTGATTTAAGCAGGACCATTTTACCCGCAGAGGAAAGGAACTTTGTTGACCAGCTTAGAATCATTTGTCTGATCCTATTTACTATAAGACTGAACAAATCTTTCTTCCTCCTACCAAAGTGTTCTGGTAGACCTAAATACTTGCCTAATTTCCCTTCCTTTGGAATTCCCAATTCCTTTTTCACTCTCTCTTTTAGGTTATATGGGGCTTTAGAGGAGAAAGTGATAGCTGATTTTTGACAATTGATGTTCTGACCTGAGGTTAGTTCATATTGTTTGAGGATTCCTTTAAGGGTTTTGACACTTGCCTTATTTGTTTTGCAGAAGAACATCGTGTCATCTGCAAACAACAAGTGGTTGATTCTTGGGCTTCCCCTTGCTACCTTGATGCCTGGTAAGCTTCCTTTCTCTTGTGCTCTTTTACATAGTCCAGATAGTACCTCAGAGCATAGGATAAATAGATAGGGGGATAGAGGATCACCCTGTCTAATACCTCTAGTTGGTAGGACTGATCCGTTACTTGTACCATTTAGCAAAAAGGTGTAGGATACTGTATTAATGCATAGCATGACCCAATGAATCCAAATCCTGTGAAAACCAAGCCTTGTGAGAACTGCTCTTATGAAGCCCCATTCCAATCTATCATAGGCCTTGCTCATATCGGTTTTGGACAGCCATAGAGCATCTTTTCTTAGCCTTTGATGCCTTTAAAAAGTGCAAGACTTCATGGGTGATTAGAACATTGTCTGAGATTGCCCTGCCTTGAACAAAGGCTGATTGGTTCTATGAGATGATTCTTTGAAGAACTGGTTGTAGTCTGATTGTAAGGATTTTGGAGAAGAGTTTGTAGTAAACATTGCATAAAGCAATAAGTCTATACTTTGCTACTGTCTTGGGGCTTAGTACCTTTGGGATGAGTATGATATGAGTAGAGTTGATAGTACTAGGGAAAACACCTGTTCTAAAGATTGATTGTACTTCTTCCACTATTGCAGGTCCCACTGTAGCCCAGTTAGCTTGAAAGAATGTGGCTGAGAATCCATCTGGTCCATGAGCCTTGTCTCCCTGAATTGAGAACATGGCCTCTCTTATCTCCTCTGGGTTTGGCTCCTTAATCAAGTCTGAGTTTGTTTCTTGGGAGATACATGGTGAGAGAGCCTCTCTGACTATGTCTACACTGCTTTCTTCTTCAGAGGTAAATAACTCTGTGAAGTAGCTGTTTATTTCCATGGCTATCTGGTCTTCGTCATACACCACATTTCCTGTCTTGTTTTCCAGTACATATATATTATTGATTACTCTTCTAGTTCTTGTTGAAGCATGGAAATAACCTGTGTTTTTATCTCCCAGGCTTAGCCATAGCTGCCCCTCTGTTTCTAGAATTCCTCCTCTTCTTTGTATGTCAGGGGCAGTTTTGTATTGATAACCTGAATTTTTTTTTATCTAGCTGTGAGGTTAGTCATCGCTTTTTCCAGCTCTTCCTGATATCTCTTGATATTCTTGTGGCTATTCTTTGCCTTCTCCCTGTTCCACTGGACTATGGCTCTTCTGCATCTGTTCTGGTTTCCACTGACACTTGGTCATTTGTGTTCCAGGTCTCCTCAAAAAACTGTATTACTTCAGCATGATTGGCCACTTTTATTACATGATTGAATACCAATCAAATTGATTTTGATTTATTCTCATTCAGCTGTGAAGAGAATTTTTAAGATATCCTATATATATTAATTGAGGAGACACTAAAAGTTAAAAATCCTAGGTGTCATTCAAAGAGAGTCTTAAGGAACATATTAATCCTAAGTGTCATTCAAAGAGGATCTTAAGGAACACATTTATTAAATCAACCAATCAAAATATTTCAATTTGGCATGGTAGAAATATCTAGATATTTCAATATTTCTAATATATATGCGGCATTGATGATAAAAATATATACTTACCAAACCCATTACCATACCAGAAAACTAAAAACGATTCAATTAGTAATATTTTGGTTAGTTATAAAGTTGGGTTTAAACATATTTTATAGAGTTATTGAAAAACATTTGTTTTTGTAAATATAAGATGTATATCACTCGATTACATCCTTAGTCATACATTATAAGATAATGTTTCGCTTTTTAGTTTCGTTATTGTAAATCAATTTCTTTCATTTTTATATGTTGTATACACTTAAAACGTAATACCTATCACATATTAAGACAGTCAAGATTCAAAAATCGATCGAATAATTTTTTAGTGGACATAATTATTTATATAATATTTTTTTGGTATGCATGATGTAAAAAATATATTTTTATTCTACAATAAACTGAAATTTATATTCCCACGTATGACATGGGTCAAAGAGACATTTAGGAGATAGTAAAACTTAAAAATTCTAAGTGTCATCCAAAGAGAGTTTTAGGGGACAATTGTTATTCTATTAAAAATTCAAAAAAAAAAAAAACTTATAAACATGGCAACAAATAAAAAAAAATATTTCTAAAACTTTGCATTCACTTTTCTTAATAGTCCGAAAATAGCATTTATATAACTTTCCTAAAATCATAATGACTTTTAATATATACATCCTACGAAATCCACTAATTGTCTATAGAAGGTAACATTGTGGTAATTAATTACACAAATTCTCTAACTTTCTTATTAATTCTAAAGGCATTAGAAGAAAAAATTACATAATTTATGATCAAAGAGAAATGGATAATGATCCGCAACTTTATATTTGTTTTACTTTTTGGTACTACTAAAATTTTGTAATTGTACGTTTAAAGATGAAAATGTCGATTTGATTATTTATTCATATTTAAAGATGAAAATCTCGATTTGATTAATTGTGCGAATCAACTCAATAAACTTAAAATAAAATTTAAATATTGATTATTTATTCATATTTTAGTCAAAATACATGTAAATGTTATTAACTCAAGTGTATATATATGTTTTGAACATTACACACAAATCATAGTACCAAATTAATTTAAACTAAACAAGTCGCATACCATATTTATTTAACATTTAACGATAGACTTTCAAATTCTTTCATAAAATTCTTTTCTCAATTCATGTGTTGGTTCTATATTTTATGCAAATCAAAATATATAAATAAATAATAAAATTTATAATCCCGCATTTGATGCATGTCCAAATCTAGTCCTCTATATATTAAAGATAAAGCACTTTTGGATGAATTTGCTTAAGTGTCACTCCTACAATTTTTCTCATTTTTTTTACTTAATAAATTAATCCTACTATACTACTATCCAAACACTCTATTTCCTACTATACTAATATCCAAACACTCTATAATGACCCAATTTTTTTTTCTACTTAATAACTTAATTCATACTCTACTACTATCCAAACACTCAAAGTCCCACTATACTAATGTCCATTTATATAAAACAAATATAAAAACTCACCATACCATTTATAGAAAAACTCACTATATTATTTTTATTAAAAATTACTCCCTCCATTTCACCAAGATAATTTTTTTGGGTTTTTAAATTTGTTTCATGAAGATAGATTTTTATCATTTATTGTTAAAAGATCGTTGTTTCCAAACAAAGATTCAATGACTATTGGTTGAACTTTTTTGAAAAATGTTTATTGTAGAAACCAATACAAGATTAATTATTTTTCTTAATATGTGTGAAAAACTCAAAAAATTTATCTTTGTGAAACAGAGGGAGTAATTCACAAAACTATTCTTTAATATAAAAATCTAATTCACAAAACCCTTCTTCAAAGATGTAACAAACTTTGGTTTAATTTATCTTTAAACAACTAATGAACTCAAAAATCACATGATTAAAATTATTAGTTCAACAATAATTCAATTACAAAAAATAACTATACTATTTTTTTACTAAAAAAATATTGAAAAAATCCTTCTTTAACTAAAAATCTATGAACAAAAACATACCTACTATATCAAATCTTATTGGTTAACCATATATATAGTAAGTTAATAACTAACATAATCAATTACGATTCTAAATTCATTTTCAAATATATATATTACATTACTTATTTGTTATTCTATATATTCTACTTGCAAGATTTTTCGTCTACAAGAGGTTTTCTAAGCAATATCATTCCATTATCTTATAAAAACAACTAAAAAGATCTAAATTCTTATCCATTGACTCACACCTCCATCATCATGACTCACAACTAAACATTTTTTTATAAATTATTTTATTTATCTATAATCAAATAATTTGAAAATTAAATTGACGACTACAATTAAACCCGTGCACAACACGAGTCTTATTCTAGTTCTACTTTACAATCATGTCATCATCTAAAAATGTTTGCAAGCGTGCCACTGTTTTGTAATTTTTTTTTTTAACTTAAACCTTTTCAGATTTTTTTTTAAAAAACATGTTATAAAATCTTTTTAAAAGGGATATAAGGTTTTTTAAAGTATTATAAGGTTTTTAAAACAGATTATAAGAGTTTTAAAAGAGATTATAAAATTTTTAAAACAGATTACAAACCTCTTTGAAAACCTTATAACATTTTTCAAAATCTTATAACGCGTGTTTTTTTTAAAAGAGGTCGCTCGTCCGCAAATGTGAATATGATGATGACATGACTAAAAAAAAACAATTCAATTGTGGCACATTTGTAATTTCCCCGATTGTGAAAGATTGTTATTAACATTATCATCAAAATCAATTAAAGGAGATACTATAGATTTTTTTATTAATTTTATAATTTAAAAAGAATTTTAATCTAAAAACTAATACTTTTTATTCATTGGTCCATTTTGCAAAATCTAGAAGCCCAAAATCAAACTTCCAATGTGGGACATTTGTTAGGTTTTACACTTCCGTTGCTTATTCAAATTAACTCCGATTTTGACAAGTAGATCATAGTGCTCATGGCGACTATTCCATCGTGTCCAAAAACTGGTCATACCGATGAACGTTTCCACCAGAAAACTCACCGGAAATAAGATTCGCGTCAAACCTCCTCTTAAGTCAAATGCTTTTTTAAAATCTATTCCGCTCGATGATTTTACCACCTGATATATCTAAATAAACTTCTAGTAAACGGATCTGCTAGATTGTCACTCGACTTAACATAATCTACAGTGATTTCATCAATTGAGATCAAATGTATAATGGTTTTATGTCGTCTCATTATAGGACAAGATTTACCCAGTATACAAATGACTCGGTGAGGAGGATTAAGAGAGAAACCCATTCTCCTTGTTGCTTCGATTTATAGATTTAAAGTTTCCATTTTTTTCCTTTGGAAGTGTTTCTTTTAGATTCATTTTACGAAAGCGTAAGAAAACTGAAGAGAGAGAGAAAAAGAGAAAAATGTCAGCTTGGAATATCATCAAACACCTTCCGTGCAATTACTATCCGAAGAATCTCTCCCGCCAAATCCTCAGACCTCGCCGCTTCTTATCTCCTTCTACTCCTCCATATTCGTTTTCAATCTCTGCGTCTCACTCTACGTCTTCGTGCTTCATTGACTCTTTCGCCGCACCTTATCTCTCGGTTCGTATCAACTGTCCAAAACATGTCGTCGTATGTGTCTCTCATTCTCTCTTTATACACATCCTAAGTAACATAAAGAGTATAAACGAGACTGAAAATTTTGTTTATTTTCATTTGGGTTTTGTTAGGATCCATTCTCGGAGGCTCTCTTGTGTTTTGGAGCGAGCTCAGTAATTGTAAATGAAGACGACGACGACGAAGATGCAGCTTCTGGGTCTTCTCTTGCTTCAAAAGAGGTGTAAAGTCTATTGCTTTAATATTCTCTTTCAAGCTCCATCTCCATATCCATAATTTGATCATGCTTGTTTATTGCAGATATGTATAGAATCGATATTTCCTGTGCACGAAGAGGTGAAAACGTGCATTTCACAGGCTGCAAATTCAATAGGCTTGAAAGAGATACCGAAATTCAAAGTTGAAATGGGAGATGAACAAGACTGGATAACCAAAAACCAGGTGATTCTTGAGTTAACAACAAGGAGCATTTCAGTAATTGCTTTACGTTCTGTTTCAACTTGCATAGTTAGTTAGGCTCAGAAACTCGACACAGTGAGTGGATTCGTTTGCGGGAATGCTACTGGAAGCTATATTTTTTGGTTCATATTTTGCAGGAGTTGTTTCAGCCTATTGAAATCGCCGAAAGGCTTTGGATCGTACCTGAGTGGACATCTCCTCCTGTATGTTCTTCAACTATTCCATCATAAAGTCAAAACCGTCTATATTAACATAACAAAGAACAGTCCTAGCTACTGAATATTCATAATGTGAATCTCACTCTTTCACTATCCTTTGCAAGGTCGCTGAAGCGGTTAACATCATTCTGAACCCTGGCTTTGCGTTTGGGACTGGAGAACATCCTACGACTAAGCTGTGTCTACTGCTTCTACAAAGTTTGATAAAAGGCGGAGAAGCAGTCCTTGACTATGGTACTGGTTCAGGGATACTTGCAATCGCAGCCCTCAAGGTAAAAAACTCGCGTTTTTTTCTCTCTCACAAACCGTTATTACAACATTATAATCAACTTATTAAAATATTTATGTACCATTTGTGTATCGCTCGTTTAAAATTTGCAGTTTGGTGCTGCATCATCTGTTGGTGTGGATATTGATCCTCTAGCCATAAAATCCGCGAGTCATAATGCAGCTCTGAACAACATTCAGTTGGAGAAACTGGAGTTGCACCTTGCACCAAGTGAGAATAGCTCTTCTGTAATAGAAATACCATTGCAAAAACAACAGTTTGATGTGGTCATTGCAAACATACTCTTGAACCCGGTTATGGAACTGGCGGATCATATCATTTCATTCGCGAAACCTGGCGCAACCATTGGGATCTCTGGTATCCTATCTGAACAGGTAAACAAAAAGAGTCGTCTCAATCATCACAAAATAGTGATGGATTGTTATAGCAAGCAAGCTACTTTCGAATCACAGGAACAAAAACACGGTAAACTGACTATTTCAATGCCCTTCTGCAGCTTCCAAATGTTATGCAACAGTACTCTCCCTTCTTCGAGGATATTTCTGTAGCTACAATAGATGATTGGGTATGCATGAGCGGTACTAAGAAAGGGGAGATTATTGATAACTAATCACTTCTTCAGCGTTATATCAGAAAAGAGGCAATAACATAAAGCATTTGCAAAGAGAAGGTTATAACAAAAATGCGTAATGGTCAGAAAGAGAGTGACATGATAATCAGACATTAAGAACAGAGCTGCCTTGGTGGAGTTGTGTAAGATGCTACAACTACACATGACATGAAACTTAATGTACTATTCATTGTATTGCCTCTGGTAGTAACCATTGCTCAAACAGCCTTTGTGTTTAGATTCTACTTCTAAAAAAAAAACAAAAAATTTGTTGAAGACTATCCTCATGTCGTCCCTTCACCTCTGGAGATTTCTTCTTCCCAAAGCAGAGGTCTTCTTAGGAATGTAGACCTTGTAACTCACCTATACAACAAAATCACAAGAAAAAAGGAATAATTTTTGTCTTAACACATAAACAACAATGGGATCAATAATATTTGAAGCATTGTAGGAAGTTTACCTGAACCATTTCTCCACCCCTCATCACAGTCATCGTTTTCTGTTCGTATTGTGACTCGTCTTTTGTTTCATCACTTGTCTTCTGCTCAGACTGAGACTCTCCTCTGATTTTACCTAATGCATCGGTGTCAGCATGGGAAGAAGACTGCGCATTAAGAGTAGAGCTAGCTTTTGTTGGTTCTATGGTTTCATCTCCATTCCTTGTTGCCACAGCTAGAGAACTTACTGGATAATCATTGTCAATGGTACCGCCATTGATGCTCTCTGCTTCAGCATCTTCGCAACCAGCAGTTTCTTTCCCGCTAGCCAGATTTAAACAACTCTCTTGTCCCAATAACGGTCTAATCAACTTTCGTTTACTTGAACAAGGGATAATACCAGAACTAGCTGTAACTTTGACCGTATCACCAGACTGTTGAGAGGCAGTAGTTCTAGATTCACTGACATTAACACAGAGCTTCTTCTCCTCCATGAGTCCACGGTCTTGTGACTCAGTTTTTTCAGATCCTATTTGTGAAAGTTCTCCTTCTGTAACAGAAGACACCTCTTTGCTTGCTATTCCGCTCTTTTCAGTTTCTCCACGAAACCTTTTAAGATTCTCCAATGCTCTTTTCTTTAGAATGGCTTCCAGGTCATCATCTTTGCTAGTTTCAGATTTATTATCTTCCCCAAATTCATCATAGCCAACAGTTTCACCTCCATTACCATAATCAGATTCCTCACTATGTCCTAACTCTCTATCGCCAGAATCTTCCTTTCTCTCATCTTTATCATAACTACATGATACAACAATGATCGATTTAAGCCTTGGAGGATTCTTCTCGGTCATAACTTCATCTTCCACTTGCCAGCATTCATCATCAGGTTCACTATCTTCCTCTAACTGATTTTTGCTTCTTGTCCGCGTATCCTTAACCTTACCAAGTCTTCCTCTATCTTTAATCCTTCTCTTTCCATCACTATCACTACCGTCATCGCTCGAATCACTACTTGAATCTCTCTTACGTCTCTTTCTTGAGCTAATTTTCTTCTTCTTCTTCTTGGTTCCTACATGTTCGTCTTTCCTCTTAGATCTTTTCTTTTTCTTTAAAAGACGAGCATCGTCATCGTCATCGTCACTCTCGCTACTAGAATACCTCTTCCGTGATCTCTTCTTGCTCACTTTAGACCGACGCTTCTGTCTTCGGTAATCATCATCTGAACTTGAATACAAAGAAGAATCTGAACCACTTGTTGATTCACTCTCATCTGAATAGTCTTTAACCCGACGCATCTTCTTTGATTTGCTTCTCTTGCTCTTCTTCTTCTTCTTATTCACCGATCGCAACTGCATATTTGCACAATAATCAATTTTGAATCAGCTATCCAATTGAATCTTAAAAACCCCAATACCACGAAAGGTCGATACTTTAACAATCAAATCCAAAAGTTTCGATAATTTTTTCTCATTGACCTAATTTTCTAAAGATCAGAGATAATGGGCAAAGTCGTAAGCCAAGAGAATACATACCTTAGACGAATCTTTAGAGGGTTTGATTTTCTTCGAGGACGATGAAGATTTACCCATTGTATTTGTACTATCGATGTGTATCGCTTTTTTTTATCCTATTATGTTCGCTCCCGCAGAAAACACAAAGAGAAAAAGGATCGGAAAATAAAAAGAAAATTAAGAGACAACTCAACACAGTTTTATCTCTTGCCAACACTTTATAGGCTGCAGGTTATGTCGATTCAATTTAATCAAAGGAAAGAAAACCCTAAATTTTCAAATTTCCTGTGTCCCATCCAAATTCAAATCCCGCCCTCCAGATGTTCCTCACTCACCTAATGCTTATACACCACTATAGATGAGGAGACATTATTCTCCGAGGTATTCATTGCACCCGATGCCCAAATTCCTACACTGTCAAGTTAAGGACCGAAAACAATCGCTTAGTGGGAGACAACATACGGGTAAGTATACATATTTTAATTTTGCATTTGTTTTTCTTAATTTTGGTTTTGGCTTTGCTTTTAAGTGTTTCAGAATTTCATAAAAGAAAAAACTCATTCGATCCGAAATGTCGATCGACACCACCCGTGCAAGGTACATGCAAAAAATAAAGAATTTTTTTTTAGTTTCTTTTTATTTTCACACCTTTCTCTGGGGAGATATTCATCGTTTACTAACGTTATTTTCTTTCTTTTGTTTACTTTTTGAGTTAGTTTAAATCGTTTTATCGGGTCGAAACTCCACTTGAGATTGCTTTAACAGAATGATTAAGGCCAATACCAGAGCAAGTTGATTGGTTGAATTAGGTGGGTAGCTGTTAGTTGATCAGTCTAACGGAGAGAGTCTACGCTTTTAGAAATTTCAAAAAGTAAGTTGCTAACTCCGCCCTTAATGAGCTTTAATTTTTTGTCTTGGGGCTTGGTAATCGCGAGACTAGATTCCCCTTTTAGCACTACCAAAGTGAGGATAAGCTCCATTTGATCTTCCCTTACCAGAAAAAAACTGAGAAGAAAGTCTTAGTTAGAAAAGTGCAAAGATACTCGCGACCCGGTCTCCCACCATAGAACCACAGTAGTTTAGTCCTCATGACCCTGTCTGCTCACAAGAAACAAGTAATGAGCGCTATTCTAAGACTATATGCAAAATGTACTCATGATCTGTCTCCTGTTAAGGAACAATAATGAGTTGAATCTTTATGAAACCATGAAAATGGACAGTAATAAACAAAGGGAAGAGAAAAAGGGAGCAGTGCAAAAAAGTGTTTAAGGAAGAGAAAGAATCTATAAAGTCCCGTGATCGATATTCCCTCGATGAGACCGCACTTAAATGAATGAAAGGGTTTAGTAACTGAGAGTCTGAGTTTTTCGAAGGGGTTTGGATTTGAACTGAAGGATTGTTAGACTTGTAGTGATTACATTGAAGTATCACTTGTTGTCGACTTTGCGGTGTGTGGATCCAATAGCACCAATTACACTTGTTTTCCTTGAAGATAAGCAAAAAACTAAGTTTGGAGCAGTTGATATATCATGGTTTTTACCGTTTTTTAGTCATGATATAAGTCCGTTTTTCGAGTCTTCTCTTTGTTTTATGACTTTTTTTTAGGATAAAACACGTTTGGATGGAGTCTAAGGAAAATGAGCAAGGATTGGAGGAAAATGAGCAAAAAAGGTCAAAAGTTTGGCATTCGTTGAAGAGTTTTCCACAGATGGATCGGCGTGATATTTTGACACAAGATAGATCTTTGAGTTACCTTTCGTTTGGAAGTGACTTGAAGATATTCCAACATTGGGATCAGGAGTTAGAAAATGTTTAGTGAACACAGACGAATCTGGAAAAAAAAGAAATTGTAGATTTTCTTATTTTGACTCGGTTTGAACCAAAAAGGGATTTTTCCTATTTATTCTAGTTTTTCAGCCATTGTTTAGGCTATGCTTTATTTTACATTGAGACCTAGAGAGATATTTGTAATGAGCTTTAGATAGACAAATCAGACTCCTTCAGAGAAGATTTTGAACTCTTTTATTTTTGTTACTAATTTCTTTATGCTTTCTATTCAAATTATGATTTGCGTTTTATTGGTCATGTCTGAGTAGTTTGCTTGTTAGGTTTATGATTTTCAAAGGTGATTGATGAATTGCTAGGTTAAATTGAGTTGTTAGGATAAAGTCCTTAGAGCTCTTCATATGGATTTGTCTTTACTACTTATTCTAGCTTCACGACCTAGAATATGATCTTAGGTTAATTCGTAGACTCGAAAGTGTTATTAATTGCGTGAACTAATCTTAGATGAGCAAAATTCATATCTGCAAAGAAATTTGGTTTAGAGTTTTGTGAACAATTGAACCTACACTTAATGGTTGTTTGAGTTGATGGGATTTGCAAAACAATTTGGGATTCTAAATTTTAGAGATAGATAATTTCTGCAGCGAAAGCTGATTGGTTTTATATTAGTGTTTCAAGTTCAAGAACAATGCTTAATAAACTCCTAACTTTATGTCTAGATTTGCAATTCAGATTCACCTGAGATTTCCCTATACCTAGCTTTTGCCTCACTGATTTTTTTTAAGAACTTTAATCACTATCGATTGCTTGCTTTATTTTACTTGTCTTTATTTATTACATAATTCTCTTAGCTTTATTCGAATTTGAAGTTTATCGTGTGATTTCTTTTTCCTGTGGATTCGATTTCTAAGTACTATACGATCTTTTAATTTGAGAGAGTAGCTCAGGATAAATTTGAGCATATCAGGCTTGAAGATTTTTCTCTAGCTCATATTTACACCTTTTTAAGCTCTTTTTGCTCTTTTTAGATGATTTTCCCTATTAAGATGATGAGATCTAAATTGACCTAATCGATTTTAAACCTCACTAACAAACCACAAGTGCATGACATTTCTGGTGTAGTATGTAAGGATCGAATACACAAGGAAATAGATTGTGAATGCAAGAAACTAAAGTAGCTAGGTCAATGCAAATGGTGAAGGTTTGGTTTGATTACTAACAACCTAAGAAAATGCAAATAAAGTAAAGCAATAACTAAAATGAAATGCAAGAACAATAAACCATATCAATAGTTAAATGAAATGCAAGATAATGAGCTATTATGAAAAGTCAACTAAAAGTCAACGAAAATAAGCAAAAGTGATCAAATATGATAATGCATAAATCTTTGGGTAGAGATCATAGATTAAGAGTGAAGAATGAGCTAATGGGTATCCATCAATTCCAAGACATGAGACCGGGTTATCTTGATTAATACATTTCCATGGCGTTAATCACTACCTTAAATCTCCTAATTACACTAACTTCCATTTTATCGAGGAGAAGTGAGCGAGCCATCGTCAGAGCGATGCAGAATGCGACACAGAGTCAGTTTGCAGCGTCACATACGTATCATGAGGGTAGAGATGCCAATTTTGGTACTAGTAAGAGTATTGGGGTGCCAGGAGGGGTACCGGGTTGGCTGGCGATGCAATGGGCCCAAGTGGGGGTGTCGTTGCAGCTCCGGGTCATGACGATCGTATTGTGAGCTTGCTGACGCAGTTGTTGGAGCGGTTTCCGGCGGTGGTTCCGGCGACGGTTCCGGCGCAGGCTCCAGTGGTGCCTCTAGTAGCAGAGAGTTGTAGTGTTTGAGCAGCAGAAGGCTCCAGAGCTTGAGCAGACGAGGGCTGCGGTTGTTGACTCGCGTATGTTGTATATGGGGATAAGGGGACATATGCAGTTTTCGAGTTCCGTGTCCTTCTCGAGCGGAGTTGGACCTGAGAGAACCGATGAGGAGTAGATGAGGGAGGAGCGTATTCTTCACGTAACCAACGGTTTTGTAGAGTATCCAGCGGGTGCAGTGTTTGAGGCACCAAAGGTTGCTCTTGCTGTTCAACCGAGGAGTCAGTAGCAGTATGGTGGTTCTGATCCGGGCAAGGGCTGTAAGCCTACGCTGGTCAAAAGAGGAAGAGGAAGGACACTTCCAAGCCGAGTTTGGGTGATCATGGTTGCTTCGAATGCGGGAGCATGGAGCACCAGGTTGTGAGCTGTTCTAGAGGAGCGGAGTCTTGGGAGGTGCGAGTTTGTTTTCATTGTGGGGAACCTAAGCATATCAAGCTCAAGTATCCCAAGTTGTTGCATAAGGTAATGGCATCAAGCAAGAAGAATCTGAGGGATCAGTTCGGGGGTTGAGCTGCGGTTCTTTTATCTCAGCTGTTGTTCTTTTGTTTTTTAGTTTCAGAATTTTAGCTTTGGCTTTGATGTTTTGGATTGTTGTTATTTTCGTTTGGTGTTGAAACGATTATATCAATTAAAAAAAAAATTATAAGATGAGTTTTTGTTATATCTTTGGCTTATGGCGGACTTCGCATTTAGTTTGGTAGAGTTATATGATGACATTTTGAGAATGGACTGGTTGGAGCGATACCGAGTTCATGAGGATTACCATCGAGATCGCGTGATGTTGAAACGGGAGGGTTCGAAGTTTGTTTATCATGCAGTGAGAACGACTTTGGGAAGTCTCGGAATTTCCGTTATCCAGGCGGAGCGAATGATTGAGCGGGGTTGTGAGGCATATCTGACAATGATTGTGATGCCAGAGTCTGTTGGTGAGGTTGCAGTGAGAGATATTCAGGTTGTTCGAGATTTTCAAGGATGTTTCAGTCGCTGAAGGGATTACCGCCGTCTAGGTCTGATCCTTTCACGATGGAGCTAGAGCCCAGAACAACGCCAATGTCTAAGGCACCTTACGGGAAGTTCCAGCAGAGTTGGCAGAGTTAATGGGACAACTAGAGTCAATTCAACATGCTCATAATGTCTATCTACCTACCTAAACTCAACTTCCGTTGGAAAGGGTTCAATAAACAAAATTAGAATTCTCCTAGACATTTCCACAAACACCTTCCGGGCGTGAAAAGACCATGACCTAGATTTTGGTTAATTACTCCTAAATCTAGCAATAACAACACTCCAATCTATGGAAAAACATAAATAATAAATACCCAAAGCTATATGCAAGATTAATCAGTAATCACCCATTAAACACCCATAATCTATTCTACCCTAAATCCATTAAGGAAACTACTCACTAATCATGATGTTAATCATATTGGTAGATGTAGATAAATGCATAATGAAAAGACAAAGCATATAAATAAAGATTTACAATAAAAAGTGAAGATTGAAACCTTAAATCATCCAAAAATACAAAGGAAACTATTTTTGTTCAAAGATAAAAGATGAGAGGCCAAACTTAGGGTTTTTGCCTCATAACAATGTATTTATAGTAAAGGGAATAAGTGTTCCCGGGTTGACCCGACAAACCCGGGTCAAACCCGGATTTTGCACGTAACTGGGTTCCGACCGACCCCTGCATAGAAATAGGGTCGGTCCAGATACGTTCGAGAGCAGCTGAGCTTGTGGACTTCCGACCCTGCCAACCAACCTACGCACATAATAATGGTTGGTCGGCGTCTGACAGTTTACTTCCTTGATGCGTTTCTTCGCCTTTTCTCGGGATTCCTTCTCCGCATGAACCTTTATCGCTCCTAGACTCTGTTTTGTACCTGAAAATGCATAAAACATGCAATGCAATGCAAGAAAACACCTAATGGACTCTAATTATAAATGGTATGGAAAAACGAAGAAAACATGTAAAATCTAAGCTAAATGTAAGTGAAAGTACCTAAAATACTAGCTAAGAATGGTTTAAATACGGTTACATCATAAGACTCTAAAACTACAAATACGAGGAAAAACTACCTCTTTGGTGTAAAACCTTAAAAAAATACTTAGAAAATGCATTATAGAAAGTAAAATAGGTAAAATATGGAGTATATCAACTCTCCCATACTTCAATCATGCTTGTTGAAACAACCAAGTCTTTTATTTATGATCTCATAATCATTAATCCTCAACGATTAACTTTAACAACAAAATGCGGAAGTTCTCAAACTTAATAAATCAATAATCCATAAAAATCATCCAAACAATTCAATTTCCAAATTCCAACGAAACATTTTATCATTTCTAGCAACCTAAACACAAGGTTCTAATAAAATGACAAACTCATAACATAACACCCTAATCATTCTCTTCCTACACCATGATTCTGTGATCACACTTTTCCTTCACCTGCTACACATGGAAAAACGAGTTGCGTAAGTATTTAATAAATACTTAGTGAGTCGGTCATACCACCTACGGCGTATCACTAAGGCTCAATTACAGCAATTCAATACCAACAACAAGCTTCAACAACATATAAATACAATATCAAACAACAATCGAACATATGTTGCTCGTGTCGAGCAACACCAGCACGGTGTCGGTCGATACAACCATAAGTGCTGGTGTCGCTCGACACGACAACTACATTTCGTGTAGCTCGACACCCTCCTGGTGTTGTGCGACATGCCTCACAATGCACTAACATCGAGTCTCTCCTCTCTCGATTCGATTCTGGGTCACTCGAGTCGCAAACATGCAATCATAACCTGCAATCATAACACCAAAAACGCAACCATAACACGATATAGCACAAAATCACAAGTTTCACATCACAATCAAATACAAAACGCATCAAATCAACTGTAAATCGCCTAGAAGCCCTGGTCGCTAATATCTTGTATTTTACCACTTTTACTATATATTTTCGTATATTTTATATGCTATCTAATAAGCTTTTCTATCAAAAGAGGTAGTTTTCTCGTATATTTGGTTTTTAAGAGTCATATAGGTTAAATCATCAAAAAGGGTGTAAAAAGGAGCAATATGAGTATTCTTCATCCTACAACAACTTATCAAGGTGAAAGAAAACAATTCAAGTTCTCAAAGTTCAAGATTTCACAATTTCCCAAGTTAGACATAATATACCCGTCGGAAAGAACAACTCGGACGGAGGATCAACCCTACTTAGACTGCGATGAAATTTTATATGGAGATAACCCTTTGAGTTAGATTTTGCAATGGAGTTGGAATTATATCAGATGGAGTTTTAGTTTTGAAGATATTCAAGATCTACTAAAGAAATGTCAATATACCTCGAAGATGAATCAAGTGCAAAACGGGTCAAAGGCACCGATCAAACCAATGGACCAGTGCACGTGACCATTTCCAAATACAAGAGGAACATTGGGCCAGACCCCGGACACATTCTCGTGTCCGGTGCCACCGTCCGATGGTGTGGACACTTTTGGACAGTTTTCGATAAAAAGACGTTTTCGCCCAAAGTGAAACCCTAGAAGTTATGCTGACCTAAAACCTCTTCAAAAACCTATATATACTTTCTTTTAGCCTCTTGAGAGATGGAGAGCAGCCCTAGGTACCACAAATCAGTAATAAACATGTATTTTCGTTATTCTTTTTAGTTCTTCATCTTATGTCTTGTTAAAGAGCGATGAAGGCCATGGTGTTCTCTTCAAGCTTTGTTCTTAGAGATCCATCTATGCTAAGCCCATATTTATCACGAATCTGCTGTTTTATCATCTAATCTAGTTGCTCCATGTTTCATAACATGTAGAGTAGTTGTATGTTTGATATAAAGTTATTCTAAAAGTTATTTGTTGCATATTTTACATTTTTATTGAGCTTGTTTCTAGATTGATTCAATATCTTTATTTATACTCAATGTGTGATCTAGCTTAGCTACCTAGTGACGGATTTTAGGTTGGTATAGATTCCAAAAGCTTTTATATCGCCGGATCTAATATTTGATAGGTTAGACATCTTAACAATTCGAAAGGTTAGTTAAGGAGTTTAATGAACAATCGAATCTCAATCTACTTTAGTGGTTTGAGTTCTAGAACACTACTTTATGTTGCATAAGTCCTTTTGATTTCTTTTATCTTGCGTGTTTTGATTTATCTATCCCTTTACTTTTATTGCTTTTAATTTTGTTCATCATAAACCCCATGGGGTTGTTATTGGTTGATTGATTCTTTAGGATTTTTAAAATTTTTAGAATCCATTGTGTTATGTTATTGGTTTGATGAGTTTTAAACTCCATTCAAAATCTATTGTTATTCAAAAAGTTTAGTTTTTAGGGATTCTATAAAACTATTAGAATCTATTATTATTGGTAGGTGGATTTGTTCTAATTTTTTTCATTAAACAAGATTTTGAGAATACCTCATAAAACCTTTGGATTTTTAGAATTCTAATCACCAAATTTTCTAAATACACAAAACTCTCTACAAGTTTAATAAATCTTTGGATTTTAAAAATTCATCAACTCTATGAGAATCCATCTTCTAATCCCCCCCACCACCCTTAACTTATTTTGTATCTTATAGATTTGTATTACTACAATTGTCAACTATGCACTTGCAGATTAGGGTTTATAAAATTTTAAACTCTTTTGCATCTAATTTAGACAGCATCAAGTTTTTGGCACTGTTGTCGGAGACTAGTTCGCTTCCTTACAGATTTTTGATAAAGAATAAGTCTAAGTTTTTATTTTTCCTTTTTGTTTCTTTTCCTTTTTGCTAATTTCGTTTTATGTTTTTTTTTTTTTTTATTTAAGTGTGTTTCAGGGATTTATCAATGGAACATCACAAGAAAAACCCTAGGAGAAAGACGCCAAGAAGGGAATCTAATGGGGATCCATCCCTATGCCTCATGAATTCCATCAACCGCCGTTTCCTTACAGCAATTGGTACAATCACAACTTGTATCAATAACAACCATCTTGGGAGACAAAAGGACGTGATCAACATCATCGTGTGCAACTGAATCAACCTCCACAGCCCCATGATCGTTCCAATTCAACACCATAAGGAGACCTAACTGAAGTCTTTATGCGTAGATTCATGGAAGATACTCAAAATATCATCCAAGGAATCGAAAAAAAGATCGAGATCATCAATTCATCCCTTGATGAGAAGCTTACTGCCCTTATCACCAAATTTCAAGACTTAGAGACACGCTTGATTCACCTTGAAGAAGTTCAAAAAAAACATGCCATTGATCTCCAAAACGACGCGAGAAAAATCCATAGTTTTGATCGTAGTTTTAATGGTATTTGGGAGACATTCGAAGGGGAGATCAAGAGCACTAATGACCACGTTGGGGACATCACTACTGGCCTTAGCATCATTGCAATCAAACGTGTTTTATCCTAGAAAAACTCAAGAAACAAAGAGAAGACACGAAAAACAGACTTTTATCATGACTAAAAACCAGTAAAAACCATGATATATCAACTCCTCCAAACTTAGATTTTTGCTTGTCTTCAAGGAAAACAAGTGTAATCGGTGCTCTTGGATCCACACACCGCAAAGTCGACAACAGGTGATACTTCGATGTAATCATACAAGTCTAACAATCCTTCAGTTCAAATCCAAACCCCTTCGAGAAACTCATACTCTCAGTTACTAACCCCTTTTATTTATTTAAGTGCGGTCTCATCGAGGGATTATCGATCAAAGGGAGCTTATCCTCACTTTGGTAGTGCAGAAATATAAATCTAGTTGCCTCCCGTAAAGCGCTTGTTTAAAATCAATTAGCTCGACTCCTTGGGGTTTTTAGACGGAGGAATGGTCTTCTAAAGGCTTGAGGTTTCCCTTAGGATGTGAATAAATGCTTCCATAGTCGTAGTCTCCATGGTGCACATGGAACGGATGCTTGATTTCAACTTCTCTTTTCTCCAAGGGAATGTATCTTGTAACTTTGGCTCTAAAACTGGGTGGTGCTGTGTAATAGAAGATGTTTCTATCTATCTTAGGAAAGGATAACCTTTGCAAGGTGTAATCAATAATAGCTCTAGCAGTAGCCAAGAATTGTCTTCCAAGGATGAAAGCTGTTGAGCAATCTTGCATATCGGCCACTTTAAAGTCCGTCGGAACAATCCAATCACCGATTCTCACGGGGCAGTTGAATATTTCACCCAATGAGAGTGTTGATGTACCATTAGCAAGTGAAATTCTCATGGTTGAAGGATGAATGTTGGTTATTTTCATCTTTCTCACAAGAGATTCCGATAAAACGTTTACTCCGGCTCCTGAATCACAAAGAGCGATTTCAAAGGTATAATCACAGATTGACCAAGGGACGGTTTCAAATGCATTGCATGTTTTATACATTTTCAGGTACAAAACAGAGTCTAGGAGCGATAAAGGTTCACGCAGAGAAGGAATCCCGAGAAAAGGCGAAGAAACGCATCAAGGAAGTAAATTGTCAGACGCCGACCGACCATTATTATGTGCGTAGGTTGGTCAGAAGTCCACAAGGTCAACTGCTCTCGAATGCATATGGACTGACCCTATTTATGTGCAGGGGTCGGTCCATGGGGTCGGTCGGAACCTACTTACGTGCAAAATCCGGGTTTGACCCGGGTTTGTTGGGTCAACTCGGGAACACTTATTCTTTTTACTATAAACTAGAAAATGTCTCGCGCGATGCGCGAGTTTTGTTTTAAAATTTATTAGATTTGAACACAAATAATATGTTTTATCTTTTTTTTTTTTTTTGACAAAAACAACCAATTCTTTAGATCTATATTGGTTGCTAGTAAAACAATTAATGATAATTAACTTGAAATAAAATTAGTTACTTTTTTTATTTATATTGCATTAACATTGAAATATAAAGTGATTTTTAATTTTTTCAATATTAGTTGTTACTATTTGAATGTATTTGTTTGCAACTTTGTTAATTACATAAATACATAAATTTAACAACTAAATCAAGGGATTATGTTATCTAAATTCTTAAAAAAAATTTCCTTTAAAGTTTTTGTAAAACCTCTTTCTACATTCTAATTACTTATCATTTTTTTCCTTTAATTTTTTTTTTTTTGTATTTATACATACAAATAGTTAGTTTTTATTTCTGATGTACTTTTATTAGCTATTATAAAACCTCTTTTTACATTCTTATTACTTATCATTTTAAAATTTTTTTTTTTATATTTATCTATACAAAGAGTTAGTTTTTATTTCTGATGTACATTTATTAGCTATGATTATGTGTTTTTAATTAAAAAATGTTATGTTAAATACATTAGCCTATGATGAGGTATAACAAATTTTTTAATCATCTATTCTATTTTATATATGAATTAATAACATTTTATATATTATATCATATTTACATATATTTAATAATATATTAAAAAAGAGATTAACTGTATTAGTAAAAAAAATATTAACATAAACTTATGTGATTTGTATATATATAATATATGAGTTAATATAAATGGTGGCAATGTACTTTAGGAACATTAAACGTAACTTTATATATATGATATGTTAAATATATATTTACCACCATTAAATATATATAAAATTAAGAAATTTAAACTCGATAAACTTTAGTTATTTAAATATTTATAATACATTAGTTAAATACATAAAATAACACATCTATTATTTTTGGATTGTTATTTAATTTTATCTGAGATATTGTATTCAATTTAATAGTAGTATTAATTTTAGTAATTAATCATATTTGACTAAAAATAATAATTAATTAATTATATAAATATGTGAAGACACGTGTCGTCTTGTCATAGCTCGTTAACTTTAAAACATTATAAAGATTGGCATTTCAAAATGTTTCATACTTTTCTGAATGACTTTTAGAAAGAATTTTAGTGGTGAGTTATATATATAAGTGTCTTTAGTAGTCTAGTGGCTCTTCTCCACTGAAATTACCGAGGTTAGCTGAGGTTCAAACCCTAGAAGAAACATTTTGAACGTTTTTTTTTTAAAATTATTTTTTTTAGACAAAGAAGTGACATGTATCGTCTTGTCAGAGAAAGTTGATTGTTGACAACTTTAAAATATTATAAAGATACATTGTTATGAGGCAAAAGCCCTAAGTTTGGCCCCTCATCTTTTATCTTTTGAACAAAAATAGTTTCCTTTGTATTTTTGGATGATTTAATGTTTCAATCTTCACTTTTTACTGTAAATATTTATTTTTATGCTTTGTTTTTTCATTATGCATTTATCTACATCTACTATGATTAACATCATGATTAGTGAGTAGTTTCCTTAATAAATTTAAGGTAGACTAGATTATGGTGTTTAATGGGTGATTAGTCTTGCATATAGCTTTGGGTATTTATTACTTATGTTTTTCCATAGATTGGAGTGTTGTTATTGCTAGATTTAGGAGTAATTAACCAAAATCTAGATCATAGTCTTTTCATGCCCGAAAGGTGTTTGTGGAAATGTCTAAGAGAACTCTAATCTTGTTTATTGAACCCTTTCCAACGGAAGTTGAGTTTAGGTAGGTAGATAGACTTTATGAGCATGTTGAATTGATTCTTCTTATTTGGATTAATTGCTAAAACGGAAGTTAGTGTAATTAGGAGATTTAAGGTAGTGATTAGTCTCATGTGGAATTGATGGATTGAATAGCTTTGCATACCCATTAGCTTATTCTTCACTCTTAAATCTTAATCTATGATCTCTACCCAAAGATCCATGCTTTACCATATTTGATCACTTTTGCTTATTTTCGTTGACTTTCCCATCCAAATTTCTTCTAATACCATAATATATGTATTCCATTTTCTGTTAGTTTTTTTCCATAATATTCATGTTCCCAACCAAATATGTATTGGTTACTATTAGGCCAATAAATTATAATCAACAATGTCGGTCTGAAGCAGTGGGGTTATGATTATGATTTAGTCTATGCCAACAAATAGAATTGTTGACAGTCTCGTACTTAGCCGTCACTATACATGTGCTTAACCGGCTAATAATGTTTCAATTTGTCTAATATATTCGATATGGTTACATAAATTGATTACGACTATACACGTAACGCTTAGAGCATGTCATGGGTTGGTCTTTATATAATGGCTGTGATTTAGGGTTTGGGTTAGTAGTATTATTAGGGTTAAGGCATGGGTTTGGGCTACTGTTTAATGTGTTTGGGGTTAGGGTTTGGCCATCTAGTGTTTAGTGTTAAGGGTTTAGTGTTTTTCGAGAAACAAAAATTATCTAATTAGTGTTTACTTTACCTAGTGAATTAGTCCACCATATTTGATCTTAGCTTCTAACTAATGTGTTAGAATCTAATATATGTTGTAAAGCGGTGTATACTTCCAAAATGTTTGAGTACCCTTACAGAACAAATATACAGCAAAAAAAAGTGTCAAGTGTAAGTAGGTTCTAAAAATTAAAGCTATAATTTTATGTGGTTGCCCACTCATATTTATAGTTGCATGCAGTAATAAATTAATTGTTAAGTATGTAATCAGGTGACATACGCAAAGGGGCAGTTTTATTAAGGTTGTTATTTGTTATCTTATAAAGCATAATTGGGAAGCCTTCATCTGGGATGTTACATTACTATGACACATATAAACAAGAAAATTGGGCGACCCAGGTACAGCGCCTGCCGTCTTTGGTTAAGTGGAAATGCCCCTTCCTTCTACCAAAGTGGCCTATTCTATTGGCATCTTACATGTTGCGCGGTTGTGCCCAAACGTCTTGCAACGGGTACAAGTAGTACGACGTCTGGTGTTCCTCACCTATATGTCAACAGTGTTAGTCAGCATTAGTAAACACGCAGTGGAACTGTAGAAGCTAACCTATTAACTTACGCGTGTTTCACCACGAGAGAAGTAACGGAGTTTCCTAGGCCTACCGGAAGGACGCCTCGTAACGGGTGGGTATAGGCTGAGCACTGGAAGACTGCGTTGAATTTCCTCAACACCATTTAATTCAGTCGGTGGTTTTATTAACACTGCATATGCCATGATCAAGCTCTCTGAGCTGAATTCTCCATCAGTAAGGGTATCAACCCAGATTTTAGCCCTCAACACAGCTGCTACTGCATGTTGACATGGAATCGCCAGACACTGAAACTTGTAGCAACTACAAGTTTTATATCCGAGATGAACACGAAAAGGTTCAACTTCTTTATTGCGAACATCAAATTCATTTTTCCTTATTTTTTCACAGCATAACCCGTAGATGTCTCAAAGTTGGAAGCCAAGATTGAAAGGACCTTCGGAGTCAAGCTCTCAGTTGCCCTCTCGGCAGGATCACGCCTGGGAGACAATTGGCAACTCCCATGCCTCTCTCAGCATTGCATTCCATGATTCTACAATATTACTTGTCATAATATTGTAACGCTTTCCAAGAAAATGGGATCGTGTCCAATGTTCATAACCAATGTCGACAAGATAATATGCGCACTTTGCATCCATTCTTTGTATTTCCTTAAACAGCTTGTTAAAATCTCCAACATGGTATGCCTTCGCAGCTTGGGAAACCAAATAGGGTAGGTTACGATTTGGAAATGTGCCTTAATATTCCGCTTCAGATGGACCAAACATGCACCATGCCTTGCTAGTGGATAGACCTATATCACAAAGTAAGAAAAAAGGTTAGATGGCTACTACAATTATTATTAAACTTAGTTTAATCACGGAAACATAAGTTAAATTAAAGGCACGTTATTTGTGGAATATTACCTTGGAGAGACCTCCTGCTATTGACGCAAGTCTGTTTGAAATAAATACAAGGTCTAGTGAGTCTTTGACAAATGCGTTTATTTTTTTGAAGAACCATTTCCAGGAGCTATCGTTCTCACTATCCACAATACCAAATGCGAGAGAAAATATGCTGTAATCACCGTCTTGGGCCACTACGGTTAAAAGGCATCCAACATATTTGCCTTTTAAGTGAGTTCAATCAACGGCTATAACTTTACGCATGTACTTGTACCCTGTAATGGTTGCACTTAATGCAAAGAACAAATATTTAAAACGCTGCCCAACCCCATCTCGGTAGTATGTTTGCAGGTCCACAAGGCTCCCTGGATTAGCTACAACCATGCGTTGGAGGTATTTTGGCAGTATTTTGTAAGACATACCGATATTAACTCTGGCGGTGTCCATTGTAGTTTCCCTTGCCCTCCATGCCTTCCAATACGAGATTCGAACATCGTGCTCTCCATGCGTTATCTCAACAATTGCATTAGGACGAGGACCAGTGGCAGAACCAGAATAATGTCTACGTACCATGTGACCAATCACATTTGTAGTTGCAAGTTGTTGGTAATCACCTCTTTCGTTAACATTGCAGCAATGTTCAAGGATAGCTTTCCTTATCTGATAGACCTCAGACATGTCTAAATGTACCGCATACACTCGCCAAGGGCATGATAAGCTACAACATTTAAGGATCATAAGATACGGAGTAGAGCGTGAAGTTTGGAAATAAAACTTATTCATGATAGCATACATTGACATATCTAGCTTAAAAGCATCTCTTGTTTTGAACATCATTTCAATGTATATTCCATTTTGGTTGTCTTCACCCTCGCCTACATAATTCGTCCTCAAATCATATAGATGATATGTTGTGTTCTAATTTGAAATAGATAAGGAAGACAGAAAAGCATTTATAACACAATAGTTAAACGAGAAATACAGATTATGTTGGCTATGCCACAGTTTAGCCAACCAAAAGCCATAGTAGCAAAGCCCATCAAAGGTTGTCAGACCTTATAATATGAGCTAGTTTTCTGTCAAAGTAGAGCTTACATATTTTAAAAACATAATTAAACATACGAGATTTTTCAAGGGAATTCAATCTAAAACCCATCCTCAGACTGGGTATCCTCATCTTTACCGTTACCATCATCATTAACTTGCATAGGGGTTGGTTCAGATTCAGGGGCACCGCAGGTCAAAGTAAGTCCAAGGAAGGGAGCTTCCCCGTTGTTGGCTGATGCATGTGCATAGCTAATTCCACTGTTGTTGCCACTCTCATTAGTAACACCTGTTGCAATGTTTAAGCCAACATTTTTGTTAACAATATGTACTTAATAATTAAGTATGTGTCTTACTATAGAAATATGTAAGATATGTTATACCTAGGGAGGAGACAATAATTTGTTGGTTGCTTGTCACAAGTTGTGATGCGGTAGGGGCTATGTTTGGTGGATTTTCAACTCCATTGATGCTCATTCCATGCAATTTTCATGTCCTTCAACCATCGGCCGGACCCCAACAGAATAGTTTGTGCCGGAGGAGCTGTCATCAGTCATTGGCCTGGTTGGCAGCATAGGAAGTGTATATAACCTGACCTCGCTGCCAAGGCCATACCAAAGTCTTGGTCTGGCTCATACCCACTAGTAATCATGCCTTCCCAAAAAGCAACAGCTTCATCAATCTCTTCACATTCATCACCATACCTAGCAGATATTGGAGTTGGGTCCAGTGGAATACCAGCATCTCCAAATGGTTGGGAAGTAATAGTTGAGCGCTGAGTTAAGGGAATGTTAGCCTCAAACATTACAACAACAACAACTATGCATTACTGTCCATTCATTTCCCTAGGAGTGGTAGTAAACTATTGTTATTCCATGAGGCAACAATCTATTTGAAAGAGATAAAATCTTGCAAAAGTTACTAATTCGATTTTCTATGTTATACAACCAACCACACATATATCTATTCAATATTCATGGATGGTAGGTTGCAAGAACTTACGATATTGAGGCATAAGTCCTTCATCACCGGTACTGTCACTATTGTCTATCTCTTCTAGGTCTATGACTCGAGTAGCCATAACTCTGTGCCTGCATCCGCATCTCCAAATGTACCCTATGAAGAATGACCATTTCATCGGGCGTGAAGATTTGTTCCATCACACTTTGAGAACCCATGATAGTTGTACCACCAATTAGTTGTGTACACACATCAAAATAACGGAAGTTAACCATCAACTTTTGCAATACATATGTATTTGTTACTACTTACTCCTAAATTCAGGATGTTGCTGCTAAACATTTAGTGGCGCTTGTCCTGGAAGGTAAGAAGTTGATCCTACAATGAAAGTGGAACGGCACTGGAACTGGTAAGTTGAAACAGCTTCATACCCAAGCGTTATATAAAGTGATAGATCTGGGTACCCCAAACGGACCCCCATAAACCCACTCACATTTTCATCCTTCAGAATATCCACATGTACTAGGCGGAGAGACCAGTTGGCTTCAACATCTTCTTAGGGAAGATGTAGGTTAGGGCTACCAGTGTTGTCTCATCAACACGGTATTTTGCACAGACAATTTGGAGGAGAGAAAGAAAACTTTTGTTTTCCTTAACAAGCGCACCAAACCCCTAGGTCAGTTGGATCCTCTTTGAAACTCCAATCGCTATTTTCAGATTTCACCTATCCACCGCTTTGGAGCCTAACATAAATCGGCATATGCGTCAAAGGAAGAACATTAATACATACATAGTGTGAACAGAAACAGATATATAGAAACATATTTGGGTTCAAATATAACAGACATTCCATAAAATGTTATTTTTTTTAAAATAACCTTTTTAGGTTTATACGGAAGTAAGAGAGAGAACATTTAAAAGGTTCTAGTTGGTGAGTAAATAAGGAGGTAATCACCTTGGCCGAGTACAGTGGATGTTGCAGGAAAGAGAGCTTCTTGGTTGATTAAACTAGAGAGAAGAAGAAATTATGCTTGTTAAAAGGAAAAGTGAGAATTGGTGGTGAACTCTCTGGGTAATGAAATCCTCCTATATATAACCGACCATGAGTTTATGTGGATATACATAAACATAATACCGAATTGTTCATGACAAGACAACACAGAGCATTAAATGGATGCGGCTTTTGTCAGGTAAATTGTCAGCCAAATGCAGAGTTGCTTCAATCCAAGTGAAAATATCTAAAACTAATGATTCCCTCTGAAAAAATATTTTCTGACTCCCAATTCTTTGATACGCATTAAGAGCAGGAGTGTAAAACTACAACACCGAAGTCAGACTACTTTTTGTTTTTAAAAATTTTAGTCATATGTCTAATTTTCGATTTATTCTACGTTTTCTACCTAGTTAACTCTTAAATAATTTGCACAATAGTACAGAAAAGCAATTAATGAAAATCGCGGGCTAGCGAATCAGATAATATATAGGATATGTGGCTTTTTTATCTTTTTGCTGGATCCAAATACATCATTGAGATGACAGTGTTATCCTTCCCAAATTAAAATGATAAATGCCCCATCAATCCAATTAAATTTAAAAGGCCACCTAAGTTAAACCAACTCTTTTTCGGAGCTATATAAATAAAACACACCCTTGCAAGCAATCGGAAGCCACATAATCCCTAATTTTTCCGTGAAACCATGGCCGACAACAGTGAGATTTCTTTCTTTGCGAGAATAATAGATGTTCGATCGATCTCTGATTGTTTATACGTTTCGGGTTTCTTGCAGAGCCTAAAGCATGCGTCTTTTGGGATACCATAGATTTTCCGTTCCCTGCTGGTCAAGATCCCAATTTGACAGTGTTTTTAAAACCGGGCCGGACACCGACTCGGCTATGTCACTAGATGGTTGGTCGGACCGGTTCAACCGGTTAGACCGGGTTTTGAATTTATATATATATATATAATGCATAAAATAAAATAAAGAATGATATGATGAAAATTGGAAAATATGATAAAACACAACAAAAGTTTCAATATCCAACCAAAGTAATAATCATGAAAAACAAAAAATAGAGAAAATAACAAGTTTTCTTTCTTATTCAATAGTCACTATTCCTTAATTTATTACATGCCTTTCAATAAATATTAAATACACATGATAAGCAAAACCCTAGTAATATTTTAATAAATATATTTTTTTCCTCTCCTCAAAATGTCGCCGTCTTACTTCTTCTTCAACCTCCTTCTTTTAAGTTTATGTAAAACCATTCGTTTGTTTCTTTCTTTCTTGGTTTTATGTATAGATCAATCAAAACATATTGGAAACTCAACCTAAATCAGCTTAACAACACCAAAACACACAAAGAATCATTGGAGAAAAGGCTTTTAAAATTCAAAACCGAGTTTTAGCGGTTTACCGATTCGAGCCGGTTCCCCGGTTTTGGCCGGTTTTTAGTCGGATTTTCCGGTTTTTATCCATTCCGGTTTTTAACCATAATCCGAACCGGAAGTGTTGCCGAGTCACGGTTGGACCGGTTCGACCGGCTGGTCTGGTCCGGTTTTCAAAACACTGCAATTTGATTTATCAGAATATGAAAGATCTTCTCCAGGTTAAAGGTTATATTGGTTCGTCTTGTGACTTCTCAGTCAAGGCTTTTTTGATGAGAAAATGGTCACAGATGAGTTGGTCCGTATCAATCAGAAATCCGGAATCGACATCATTCCCGTACCAGGTAAAATATTCTATGAATCTAGTCTATTCTTTTTAGTTGTATATATATGTCTTATACTCTAGATGATATATATACTTGCAGAGTATAGAGTTAAATGTATTGGTCCAGAGATTCTTTTGTGGACATTGGAGAATCCCGATAGTTTAGATTTGTTTGTCATCTCAAAACCACCCCATGGACCCAGGATCAATCTTGTTTGAAACCCTTTGGGCTGTGGATGATTTCGGCTACAATGTTATCTTAGCATTGCCTCCCGATCATCTCTCATCAAGTTATGATAAACAACCTTTTGTAAACTTCAAAAGCTTTTCGAGAAGCCTATTAGAAGGTTTGAAGAATGAGGAGGGAACCGTACAAGTTCGGAAGAGTGACTGGGTCTGAAGCTCTGACAATGGAAAGAAAACATGCTCCCTCCTATTATGACTTTCTTTATCATGATTTTTGTGTATGATAACATTAAGTTTAATGTTTAAATGATCTGGTGTTTATCTACTTTTCTTTCTGAATTTTGTATAACATTTGACAATCCTTAATAAAGTCAATTATCTTATAAAGTTAAACTCGTATAGACCCAAAACAATACTAGAGAAATTCAAGGGGCATACTTCTAATAGGTAAAACACCATATTTCAATAGAGATCCAAGGGTGGTGAGGCAATTTTTAAAAACCTATCCTCCAAAGGGGACATAAATATATGCCACAAGCATTATGATATTAACTACGACATGTAAGCAAATCAAACCTCTCCAAATTTTAAGTGGTTTTTTCATCCAGAAATAACATGCAAAACTCTAGTACTTCTGTGGAGTTGTCGGAGAGGATGTTTGCAGTTGGTCATCAACCTATAGGTTTGTGGGTCAATAAACCCTCTTTTTCTGGTAGATTTGGGACATTCCTTGTTTCCCGGTTGTTGAAGGTGAATTAGAAGCATGAAGTTTGGTTTCCGTTTGCCAGAAAGCTGGTCCGATTCTCATCTGCTTCGAGATGAAGCGTGTAGGCCGATTCTATGGATGTTGTAGGGAGGGTTCTGGCCCATCTTAGTCCATGATAATATAAGCCCAGCCCTATTTTAATCTCAGTCCATTATTAGCCCTGTAATTTATATTAGTATGAGCTTAATTAGGATTAGCCCATTAACCCTTTTCTATAAATCAAAGAACAATACTCCATTTTTTTTTCAATAAAACCAGTCAAAATCAAAAGAGAATATTGAAAATGTGAAGAGTAAAAGTTTTATACTTTCGTGACAATAACATCAACTTGTAATTCGTTAATGAAATTTATGAGTCATATATATACAGAGAAACTTTTGTCTCTCTCGCTTTCACTGTATGATTCGTTTAATGAAAAAAGCTTTCTCGAATTATTATTTTAATAAAAAGAAGTGATTTTTCTTGTTAGAAAAAGAAAAAAAGTGATCTTGAAGTTCACGCTTGTAAAAGTGTCAATTGCTGCTTATTCTCGCCATGTTCTATCTCTCTCGCGCTCTTTGTGTTTTCTCTCTGTAATCTCGGATCCTCATAGAAACCTAAATGTACAGATCTTTTTGCTGTGAAGAGTTTGGTTCCGATTCGGATTAGGGATTTTGGTTTTGAAGAAGATGGAGGAGATGGGAAGAGGAGTGCCTACGTGGCAAGACGAGTTAGCCAGTCTAATGGACTCTGGTTTTACAATACGACGGATCTCCGATCGATTCTGAATCAAGGTCAAAGCTTTCGGGTTATATATATATATATATATATATATATATATGCATAAAACATAACCCTTCTTTTAACCCAGAGCTAATTTATTTGGGTCTGATTTTAGCCCACTATTAAAATTAATCAAAGTGAAGGGTTCTGGGGTTTAAATTTTAATATGGGTCAGGGCTAACCCTTTCTAGTTAGGCCCAATTTAACATCCCTAGCCGATTCCAATAACTCCTTTAGTAGCAATCAACTCTATACTCAAACCATCCATATTTCTCTCAATCTCTTTAGCTTCCATAACAGTAACTTGAGCTTTCTTCCTCCTTTAACATTTTTTCGTATTCGTTACTAATCATTTCAATCGCTTCTCTTACCGCTCGTAACTCGCAAGTCGCTGAGACTAGTCTCTCTTTCGCTACCTCAAGCTGCGTTTTGACAGCGAAGCTTTCCTCGTTAGCTACACCGTGTTCCATCTCTTCCGCATGCATCTGCGTGAGGTCCGAATCCTGTTTCGCTTGTTCCTCTTCCTTTTCCGCTTTCTCTAACTCGAGTTGTAGCTCCTCGATCATCTCTTTCGTGTTCTCTAGCTCGTTTAACGCCTATTGTTTCGCATCTTGGCCTAATTCGGCTTCTTTCTTGTACTCAGGGATTGCTTTTTGTATCTTCTCAAGCTCTTCATCAACCATTTGCTTTCTCTGAAACATAAACAAACAAAAAAAATAAGATCTTATGGAGACAAAAGAAGTTTAAGTAAGAAGAAGAAGTAACTAACCTCTATTGTCTCATTCTAATGAGCTTTCCAATCTGTGATTCCTCCAAATTTAGAAACAGCTTCTTTAACAGATTCAAAAGGTGAAGCTGTATCAATCAAACCAACGATCGGAGATCCGAAACAAAAGCTCTAGGAGAAGAAGGAACTTTAAGACGAGGAGAAGAATCAGAGAGAGAGAAATCCTTGCATCTTCGATTCTAGAATCTTCTGAGAAAGAGTCTTGGTGGGTTATCATTACCCTTGGAGCTACATAAACCCTAGGGGATACTTGGGGTTGTTGATTTGTTGTTGAAGAATCGAAATCATGAAATGGGTTATGTGAATCCAAGTCTAGTAAGAGACAGGTTTCTAAATCAGACATTTGATACGATTGAGGAATGGTTTCAATAGGAAGCAGCTGTGAAAGCTGGAGTTAAGAATTGGGATGTGAAGAGAATAAGGGATGGAGTTGTGAGTGGTGGTGGTGGTTGGCATGGACAGTGTTGGCTTGGGACAGGGAAATGGAACGTCACGAGAACCGAGATGGATGAGAACGGTGTCTGTAAATGCTACAAAGAGAAGCTCGTTTGTATCGATATCATCAATCCAACTGAGACAGAAAAGTTTGCTGACCCGATTACCTGTGAAAGACAAGTCAAAGCTAGTTATAATCAGTTCTAGGTAACAATTATTGTCTTGAGGATTGTAGTAAAACTAGTTAATGCAAAGCTGAAAAGTTTTTTACACGGTTTTGGCGCAGGAATGGCGGGAAAGACATGGACCGTTTGATGCAGTCATAGACGGAGCCAACATAGGCTTAGCAAAACAGCGTAATTTCAGCTTCGTGTAAACGGAGGTCCAGCTACTTACCCTAAAAACAAAGCCTTGCTAGAGAAATGGATAAACGCCGGTGCTCTATACGCTACTCCTCCTGGTATTCGCTTTTTTTGTACCTTCGTTTACGCATTGATCCATTGGTTCTGTGAAAATGAATTTGTTGATGCGAAAAACTCGGTTTTCAGCTGTTGGCTTTACGCTGCTGTAAGTTGCAAGTGTTTATTAGTGACAAACGACGAAATGAGAGACCATCTCTTTCATTTACTTGGAAACAGTTTCTTCCCAAGGTGGAAAGAGAAGCATCAGGTATATATAGAGGACACTATAATCTGTGAATTGATTGTATATATAGAGGACACTATAATCTGTGAATTGATTGTATCGATTTCAAAATGTTACAGGTTCGGATATATCCGTGACTAGAGAAGATAGGCTCACACTTCACATGCCATTGCCACCTCCATACTCCATTGTTATACTAGTCAATATCTGCTCTACACAAAACTCAAATGTTTTTATCATTTCTTATATACACCAAAGTTTTTGTTTACATTTTGCATATGACGAGGAATTGATGCAGGAGTCTGAAGATGGAACATGGCATGTACCAATGAGTGTTGAAGACGACCTCCAAACATCAAGACAAAAACTTTTTGATTCTATTGTACCATTCTTAAAAGTTATTTCAATTCATAAAAACCAAACTGTCGTTCGATTAAATAGAACTAGATATCTTCACTATCTGCCGTATATCAGTTGAAGAAGCCTCTTGGAGACATGTTTTGAGGAACCACAGGAGTCGAGAACTTAATCTTTTTATTTATATAATAACTTTTGAGGACTTATCAACAGATTGATTCATGGATTGAAAAGAAACGATGTTTCAAAGACTGGGGAAAATATGAGTGAAGTTTTGTCAGAAATTGGTTTATTTGAAACCAAGAGGTTACGTGTTTCTTAAGTCAAGGAATCTTAACATCACATTCCTAAAGAACAACAAAGCACTTTCAATATCTGCAGGCACTTCCGTTAAAGACCTGAATTGTATTTGCTCAAACGGTGCCATCGAATATACTAAAAACAAAAACAATTCTCTTCTTGTGGCAGACTTAACCTGGATAACATATTCAAGGGTCGAGATAGTGTATTACAAAAATTATTTT
Source organism: Draba incana (assembly GCA_963576765.1). Lineage (NCBI taxonomy): Eukaryota > Viridiplantae > Streptophyta > Magnoliopsida > Brassicales > Brassicaceae > Draba > Draba incana. The sequence continues at coordinate 27,827,420 of OY755203.1, read as the reverse complement.
ATGAGAACAAAAGCCACACAAGGCTTCTCTTCTCCAAGAGATAACACAAAAAACCTTTAACTAAACCACAAATTCCTTCATGATCCAAAAAAAACCAAATAACCAACAAGGAGTCTCTACTGATCAACCCTCAAGTTATCATCAAACCATGTTTGCATTTCACAGGACGATGCATTCCGATAAACGCCAAGCACTTCCCACATGGACAATATGCACTTCCATTTACCCTGCTTCTTAGTGACCACACTGTGGTTCCGAACGTAACCATATAATCCAAGTGAGCTTGTAAAACATTGAATCCTAGACCTTTCATAGACTTTGCAACTCAGTCAAACAAGGTGTCTTTGAATGGTTCTGCGACTACAAGCAAAGTTAATAGTTTATGGGGGTTCCTCGTTGCAAACAAAAGCATGTATGTTAGTAGCCTAGCGACTTTTGCATGTTTATCCCCTAGCATAACATTTCAAGGGATATATTTAGATTAGAGACATATATACAAGTGGAAGAAAGAAAAAAAAAAAAAGTATAAAACTCACCTTCAGGTAGAAAGGCGATTGTCAGTCCGAATAGCGTATCGACTTGTACCGGCTTTTCATCACTAACATGAGCAATGGCTGAAATATGAGGATCATCATAACCCTTCTTCTCAAAGGTTGCTTTCATAATCGAGTAAATATAATTCATCGCCATAGGATTGGATGGAAACTTGTCGACGATCCAGAAGATTCTTATTTCACGCGCTGAGAGGTATCAAGAAGCAGTTATATGATTACAACTACCAGACCAATTATAGAAAGCGAGACAAAGAATTTCGAGAAAGAGATGGGATCTTACATGAAATCTCTAAGAGTTCAGGGTCTGGTCGCATCCTCACATAATCGGCTGGTATGTCTTTGCAAGCACGTGTGAACCTATCAATGGAGAGTGGTAGTTGGACTGCATGGGCAGTGCCGGTCCAATCATTTTGGATGCCCTATGCATATATGTAAAAAAGTGCTCTTTTCGTACATTTTCCAATATCGTAGAAATAGTAATCCAAATAAAAAAAAACACATGAGCTCCATTAAACGGTTTATAATTCCAAATAGTTAGTAAGAAATAAAAGAAAAACAACAAAATAGAATTTATTTTTGAAATATTGCTCTCTTTGTATTTTTGCCTGCAAAATCATTAATTAAACTCACGTTGTCGAGTTTTTTAATCATCTATATTTCAATAGATGACAAATCTAACCTATTCAACATCTCTTGTCACATGGTAGATCGCAAATAATTTTGTTATCCTCTTCAACTACGAGTTTTTCATATATTTCATAGAGTTTTTCTTTAGTTTATGTACTTTCATGTTTTAGTTCACTGGGAATCGACTTGTGACTCCCGGAAATAGGGCCTATGACTCCCGGAAATTGGGCTTGTGATTCCGGGTATTCCATTCCGGCTCTTGTAAAACTGTTGTTCGTTCTTCTTAATGAAATATTTAGATGGAAAAAAAAAATGCTTCTTTACAATTTGCGAAAATGTAAATTGATATTATGCAAAAATCTTTTTGTTTGAAACCCATTCTTACTTCCATAGCTCGATTGATACGGTTTGTATTTGAGTGAACTACCAAATAACAAAACAATGTAATTTCTTTCATTGTTGAAGTGATCAAAATAATTTATTCAAACTGTAGTGGAAAAGTTTCTACACACCATAAAGAAAATCTTTGAGGGTCTTTGAGATATTAAAACAACACATCAACTTCCATACACACCTATAAACATCATCTAACAGATTTCTACACTAACAAGCTCCTCTCTTGACAAACATTATTCCACACAACAAAAAGGTAAGAAGAATCTAAAACATTTTCAAGAATCTTCTGTGTCGCTTGTGCTACCACGAGTATCGACATAAACCTCTGTAGATAAATCGATTTCATCCACGATCCTTCCTCTGAAAAAACGCTTGCAATAAACCCGAGTTTATTATTTCTGAAACCGTGGACCAGAGAGGTTTAGAAGGTAGGATGTTTACCTTTCCAGAACAAATTTGCCTTCTTTATACTTCTGAGCTTTCTCATGCGCTGATTCCTGCAAAAAAGAAAGCAATAATGTAAAAACGAGGAACCACTCCCGAGAAACGCGGAACTGACTGAAGAGAGAGCGCGAGTTAGGTGAGGTTTACGTATTTCCAGCCAACATTCTGTCCGCAACAGCAGCAGAAAATATCAGCTACGGTGTGCATACCCGAAAGCATCTTCCTTTCCTCTAGAGGACCCATACTTATGTTCACCCTGAAATCCAAATTCAGCACTGGAATCAGCTCTACGTTATCCATCTCTGATTGGAAAAAACTTGCATTAGATAAGTAAGAAAAGGGTATTGATGTAGAAAGACGAAAACAAAGGCACGAAAATAGACTAGTTTTGAGTACTCAGCAAGATTAAGATAACTAAGCAAGTTAAAAGGAAGTATCATCTATAAGTTTTATATGGAATACATGGTTTTTGCATTGTACATACATTTAGCTAATAGTACCGGCGATTTTTGCAGCGTTGCTTAAACAGAAACTGATGGTAACAAAATACTATAGTCTAGCCTTGTAAGCTAGGCAAGAGAAATTTTAAAGTGACGAAGAAACAGACATATCGAGGGAGTTTACACTTACGAACGATTGAAGAGGTAAGCCTTTCCTCTGCGACAATGAAACGACTGCGAAAAAGGGTCAGTCAGAATAAAGTTTACACTTTCAGTTGATCAATTAACCAAAGCTAAACAAACATTATACCATAAGCTAAAATTGCCTCAATTTCTAATAATCCATTGATAAATTTTCATTCAATTATACAAGGTTAAAACAGAAGTACCCAGCTTAAAGTATAAGTTTTTTTCAAACCCTTTTTCCAGCTATGTTAATTCTCCAATCTTTCACACCTCAAACCCCATAAGAAAAACACTTAACTTGAGAATTTGTATCAGTAACTAAACTATCCTAGATTTTTCTTCATTTTATTACTAATAAACTTCAATTCCAAAATAATTCATCAGCATATATTCTTAACAGGAACAATTTTTCTTCTAGCAACGCTACAAAACAGGAATTGAAATAACAACCTCAGAGAGATGTTGAATGATTAAGAAAGATGAGAACTTGGAAACATGTAATAATCTGAAGGAGGAGAAATTAAGTACCCGAGAAACAAGATCATCGGGAAGAGCAAGATGGGTTCTGCAAAACCTGCATCTGTAAGATCTTCCCTCAAGCTCCACCGTAAATATCCTTCCCATTCTACACTCTTCTCTCTCTCTTACTCTGTTTCTTTCTTTGTTGTTCAGTTGCTTATTAACTAAGAGGCCACAGAAGTTATGAGTTGAGCCTCCATTGGGCCCATTTCAAACTTTGGTCGTCTAGAAAAGTCTTGAGGGAACTTTGCTTTTGTTGACTTTTGTTTTTTTATTACTACTATGCCTATACCCACGCAGACATGCAGGTTTTTCTTCTAAATTTTTTCTTTTATTATTGTTAGTTTGTATGTTTCAAAAATTTCACAAAAACTAATTGTATAACAAAATAAATTAGAGACTTATTGATGAGTTAAAACAACAATGTAAATAACACTTGTAATACATAACTACATAGGTGTAGATTTAAATCTCTCATAAGGAAACAATAAGAGAACATGTATCATATTTGTGGAGGGTTGGAGCTTATGTTAGATATTCTTAGAGTTAAGATGGATCAAAAATTCAAAATATATGTAAAAATTGTGTCATTTTGTAATATAATATTTCAGTTATATTAATGTACTTTTGAATACAATCTCAAAAAAATTTCCAAAGACTTACATGATCTTTCCTAAGAGTGTTTTTCGTATTGTACTCTACAAAATAATGATCTAAACAACTTTTGTTAATTATAAAGATGATGTGTATGTCATGATTTTACTCATCTCAATAGTTACCTACTGAGCTTATCAAACCCCAAGAATTTACATAACCACAACTAAAATATGCCAAAACCCGAACGTGGTGGATCACACATTTCCTCCTCAACTGAAATAGACAACGGTAGGTAATCCCCAGAAATTGATATTGGACGATATTTGTTTAGAGGAGATTGTGAATACATGTTTAAGATAGTACGTTAACAAGTCGAAAGATATACAAAATGAACATTTGTGTTTTTTCCTCTTCACAGAAAGTCAATTTCTTTAGTATGAATACCAAGACTGATGAATTTACTCAAATTACGAAAAAAGATCCAAAAAAATATTCGATTAAATACATTGATGTTTAATATTTTACATTAAACTTATAAATAATTGAACATATTAGGGAAGTTGAAAAGAAAGTTATAACGTTTGAGGTCGGATTAACTCTTGGTTTTCTTTTAGACACATATCTTCCTCTACTGTGATGATGTGGCAATCATATGGAGAGGAACATCCTCTTTTCATATATATGATTTATATAAGATGTTTCATGTGTCCATGCCGTCGACTGATTTGCTAACTTTGCCTTCGCTAGCATCACCAATGGTGACTTTGCTTAAGGGTTTCTAAACATTTTTTAAGGCTAAATTTAATACTAAATTAAACTAAGAACCTCTCCTACTTTTTGTTAATTTTGCTATCTCCATTGGTGAACTTTTAAAATCAAAAGTCTGAAAATGTCTTATTCTTCTTCAATGGCGACCGGAAAAAGCTACTACGCACGGCCAAGCTTCAGATTCCTCGGCTCCACCATAGAAGCAAAGAGAATACCGTGAAGCAACACGAACATTGTATTATGTCCTAGGATGGTAAAATTCTGCCAAACCCCAGTCAATTAAATGAAGTTTCCGCTGCTCGTGATCAATCATGACATTATACGGTTTCACCCCTTATTGTTCACATGTTCAAAAATCAAGTTTGGCGTCTTCAACTGTTGATCTCTAACAATGTCAAGCAATTTTACAATATTTGGTCCATCGCAAAGGTTCTGCTGAATCTTAATCTCTCTCCTAATGTGCATCAAGAAGAAGCAAAGCAAGTCTGAGACAAAATCAAAACAAAATTAAAACCAGGAAGAAACTCCATCATAAGCATAAATTAAAAATATAAATGTCCTCTGGAGATATGTGCACTAAGTTCTTTTTTCGGTCAGTCATGGCAAGGAACTCGAGGAATCATATTCATTACTTGCTTAATGGGCAGGACCGGTTGGATTCTCATCTTGGTGTAAAGAATCATTGTGTAGACTTTTACTCATCTTTACTGGGTGTTGGAAATCCTATGTTGAGCCCTAGCCAGCTGCGGGAAATTCAATATAATACTAAGATGCGGTGTTCTAATGACCTCAAGAGAATTTTATCGGCTCAGATTTCCAATGAGGAGATTAGAGAGGCCGTGTTTGGATTACCCAGAAACAAAGCTCCGGGCCCAGATGGTTTTACAGCAGAATTTTTTCGGCGAACTTGGCCTATAATTGGGCATGATTTCTCTCTGGCTATTCAGGAATTCTTCAGATCAGGTCAGCTTCTTTCTCAATGGAATTGCTCTCTGATCTGTTTAATTCCGAAATTGGTGAATGCCGAGAGGCTCACTGATTTTAGACCTATCTCTTGCCTCAACACGTCCTATAAAGTCATTGCAAGAATCCTTTCTAAGCGATTGCGTGTTGCGGTAAAGGAATTGATTTCGTCTTCTCAATCGGCGTTTGTTGAGGGGAGACTGATTGTGGAGAATACTCTTTTGGCTTCGGAGATGGCCCAGGGTTTTTCTCGCACAAGTATTTCTTCAAGAGGAATGCTTAAGGTGGATATTCGGAAAGCATTTGACTCGGTTAACTGGGATTTCCTGTTTCAGGTCTTGCAGTCCGCCGATTTCCCTCCCCAGTTTGTTCATTGGATTCGGCTCTGTGTGTCATCTGTTTCTTATTCAGTTGTGGTCAATGGAGAAGTTTGTGGATTTTTTAAAGGTGCAAAAGGGCTGCGTCAAGGTGACCCTATCTCTCCTTACTTGTTCCTACTAGTCATGGAATATCTTTCTTCTTCTTTGGCTCGAGGGTTTGAGGATGGGCACATTGGGTACCACCCAAAGGCTCGTGACGTAAAGATTTCCCATTTGTCTTTTGCTGATGATTTACTAATATTGTTTGATGGGAAATCGAGCTCTCTTCAAGGAATATTATCTGTTCTTTCCGGTTTTCAGACTCTTTCGGGCCTGGCTATTAACCGCGGAAAATCTGCTTTATTCTCTGCTGGGATTAGTTCTACTGATTCCGAGGAGATGGCAAATTCAGGTTTTTTAAATGGTTCTTTTCCTATCCGCTACTTGGGCCTTCCTCTTGTTCAAAGGAAGCTCAGGAAAAGTGATTACAGTCATCTTCTTGATAAGCTTGCTAGTCGTTTTTCTCAGTGGGAGAACAGAGCTCTAGCATATCCGGGAAGGGTGCAGCTTGTGAAGTCAGTAATCTATGGTAGTCTCAACTACTGGATGCAGGCGTTTATTCTTCCGAAAGGATGCTTGAAGAGGATAGAGCAAATGTGTTCTCGGTTTATATGGAATGGAAACATTAGGAAAACTTCAGGTATCCGAGTCTCTTGGAAATCTATTTGTTTGCCTAAAGAGGAAGGAGGTTTGGGTCTCCGCGATTTGGATACATGGAACAAGACTCTATGCCTTAAATTGATTTGGAATCTTCTCACGTCAGGAGGTTCTCTGTGGGTTGCCTGGTCAAAGCACACCTATGGTAACGGTTCGAGTTTTTGGGCGATTCAGGAAAGACAAACGGATGGCTGGGTCTGGAAGCAGCTCCTTCGTATTCGATCGCTTGTGAGACCTCACTTCTACTCGATTCTGGGAGATGGTCAGTCAACGAGCTTCTGGCATGATAATTGGTGTCGTTTGGGACCTTTGATTGAGTTCTTTGGCGCAGATGGTCCTAGAGAAATTGGTATCCCTTCATTGGCTTCAGTGGCTGATGTTGTTCGAAGAGGCAGTTGGTTTCTCCGGCCTGCTCGATCTTCCAAAGCACTAGAGCTTCACATTACCTTAACCCTGATCAGCCCTCCTATGAGGGATCACGGTTCGGACTCTATTTGCTGGAGGAACTTAGGAGACTCAACTACGCATGTGGATTTCACTTCCAAGCGGCTTTGGAAGGTTCTTCGGCCAAGAGCGCCCAGGCAGACTTGGTTTGAAGCGGTTTGGTTCAAACATCACGTCCCTCGGCACGCATTTGTTTTTTGGATGGCTCATGTTGATCGGCTCCCAGTCCGATCTCGTCTCTGTCATTGGGGGGTAATCTCTTCTCCTCTTTGTGTTCTTTGTGACGACCAAGTAGAGGATAGGGACCACCTTTTCCTATACTGCTCGTACTCGCTCCAGGTTTGGGCCAAGGGGCTCTCCCGATTAGGGCACACGGTGAACTTTTTCGCTGACTGGTCCTCGCTAATTACTTGGATGATGACAAAGTCTCCTCGTATCACTACTCTGTTGAAGAAGACGATGATCCAATGCACGATTTATTTCTTGTGGCAGGAACGCAACAACAGGATTCATTGCCGACCTGCTCGTCCTGTTCAGCAGCTTTTTAATGTCATCGATAGATGCGTTAGAGATCGAATATTAGGTTGCCGAGATAGCAAAGGATTCAGGACTTTGCTTTCTGAATGGTTATTGCATGCTTGATGGCACCTTTTGTATCTGATGTCTTTTATGCTCTTTTTTATTTTTTTTTGGGAGCATAAGAGTATAGTTTGTAATTTTTCCTAACAAGGCAATAAATTTATTTTTATCAAAAAAAAAAAATATAAATGTCGAAACCAGCAACAAACGTTCTTCTTCTTCTTCTTCTTCTTCTTCTTCTTCTTCTTCTTCTTCTTCTTCTTCACAGGCTTCAAAATCTTGATAATAGACTTCTCGTTATCAGTGGCAAGAATGCCTTCAAAGACCTCACTGTATTTTCCCCTTCCGACCTTCCTCACCACCTCATAATCATCCTGTACACTGCAGCATCAACGAAGCTACCTCAGAAAGTGATATACAGAACCGTAACCATTGGGAATAAATTCAACTACATAATCTTGTTCACATAAGCCAACATACATAATTTTTTGACAAGATTATATACAAAGAGATACCATTTCAGCATCTTTCAAGAAGAAGAACATCAATTCTACCATTTCGCATCAGCAACTTTACCTACCTAATCATGAATTCCAAAATAAAAATCGAAACCAGTTAAGCACAAACACAGTGACGAATATTAATCATGAACAAGAGATTTGAGATTTTTACAGGATGACAAAGAAGGCACTTGCATGTCTCTTAGGTTTGTTTGGATCCTTGGTTTTCTTTCCAGCTTTTTACCTCTCGTCTTCAATCTGAGAAATCGGAATCGAAAAATCAAAATCTTATATGAGATTCACGAATGTGTATTTTACCGTTCTCAGTATTCTTCGATTTGATTTCACCACCTTTCATATATTGATATATTATAGTTTTTACGTGTTTTTGGTCATGATATAAGTCCGTTTTTATAGTTTTTTTGGCGTTTTCGTATCTTTAAGAGTCTTTGCAGGTCTAAGGACATTTGGAGCATAATTGGTGATTTTGGAGCATTTTAGAGTATCGAGGAAGAAGTCGTCAAAGTGTTGAAGTCGGAATTGCAATTCAGACTTGGTGTCGATCGACACCATCACAGGGTCGATCGACACCCATGCGTGACAACGAAAAATCAGAATTTTAAAGATTTCCTTTCTGGCCCCAGAAGTTCCAAAAGTTACAAAAGTGTGTCAAGTCGTTTTTAGAACCTTATATATAGTTTTCTAAGCCATTGTTAGACATGTATCTTATTTTCTATTGAGACCTAGAGAGAGACTGATTGAGATCTTTGAGGGAGACAAGTTTATAGAATTCTTCGAACCTTTTTTGTATCCCTAACTCTATCTCTTTAATGCTGTATATTATTTTGCTTTTATGATTTTTTTCATTATCTATGTCTGAGATCTACTAGTTAGGTTTAGGGTTATTCAAAGACTGATGATAAATTGTTAAGAATTGGATTACAGTTGGGATTAATCGATATACTAGTTATTCACCTTGATAGTTTTAACTCTGATTTTGGATTGATCACCCGGAATTTAAATATCTTAGGTTGATTGATAGATGCGAAAGTATTATTAGTCGTTCGAAACATAATCATAGGTGAGCAAAGAGACTATCCGCAAAGAAATTTGGTTTAAGATCTTTGTGAACAAATCGGAACTGCGAATTAATGCTTGACTAAGTTTATTGAACTCGCAAAAAAAATTGGTTTTCTTGGATTTAGTCATAGAGAGCTTCTGCAACGAAAATTGATTAGTTTTACAATTGCTTTTCGAGTTCTAGAACTGTACATAATAAATATCCCAACAGTAGTTTAGTTCTTCGATTTTGAATCATGCCTGCGAATTTTCCGATGTCTAGCGCTTCGTCTCATTGAATTTAAAGAACAATAATCACCATATACTTATTTTTAATTACTTGTTTTACATTAATCATTATTCACTTAGCTTAATTTGAATTTTGAGTTTATTGTGTGATTAGATTCCTTGTGGATTCGATCCCTAAGTACTATTATGAACTCTTAGTTTGAGAGAGTAGCTCAGGATAAATTTGAGCATATCATATATGCGATACGGAGGATGCAAAAGTTGAAGAATTGGTGACTCGCTGATGAAGACGAGATCGAAGAGAGAAATCAGATTTTTTTTTTTTTTTTGTGTTGTTTTGTTTTTTTTTTCTTAACCAACCACAACGCGCCACATCACTGGTCTGAGGGTATTCTAAGTCTCTGGATCCAGAACCATTTCTCGTCATTTTTGGCATATAAATATATTTTTCTTTTTCTTTTACTCCTAGAAACCCATTAACAAACGACCTTTATTGTTTTGATTTTTTCTATACTAGGGGTTACTTCGAGCTAGGCGCGGATTTTGTGGTGAATTATAAAATTTTTATCTATATTTTAAAGGTTTTTAGTTGTTTTTTATAGAACTGGTAGTCGAGTTTTGTTTGTTTTATTGATATTTCAACCATTTATATTTGTATATTTGTTGGAATAAAATTTTTTTGCTTCGTTATTATTTTGTAATGAATTTTTAGTTTTATAGAAGCTTTTTGGTATTCTTCTGGAAATTGGTTAATTATTTTACTTGGTGAATCTTCAGCATACACGCAGGTTATATGTACATATTTTTTTTTATTACATTATATAATATTGATGGTACAAATTCTGTGTTAAGACAATTTCTGATTTAAGTAAATTTTCAAAAAAAGGAAAAAAAATTCTAAACCTTTTAAAAATCAATTTTTGTGTTTGTGGTATTTTTGGAAATTTTAATTCTTTTATGAAAAAGTAGTATCTATGAGAATTGCGCAAAAGAAAATCTGTTTGTATTTTAAGAAGAAAATATATATTTGGACTTTTACTTTTGCTGAACATAAATATTCCGATTATTCATGTGTCGTAATTCTCAACTAAATTGAATGAGAATAGATATTAATATGGGAGAATTGCCAAAATACCCTACATTTAATGGCAAAATGTTCCAATATACCTTTAAGAATTCTTTTCCATAATGCCCCTAATTTAATTCAAAATATTTTAAATATAAGGTATTTTAAATTATAAAAATTCTGATAATTATAAACATATGAAGCATAATACTTTTTGTGAAAAAAAATTTAAAAAAAAAAATTAAAAATCATTTTTATAAATGATTTGAGTTTTTCCTTCTACCGCTGGCAGATATTAGATTCTGCCAATTACAATTAATCTAAGAGGTGTAGATAGTTATTTCTTCCTAATTGCCAGTCTTCTACAAGAGCTAGAATCTGAATTCTACCATTTTACACCTATCTACCGCTCGCAAATTCTAAATTCTACAATTTTACTAAGTTATGCCGCGTTCGGTTTGCCGATTGTACCGTCTCTCTACCAATATAGCTTCTATCTGCCAAATTGTAGAACATACATTCAACCGAGTGGTTAGCACTCCCATAAATGTAGGAGTAAATTTAGGAACAAATATTTTATCTCTTAAAATGTAATATTCTAAATATATTTAATTTCCTTTTTCATGTTTTTAATTTTAAATATTTTCGTAACATAGTAATTTTCATGAAATTGTTTTAAAAAAAAAAAGTTAAAAATCATGTTTTACCAAAAAATTGTTTTTCATTTTCCAATGTTTCTCTAATTTTGATGTAATTAAGAAATGAATATTTAATTTCCTAATATGTAATATTATAAATATATTTAATTAAGGAATGAATATTTAATTTTCTAAAATGTAATATTATAAATATATTTAATTCCCGTTTTTCATGTTTTTAATTTTAAATATTTTTGTTTTAATTATGATTTCATGAAAAATTATAACTAGTTACTAAATATTATTTTTCTTTTAATTTTGATTTCATTTAAATTTTTTAATTAATTAATTAATTATAAACATACCAAACATTGTCATTTTTGTGAATTTTTTTTTTAAAGTTAAACATCATGTTTTACTAAATTATTGTTTTTCATTTTCTATGTTTCTTTAATTTTGTTGTTATTTTTCTGATATAAAATATATATTAATTTCTTTTAAATTTACAGAATATAATTATTTATTTTTTTTCTTTTTTTTTTAATTTTCGGATTATTATTAATAGTAAATAAAAAATGATATTCATTAAAAGGTTAATTAGGTGAATATTAATTTTGGAAGTAATAATTAGGCAAATAACATGTCCAAAATTATATTTAGGCGAGTAGCAGAGAGAATTAAAAACATGACGAAAATGCCCTTACAATTGTAATTAATGTAAATATAATTAAAAAAATCCCTAAAAATCTTTTCTTGGTCTTTATTATTTCTGGAAAAATTGTTGTTATTGTTTATCTCTCCAAATGTAGATCTAGGTTACAACTACTCTGTAAAAAACAAAAAAAAGGTAAGAAAATGACAAAAAAACAAATATAATGTGACAACAAAATATTTAATAACATAGTTAATTACATTCAAAAGTATCATCTCATAATATAGTCAACTATGATTTTTATGTCATAGTTGACTAAATAAAAATGTTGTTGTAATAGTTACATATTTAAACAAAAAAATATAGTTAACTATTTTCATCAAACTAGTTATTCAATTGCTCGAAGAACATAGTTAACTATACATAGTTATCATTTTTTATAAAAAAATAGTTAACAATGATTACATGTCATTTAACTCTTACCCTTCTCTTCTCTTATCAGTTATTAGATTTGTCCGCCGACTTCTTCAGATCCAGATCCACTTGTGGAAGAAGATTTTTTGGTAGATCTGGTTATGGTTCAACTTTTTGAAAAAAGTCGCAGACTTCCGTTGCAGACTTCAATTTTAAATTGCTTTGCTGTTTTTTTCAGGGTGATAATGAGTGACCGACGGTTTCCACAACGACTCCATACTGAAGGGTGTGAGCCACAGTCAGGAAAAAGCTGCGGCTATTATTGTGTTAACACAGAGTTGTTTAATCTACTTCTCGGTACTGAGAAGACCCTTGCTGCTCGACTCCCAGATGAACTTGCACAAATTAGGGCGTCAAGTGTGGGAGTGATTCTCATGAATTGAAATTTTCGTGGTCCACCATATGCTAAGCTTTCAGTTAGTCTACGATAAGCCGAATGAGATATAGAGTCTCATTGGGGTAAATCCCGTAAGATTGTCGTTGCTAGGGTTTGCGGATATTACAGATGTAGGAGTCGTAACTCGCACAATTGAATTTGTAAGGGTTGTTAGAGGAAGTGCGAGACTTCTGAGTGAATCACAATGCAGAAAATGTAGAGACTGTTGCAGTAGCTGTTAAGAAAGGTTTATTGATATTGTTGTCTGAAAAGTTTTGATCCCCTTTCTGGGTGAATACAATGAGTTATTTATAGCTTTTCTAATTTAGGTTTAAGTACTAGAGTTGGGTCTGACCCATTAAGCAATTAAAATAGCTTTAGGCCCATAATATCATTAAACTCATTTTAAATATGGATCTAATTCTATTATGGGCCTAGTTACAAATTGGGCCCTTGTAGCATGTTTAGGATTTCTTCTCAACTTGGCAAAATTCTTCTTGTCATTGCATCGATCTCGCAGGGGTGGAATCCGACCCCTACAGTTAGCTCCCCAGCTTGGCAGTGTATGGTATGATAGTGTCAAGGTAGAAAAAGTCGTAAGTGAGGTCGATGCTTCAAGAAGATAGTCGCAGACGTTGCCATTGTCCTCCAAGATGTGATTTGACGAGATGAAATCAAAAAATTTGTTTCGCCAACTTGTAAATGTTACCGAGTTTGACGTGTTTCTCTAAACGCTTAGCTCGGCAAAGACTCCTTGTAGACTCATGTTTTGGAACAGCTTGTCGTCAATGAGGAAAGCGCGTAAGTGTGTGAGCAAGTCTCGCTAAAAACCTTGTCTAGAAAACCTAATGGGAAAAACCAAATCAAGGGAAAAAGAGCACAAGTCACACACTTCTCGTTGGAGTTATAATTATTGCCGCCGTGTTCCCATGTTTCTGTGAATGTTCAACTAGGTGGATATGATTCGACTCGTTGTAGTTTATTTTCTTCGAAAGGTTTTTGTTTTTCCGAGCTCCCATGTTTCAGTCAATGTTCAGCTCGGTCAATAGAGATTTTGTCATTGTCGGCGAGCTCCCATGTTTGAGTTAATGTTCAGCTCACCAATGGAGATTATTGTAGATGTCGCCGAGCTTTGGCGATGGAGATTATTGTTGACGTCACCGAGCTCTCATGTTTCAGTTAATGTTCAGCTTGGCGATGGAGATTATTGTTGACGTCGCCGAGCTCTCATGTTTCAGTTAATGTTCTGCTCGGCGAACGGGTTTCTGATACCTTCATCTCCTAAGATGACGAAGATATGCTCTTTAGCGAGACTGTGCTGATGTGTTTTGAGACATTGTCAAGATAGATAAGTCGGTGAACTTGAAATTCAGATGAGATTTGGCTTGCTTCGTCGCCGAGGTAGAATACTTAAGTTGTTTTTATCGCTACATCAATCTCACAGGAGTAGAATCTGACCCCTATAGATAGTTAGCCCTCCAGCTTGGTAGTATCGAGCTAGATGATGCCAAGGTATAAGCTGTTGAATTTTGAGATCGATGCGATGGACCATGAAGCGGCCAGACGTTGACGTCTTATCATCGACTTCGGGAAGTTGCAGTAATTCCATGTTGAATTGGTGCTACCGTGTTTTCCTGGACTTGCTTGCATTGTTAAAAATGAGGTTAATAGACTGAAAAGACTATTAGGCTCATTTAACTGGACTTTAAAGCCCGTTATGAGAGTTTTTGGAAATTTTCCTGAAAAATCCTAGGGATTTTAGGAAATCCTTCTCGTATAAATAGGCCTCCTAGGTGATCTATTTTTTTGCCGAGTCACTTTTTTTTTGCAGTAAAAGAGGTAAAAATTTCAAAATCCCTTTTTCCAATTTTTTTTGTCCTGTAGTCCGAAAATTAGGATTTTCTAATTTTTTTTTGTCTTTTTGTGCATCTTCTTCTTCATCTTCTCTGTTCTGCCGCCGCTGGATCGCGCCAGAATCTTCGTACAGTCGCCGGAATTCTTCACTGTACGCAGCCGACCAGAGCATCGAGTCGCTTCCGCTAGCGCCATCGACTGGAGAAGGAACTTTGGGGTTCAAACTCCAAATCACCGCTGTAGGAGCTTCGAGATTCGCTGTCGTGACTCGTTGCCATTCACCGTCGATTGAGCTAGGGCTTTTCATCGTCTCCGTCTCTACATCCGGTATCGAAAATGGATTAGGATCTATCGCCATCGCTAAATCGCGTAGAACTTCCCGGATCTGCTCGTGGCCGAGATTTTTGTGCTGCAGGGAAGCTTTCATGGATCTGTCGAGATTCCGGCACTGACAGGGAACCTTAGCATTGACCGCGACGCAAATCTCTGTCTCCAGCAATGACGTGGGCTCTGATTCCGTTGATTCTGGTTGTTTTCCAATGGTGAGGCTCGGTCAACGCTGATCAACACAGGTCAAACTTGGTCAACTGGTCAAAGACTTTCAACTGGTCAATGCTGTATTGGTCAACAAGTCAACGCTTCTCATTTTAATTTCGAATTTTGAGTTTTGCCTCGGTATCTAGACTTTCATCGTACTAATGGCGTAATTTGAAGAGAATGACTTCAGAGAATTACGATTTGACTTTTTGATTTCGCTTATTGTCTTGCAGTTCTAGAGTTCGTGCAAAACCCAGATCGTACACCGTCTGAAGATCGAAATCCAGTCGTCGATCTTTACGCATCTTCATCTCCATTGACAGAGGAGAAGTATCATATCACCACCACGTGAAGATCAAAATCCAGCCTTCGATCTTCAGGCATCTTTCTACCACTGTCTGAAGAACGAAATCCAGTCGTTGATCTTCACGCGTCTTCATCTTCATTGATGGAAGAGGAGCACCACATCGCCACCGCCTAAAGATCGAAATCCAGCCGTCGATCTTCACGCGTCTTTCTGCCACTGTCTGAAGATCAAAATATAGTCGTCGATCTTCACGAGTCTTCCTATTTACCACCACGGATCTGCCTTCGTCTGCATCGAGATCTTCCATCATAAATAATTAAGGATTGCTGCATGCATCTTCATTGTCATCGTTGTTTGTGGCTTCTACAAACGGACCCTCGTCCGGCCATGAACCAGATGGAGGAGTAGGTTCATCTTCACTGCAGTGGCTCTGCTCATGAATCGTGACCATCGGAGGAGCTTCAAGAATCTTTGCTAGTCGCTGGAAATTCGAATTGGCACCGCAAAGCATTTTGAAAAGTATGGAGATCCAATTTTAATCTTCGTTGATGGTGACGTTGGATTAAAGATGTTCAAGTAAAGGACCCCCTGCTTGAGATAAGAGCGATGATCCGTGAAAAGAGTGACTCCTTGGTTGGAAGGAGCGAGTTCCTGCTTGAGAGGAGCGTCAGCCCACTTGAAAGGAGTGCAAGTCTGCTTGAGAGGAGTGTCAGCCTACTTGAGAGGAGCGCGAGTCTGCTTGAGAAAAGCGAGTGCATGCTGGAGATAAGAACGACGATCCGTGAGATAGGAGCAACTGCCAGCCTGAGAGGAGCGACTACCTGTTGGAGATAGGAGCGACTACCTACTGAAGATAGGAGCGACTGCCTGCGTGAAAGGAGCGACTGCCAGCTGGAGATAGAAGCGACTGCCTGCTGGAGATAGGAGCGACTGCCTACTAGAGATAGGAGCGACTGCCTGCGTGAGAGGAGCGACTGCCAGCTGGATATAGAAGCGACTGCCTACGTAAAAGGAGCGACTGCCAGCTGGAGATAGAAGCGACTGCCTGTATGAGAGCAGCGACTGCCTGCATAAGAGCAGTGACTGCCTGCTAGAAATAGGAGCGACTGCCTACTGGAGATATGAGCGACTGCCTGCTTGAGATGAGCGACTGCCAGCTTGAGATAGGAGCGACTGCCAACTGGAGATAGGAGCGACTGCCTGCGTGAGAGGAGCGACTGCCAGCTGGAGATAGAAGCGACTGCCTGCATGAGAGGAGCGACTGCGTGCCTTAGAGGAGCGCTTGCGTGTTACTCACTTGAACTACGAGGCAGCTTAATCCCTGCGAAGGGTACGTAGGCAACTCATTTTTAGATGAGTTCAGCTGCCCCTCTCCTTGAAAAGGGGAGGAATAGGGAAGAAGTGAGATGAAGAGAGTGACGCCTTGTTGGTTTGAAAAATTAAGAGGCGGGTCTGTTACATGTACACGAAGTGTTTCGGAAGCACGTCAGCGAGCTTGAAGAGATCCTCAGAGGTTTGCGAGCTGGCGCAACTGAAGTTTCAACTAGTGAGTTAGGTGCTCCTTATGGTGGTGTTAGACAACTTTGATTTACGAAAAATGTCATCACTTAACAATTTCGCTCCAAAAGATTGAATGTGATTCTTTGTGTTAAGACCAACGCTCAGATAGTTGGATTTTTTTTTAATAAACACTCCGGTTTATAGTTATATTACTTTTAACATGTCTGCTCAAGTAGTGAATATTGTTGAGAGAAGTTACCAACGTTATGTTAGTTGGGTTTTGACATGACATTTTGTTTTACAGATGCATTTTCCTCTAATGCACCCCCTCCTATAATGAACATGTTCTCGCGTTTCGACCAACGATTCAATGAGTTGGGTTTAGAGTTGACATTTGGGTTACAGACATGTTCCCGAGAACACGTCCGCTCCTGTCATAATCACTTTTAGCGATGTAACCAACGTTTAGTTTGTTGGGTTTCGAAATGAACATTTGGGTTTATGCATACGTTTTCCTCTAACACACATGCTCCTGTAATGAACATTATACATTTGTATAGCGCGCTGTTTAATCCTGCTAAGGATGTAATAGTCAGATTTGAAGCTTATAAAGTAGACCATCGATGTGGTCAGGAGCGAGGTGTTTTGTCTGATTTTGGGAAGACTTTTGTTATCCACAGGGGATGTCACTGCAAATTGATTTGAAAGAAGTCTTCATTTATTAAGACTTGGGTTTTTCAAGCGAAACTGTTTCAGATAAGTTTGCTTTGTTGGATTTTCGCGAGAAAGTCAAGTAAGAGATATGTATGTTTAGGTTGGACTTCGAATAATCCGTAAAGGATGTAAGTGATATGTCCGTTTAGGTAGGACTTTGAATTATCCGTTAAGGATGTAAGTCATATGTCCGCTTAGGTAGGACTTTGAATAACCCATAGAGGATATAAGTGATATGTCCGGTAAGGTGGGACTTAGAATGATCCATAGAGGATGTAAGTGATATGTCTGGTAAGATGGGACTTAGAATGATCCATAGAGGATATAAGTGATATGTCTGGTAAGGTGGGACTTAGAATGATTCATAGAGGATGTAAGTGATATGTCTGTTTAGGTAGGACATTAAGCGCATGTGTCAAGTGGCAAATTAGGGGAGTCGGTAAACGAGTTAGCGAGAGTAGTGATGATCAGTTTGCGAGAGTAGCAACAATCCATTTGCGAGAAGAGCGAAGATGTGCTTGAGACATGAGTGACTATCTATTTGCGAGAGAAGCGAAGATCTACTTGAGACAAAAGCGTCATTTTTACTTGGGAGAAGAGCAACGATTCACTTGGATATGTCAATGCTGCGGTGCTGGTGCTATCGACGTTGCGCTGCTTGTCGCCTTTGCTGATGTAACTTGCGCTGTGATTCCTATGAGTAAGAACGTCTCACGTGTCCCCTTAGTCGGCGCCAAATTATAGGAGTCGTAACTCGCACAATTGAATTTGTAAGGGTTGTTAGAGGAAGTGGGAGACTTCTGAGTGAATCACAATGCAAAAAATGTAGAGACTGTTGCAGTAGCTGTTAAGAATGCTTTATTGATGTTGTTGTCTGAAAAGTTCTGATCCCCTTTCTGGGTGAATACAATGAGTTATTTATAGCTTTTCTAATCTAGGTTTAAGTACTAGAGTTGGGCCTGGCCGATTAAGAAATTAAAATAGCTTTCGGCCCATAATATTATTAAACCCATTTTAAATATGGATCTAATTCTATTATGGGCCTAGTTACAAATTGGGCCCTTGTAAGCCTGTTTTGGATTTCTTCTCAACTTGGCAAAATTCTTCTTGTCGTTGCATCGATCTCGCAGGGGTAAAATCCGACCCCTACAACAGGTCTTCGGTGTCATCCCATTGACAATTTGATGACACCTAATGCTGAAGTTACCGAAGCGACGAAAGATTTCTGGAGACTTCTTGGATTGAACCAAGAAATGGGTCCATCTATTAAAGACCTAATTGATGCTGCCAAGAGATGTCAGTCATGGGCTCGGGTAGATCGTATAAGGTTGGGATATCTTGCCTTATATGTTGTATACATTGAAGCCCAAAGAGAGTATCAGGCCACAAATGTTAACTTGGCGAGGCTGGTTATGGATGAAGCAGCATTTCTGGCGTATCCATGGGGAAGAGTTGCTTGTAAGAATCTGATCAAGTCTGTGAAGGATACAGACTTGTAGAAGAATCAGTATTACATAGCGGGTTTTGTGCAAGTGCTCCAAGTATGGATAAACATGTATCTACCAGACCTTGGTACAGAAATATGATGTTGGGAATGTCCTGAAATCACACTTGTATTAACTCTAATGATAGTTGTATTGTCGAGATCAGACATTCATATGATACTAGGTGGTCATTACGTTTTGCTAGAAGCCGCTGATGATCTATGAGTTATGAACTCATTGCTAGTATTATGTGATCCTACAGGGTCACACACCTAAGCAAACTGGATTTACTTTATGTGGGAATGATCATTAGTGTAATGATCAAATGATGTGTATTTGATACACATAAGAATCATGTTTTAGAGGAGGTGTCGATCGACAATATAGAGTGGTGTCGATCGACATGTGTATTTGATACATTATAATCGTGGTTTAAAGAAGGTGTCGATCGACACCAATGAGTAGTGTCGATCGACACGGGCCAATAATCGAAATAGGGATTTTGGTTTAATAACTTAATTTGAGCCGGTTTATTTACTGGTCAATTAGGTTTTTGGCTCGTGCCTATATATAAAATATGAGGCACGAAAACCAGAGAAGCCTTAAGTCTATAGCCGCCTCTGAAACGTAGGATTCCCTGAGAGATTCGATTCCAGGCACTAGCATCCCTGCGGATTCCAGTTTGTGTGCGTGTGGACTATCGGTAGAGGCACTACATTTGAAGTGCTAAAGATCTCGATCCCTGTTCTAATTCCGCTGCATAAACTCCAGGTATATTCGAGATCTATTCTTGTTGATTCATTGTTTACAAACCCTAGATCCTAGGCAAAGGAACTTTCGTTAGGTTGTTTAATAGTGATTAAACTTGTGAAAACCTGAGTAAATTCCTACAGTGGTATCAGAGCCTTAGGGTTTAACATGTAATCTGCTAGAACGTAATTGAATTAGAGAATTCAGTTTGATAGATCAGTTTTCTGTCAAAATCGTTTGTTAAAATTGATCAGAGCTGATCGTGTCGATCGACACAATGGTTGTGTCGATCGACACGACTTTGCTAAAGTTTTAGGGTTTTCGATCGTAAGATCAAAGTCCCAGAAACCCAGGTGTCGATCGACACAAATGTTTGTGTCGATCGACACGGCCTTGAGAAGTGGTTAACCGGTTCAATTGGATTGAATCATTTATCTCACTTGGTTCGATGCGAATTGGTTGGCGTCGATCGACACAAATGTTGTGTCGATCGACACTGACCGATTATCGACCCGGTTCAATTAGATTGACCGGTTACCGATCCGGTTCAATTGGATTGACCGGTTATCAAAAATTGAATTTGGTTTAGTCTATGTCGATCGACACAAATGTTGTGTCGATCGACACGGACCGGTTATTGAATTGGTTCTGTTGGTTATCGAAATCGGTTCAATTGGATTGATCAGTTTTCGAAGAATTGTGACAGAGAGGTCCACTAACACTCCTGCTGGTTCTGGTGAAGATGCACTGGTCCTCGTGGTTCAGAAATTCCAAGCTGCCTTTGAGGCTTCCCTTACCAAGTTGACAAAGTAGGTTGACCAGCTATCTGATCAGGTTGATAAGCTATCTTCTAAGGTTGACCACCATTTAGCGGGTGGTAAAGTTGTTTGCATGGAGATGGTCCTCAGCAAAGCAGCAAACAACAACCAAGAGGGTTTCAACCAAGAGGAAAATAACCAAGAGGCCAAGGTCCATAAAAAATCTTCTCCACCTGCTGATGATGGGGTTAGTACCAAACCCTCCTCTCCCAAACATAACATTCTTAAAAGCAACAGGGTGAGAACGAAGACATCAAAACCATAAGCAATCAGATGTTCTTCCATTTACGATGTTCTTCCATTTACGGTTTCTATGAAAGTTTAAACAAACATTGTACATTGTTATTAAACAATTTACAAGGTTTACGCATTTGTCCTTTGCCGAAGGTTTAACTTTTATTTTAATAACCTTGCAGGGTTGTAGGAATGTCAATTGTACTCCTCCAAAAATCATACATGATAAAAAGCCTAAACCAGAGAAAGAGGATAAACTGTTGTCAACAATTAAAGTCGAACAAAAATCAACAGAGGTTGTAGAGGAGCCAAGTCTGGTGGAAGTTAAAGGTGAAGAAGAAATTGAGCATAATAAAGCATCTCAGTCTAAGATTATTAAGTTAAAGTTGAATCAAAAGGTGATTGCTGCGAGGGGTAAGAGTGAAAGAGTGTTGGCAAAGCCGTGTACCCTAAAAACACCTTTTCAAGGGTATGACTTACGGTTCATCTAAAAAGGGAAAGGATATGACCCTGTTGGTACTGTTGATGCGAAGAAAATGAAGTTGTTAGTCGATTCTTTGAAAGCAGAACCGTATGTTATTAAAATTTGGGATTTATTTTTCAATGACTTCTTGCATTGGCAATTTGACATACCATATTTACTGTGTATAGGAAAGCAGATCTCAAAGATATTAACAGCCGCGCCAATTGGTTTAATATACTACGTAGCAGAAGACAATGGATGAAGGACTCCGTAAGTAGACTTATTTTGTATAATTCTCGTATAAACCTCTTGTGTAGACTTCCTGTGTAGAATTCTACTGTAGTTTCCTTATGTAGGCTACTTTACTTATTTTTTGTTTTATTGTTGTAGCACTTGGATGCTGCCCTAAACCTGCTTAGACACCGTTTCCATAACCATCCAGAGTGGTTTAATTGAAACCGAATATGCTTTATTGATACGATGTTTACCCACTTGTGGGCAACAAAATACCAAATCTATGTGGAAAGCCATGGAAATCTTGATGGGTCTGGCAAGATTTTACCTTTTGGAGCCATTGATTACTATACAGGTGAATTACTTGCGTTTTGTAGATCAGACAAGGTTTGGGGGATTGAGGTAGATGACAACTACACTATCATGAACATCAACAGAAATCACTGGATTGCTCTGTGGATATCAATTACAAATTGTAAGGTTGTTGTGTGGGATAGTTTGTTTAGTAACGTGTCGGTTGATACGACGAAGAAGTTGGTGGAGCCTTTTGCGGTGATGGTACAAAATACTATTCGGGACTTGTGTCCTGAGCAGGATAGGCTAAGTATACTAGAGATGTGTATACGATCGAGGTGCATGAAGCTCCACAACAGGCTGATGGAGCGAGTTGTGGACTATTTGCTTTCAAATTTGTCGAATGTCATGCTCTAGGTTTTCCTTTTAGCGTCATAGCCAACATGGACATCCAGGCATGTAGGGATAAGCTTGCGGCCGATATATGGCACGAGATAAAGCAAGATGGCACACATCACCGAGATTGGTCTCACTTGGATTTCTTTGATGTGTAATGCTCCGCTACGTAATATCTTTTGAAAGCCCGATCTAAACTTTTAGGATTGTTGCATATATTTTGTACATGTTGACAAACTCATATCCTAATTTTTGCGGGATCCGTTAGTCCTTTTGTTATTTTGTGAACTTTGAAAATAGACTTCTCTTGTAGACTTGTACTCTGGAAGTTTGTTGTACTAATATAGACTTCTATTGTAGAATTCTACTGTACAGTTCAGATGTCATTGTCCTTAATATGTTTTGTTTATTGGCCTATTTTTTTTATACTGCTCTTCAGTACGCCTTCAATACTTCTTTTGTAAGTTATTTGTACAATGGAACATAAAAATTGTAAAATGTAACATAAAATGTAACTTTTCAGTTACTAAACAATAATGAAATTCGTAGGAATATATAAATGTGTTAGTCGCACATATCGAATATCATCCTATGGAATTTTGGTTAGATATGTATCCAATAATACGCGGTACTTATAAATGGCTCTGGTTTGAAACGATGAGTTGCCAAATTATTTTTTTTCAGATTTTGTCGTAATGGAAGTCTACGACGGAAGTTTACAATGGAAGTTTATGATAGAAGGCTACTTGAAAAGTATACTGACACGAGTCATAATGATAGCGCCAATCGGTTTCAGTGTAGACTTCCTGTACACAGCAGAAAAATGTCTATTGTAGGCTTCACGACTCTCGAAATCTTTTACAATCCAAGTAAGTCTTGTTATATCTTCCCTGTAGATAAACAGTGTTGACTTCCATTGCAACCCAACTAGGTCTGAAATGGGTAGTAAAAACGATATGACGTTCACTTACCTCGTTTAATAAAACGTTTAAAAAGCATTAATCAAGTCACGTCTTATCGTTTTACTTTTTGTCAAAAGAGACGTCTTTTTGTCTATTCGTATCTATATATATGTATCTATTTCCGTAAACACATCTCTACATCTTTCATCTCTAAAACTTCCATTTCTTCTTCCAAATATTCTGACCAAAACAATAGATCCGATTAGGGCAAGGAAGAATCGATTTTGTTCGGATATGAAGAGACTAACGAAAGCGTACCCTACTTCGAGGAACGTTGAAGATGATAATATTAAATGATTTGAACGCTTCCATGTCGTATTTGGGTATGCATAATCTAATATGTTAATCGATGATACAGGTTACCATGTGGAGGTTCCCATAAATGGACCAGAGGATACTCCTTATGTGGGAGGAGTGTTTTGGCTTTCCTACACATTTCCGATTGAGTATCCATTAGGGACACCAAGGGTGTATTTCCGTACCAAAATATACCATCCCAACATCAATAAAAACCGGGTCCATCTACCATGAGATGCTTAGAACGAGATGGAGTCCTGCGCTCCGCCCGGACGAGCTCCGCCCGGACGAGGTTGTGAACAAATCCTCCACCTAATGGCTTCACCAAACTTGGCCTCAGAGCCTTTGGTGGCTGAACCGGCCGAAACGTACCTAAATGACAAGGCCAAGTTTGAGGAAATTGGTCGGCGGTGGACGGTGAAGCATGCTATGGAGTGAGGTGGTGGATCTGAAGAGAAGATTGAAGAAGAAATGAGTTTTTATTTTGTTTTAATAAAATTTCGCTTTTTATTTTATTTTATTTTATGTTGTAGAACTTTTTTAATTTTCAACTGTTGCTACTTTTATTCGTGAACGTAATAAAGTCTCCTTCTCTACATATACATGTTTTTATAGTTTTGTAATGAAATAACTCATATTATACAACCAAACTCTACATACGAAGTATACATTGGAAGTCTAATTAATGAATATTGATTGTCAAATTTAACCAACATATTGTATAACCTAATTCGTCAAAGTGGAATCCTTACTATACCCAAAGTGTACAACAAAAGTTATACTCCACGAAGTCTACACACAAAGTCTACGATGGAAGTTTACTGATAGTGCCAACAGCTTTCATAGTGTAGAGTGTAGGGTAAGTGCATAACAGAAGTCAATGTTAACTATCCACTTCACTACTATCAATGTCCTTTTACTCCCCTACTCATTCTTAAATGGGTAGTAATCTGAATTGAAAAAATCATACTCCACGAAGTCTACACACAAAGTCTACGATGGAAGTTTACCGATAGCGCCAACAGCTTTCATAGTGTAGAGTGTAGGGTCAGTGCATAACAGAAGTCAATGTCAACTGTCCACTTCACTACTATCATTGTCCTTTTACTCCCCGACTCATTCTTAAATGGGTAGTAATTTGAATTGAAAAAATTATACTCCACGAAGCCTACACACAAAGTCTACGATAGAATTTTAGTGATAGCGCCAACATCTTTCATAGTATAGAGTGTAGGGTCAGTGCATAACAGAAGCCAATGTAGACTGTCCACTTCACTACTATCAAAGTCTTTATACTCCCCTACTCATTCGTAAATGGGTAGTAATCTGAATTGAAAAAGTTATACTCCACAAAGTCTACACACAAAGTCAACAATGGAAGTTTACTGATAGCGCCAACAGCTTTCATAGTGTAGAGTGTTGGGTCAGTGCACAACAGCAACCAATGTCAACTATCCACTTCACTACTATCGAAGTCCTTATACTCCCCTACTCATTCGTAAATGGGTAATAATCTGAATTGACCCAGTGATATGAACAAGTGGTGGAAGTTAGGGTTTTAATATTCTGAGTAACCATTGTTCACTTAGATTGTTTTTATTAAACATTTCAATGATATTTATTCACTATAATCAAGTCACGGCTTTTCGTTTTACTTTTTGAAAAGGGCGACGTGTCGTGAAGTCTCTACGCCAAAAGAGGCGTCTCTTCGTCTATTCGTATCCATATATATGTATTTTCGTAAACACATCTCCACATCTTTCATCTCTAAAACTTCCATTTCTTCTTCCAAACATTCAGACCCAAACAATGGATCCGGTTAGGGCAAGGAAGATTCGATATCGTGTAGATATGAAGAGACTAACGAAAGAGTACCCTACTTTGAGGATCGTTGAAGAAGGTAATATTAAATGATTTGAAGGTTTCCATGTCGTATTTGGTGTGATGAATCTAATATGTTAATCGATGTACAGGTTACCATGTGGAGGTTCTTATAAATGGACCAGAGGATACTCCTTATGAGAGAGGAGTGTTTTGGCTTTCCGATTCAATATCCATTTGACCAGAGGTTTGACATTTTTGTGCAGACTTCCCTGGAAGTCTGCACACAAAAAAAGGGTAGTTTTGCATTTGACCAAATTTTGACTTTCTCCAGGGAAGTCTGCAAATAAAAGTAGACTTCCTAGGAAGTCTGCAGCATTTGTCGACATCCGTACAGTGCAGTTTTGCAATTGCGAATTTTTTCCGGAAGTCCGCAAATGGAATGTGAACTTCTTAGGAAGTCTGCAAAAAAAAAGGGTAGTTTTGCATTTGACCAAATCCGTAGATTTTAGTAGTAGACTTCCAGGGAAGTCTGCAAATATTGGTCTACGTTTTACTTTTTGGTCAAATGCAAAACTACCTCTTTTTGTCTGTGCAGACTTCCCTGGAAGTCTACTTTCTGATTTTCAAATGCAAAACCACCCATACATTTTTGTAGACTTCCAGGGAAGTCTACAGAAAAAGGTCAAACATGTGGTCAAATGCAAAACTAACCTCGTCTACGTGGTACTGTTTTTTTGTTTCCAAAGGAATCATGCAGACTTCCTTGGAAGTCTACTTCGTATTTTTTACATAAATAGTCAAATGCAAATATGCCCTCTTCGTCGACTTCTGGAAGTCTACACATAAAGTCTACGAGTTTCAGATCTGAATTTTCTAAATGTTTTTGTTTTGATTACCTTTTCACACGTTAAGCTCGTATTTTGATTTCTACACCCCCGGAACTTAGAATTCTAACCGATATTGGTGTCGTAAAGCAAGATTTGCGAGAAATCAACCTGTTTTTATAAATTATTTTCAAAACTAAACTTAGCAAGATTTATGGATGAAACTGTAGAGGAGAAGAAAGGAAAGATGTTATAAGGATTAAATCAGACCATTAAGTACTCGAAAATCAGTTGTTGAGCCATTAAGAGCTCGAAATTGGTTGTTCATGGTGGTTGGAAAATTGTTGAAGATGGCATTTCCGTAATTAAGTTGATTTATGTGGGATTGTTCAGACTTTTCATCTTTGATTGGAAGTCTACGAAACACAAAAGGAAGTCTACGTAATGACAGTTTTGTAATTAAATGGACAGTTTAGTGGCAAAGACTCAAAAAATAGAAAAGAGAGAAAAAGGGGTGTAGTTTTGCATTTGACCAAGAAAAAAGGTGTAGTTCAGAAAAGTTCCCTTAAAACATTGGCTTATTCTATTGACATAGAGATGGTATGCCGAGATTACATGTTTTTCAATAATGCCGATGACAGAAACACGTTTAGCAAGTGTGATAGAGCAGTTAGAATGCCGAGATTACATGTTTTTTCAATAATTCCAAGATTACTGTTTTTTGCAAACAGTACAAAGGAAACTGATTTTATTGTTGCCCAAGGAAACCTTAAATGTGTCAAATGGTAGAGGATACATTAAGAAAAAACGGATTGGTGGCCATCACCAAGGAAACTCATGATGTGAAGACCAAAATATTCAAAAAATTTGTTAGGAACTTGATGGTGGCCATCATTTACCTCCGAAGAACATACTCTCGTCCACTTTGTAGCCATTTTTATTCATACATTCTGCCGGATAACGAAAGGAAAATATTCACTCAAACATTGAAAAATAAATTTAAGATAAGAGTAAAATTCGCAGTTGGGATGGCTAAAGTAAACATTAATCAGAATATCATTTTTTATGTAAGACAATGAGATAGTACATTACCATCCCAAATATCCAATATGACAAATTGGAAACGTCCACAGAGTGACATGTGGTCGGGATTGTATTATCTGCATAACAAACACGCAATGGCTAATTGTAATAGTTAAGCTAAAATAGATAAAATTCAACACTCAGGAACATTCCTAAAACTGAAAAAAAGATGAAAGAAAGTAAAGTGAATTATTGTAAATCAAAACCATGGTAACTTAAGCCCACTATATTACGCCTATATTTGCAACAGCAACTGCGAATTAATACTTTTGAATAGTTAGTCAACAATAAAAGTCATTGGTAACTTGTTTTCGTTAGAAATCTACTTTTTTGTCCTTTTTGCAATATTATAGTTAAACAACATGAAAGAATTTGATTAAGAACGTTTTAAGACACGTTGAACTCATATGTGTGTATGAGTAGCCCTGGTGCGGATCAAATATCCGTAAAAAATGTAGTATTTGCGATTTGATTTGTTTTTGACAGATATCTAATTTTCTGATTTGCTTTGCTTCGAAAAATCTCGGATATCCGGGATGATGGATATCCGGATCTTCGCAAATATTTGTTTTAAACAAAAAAAAAAATGAAAACACCATAGTATTTTGAGAAATTTTGAGTTATGTCACTATTGGCATGCCATTTTTCAATCATGCCACTGTTTTAAAATTATTACCAGCAAGCCACTGTTCTCTTAAATGAAAAAAAAAACAAATATATTTTTCTCTCTCATCTCTCTCACGCTCATCTCCCAGATCCAAATTTTTTTCTCTCATCCAAATTTCATTTTTTCTATCACTGAATTCGATTCTCGTCATCTCTTATTTCACTATCTCTGATCTCTGTCTCGATTTCCGCTAAGAAGATTTGAGAAGACGAGAAAATTTGAGAAGATTTCTGCTAAGATTCGAGCAGATTTAGGAAGAAGAAGAAGAAAAAGAAGATCTCAAAGCAAATTCAAACACAAACGACTGTAAATTTTTGAGTTTGGGTTAACTATTATGCATTTAGGGTATAGATTGGGGGGATGGGGGTAGGGTTTTGCTTTTACTTTATAAAACTGTAAAATAAATTTATAAAACTGTTTAAAAAAATTATAAAGTTTTTAAAAGGTTTAGTAAAACTGTTAAAAAAAACCTTATAAAACTATTTGAAAACCGTGTAAAACTGTTTATAAGGTTTTTGTAAAGTTTTATAAGGTTTTTAAATAATATTATAAACCTTTTAAAAACTTTACAAACCTTATAAAAACCTTATAAACCTTTTAAAAAACCTTATAAATTATTAAACTGTTTAGTTTTTAATGACTAAAAA
This sequence comes from Draba incana, assembly GCA_963576765.1. Classification (NCBI taxonomy): domain Eukaryota; kingdom Viridiplantae; phylum Streptophyta; class Magnoliopsida; order Brassicales; family Brassicaceae; genus Draba; species Draba incana. The sequence continues at coordinate 27,798,924 of OY755203.1, read as the reverse complement.
CCTTATAAACCTTTTAAAAACCTTATAATATTAAAAACCTTTTAAATACCTTAATGACATGTAAAAAAGTCTTATAAAACTGTTTAAAAACTTTATAAAAACGGGAAAACCCTAAAAATAACCAAAACCCAGATTTGACAAAAAAAGCAACCAAAACCCATATCTGACCAAAAAATAACCAAAACCCAGATCTAAACAAAAATCGAATCAAAAGCTCAAATTTGTAACCCAAATCGAATAAAAAGTTTAGATTCGTAACCAAAACCCAATCAAAAACTCAAATATGTTACCAAAATCGAATTTGAGAAAACAAAATTCATGGATTAAACCTGTTCTTCTTCTTCCTTCTTCGTCTTCGTCTTCGTTGTCGTCGTCTTCTTCTTCTTCTTCCTAGATCTAGCTATGGAATCATACAAAAATCGGATCCAGAAACTGAATCTCAATGTGCCATTAACGATTTGGATCTGGGCGTGAGAGAGATGAGAGATAAAATGAGATTTTTTTTTTTATTAAGTCAGTGAACAGTGGCACGCTCGTAATGATTTTGTGAACAGTGACATATTTGATTAAATTTTTGCCATGTGTGGCATATTTGCAATTGCCCCTAGTATTTTTTTCAAAAAAAAGTTTTAATATAAGATTTAAACTAATTAATCAATAAATATATAAAATGGGTCTAATTTTATTCGATAAATTGTTTAAAAAATGAAAATGAAAGATTAAAACAATCAAAAATATAAAATATATTTTTAATTTAAGAAATATATTTCAAATAAAGTTAGTATAAAGCTATTTTTACTATAAAAATATTCGCCAAATATATTTAAAAATCAAAAATATAAATATACGTTATAAATCTACCATATTATATGTATATATAAGTAATATACCGATCGGATCGGATATTCGGATTTTTAAAATTAGTATTTGTGATTTGCTTTGCTTTAGACGGATACTAAATTTTATTATTTGCTTTGCTTTGATTCAAAACGGATATCCGGATTTTTTGGATCGAATCGAAACGAATATCGAATCGGACCGGATTTAACGGATAATTTGCCTAACCCTACCTATGAGGAAGATGCTAAGTACGTAACATGTATGAATTCTAAAAATACAATTGATCACAAACCAAAATTGAACAAATCTCCTATTTTCTTACCTTGGTTTCCAATGGAAGACATTATGAAATACTTCACTTTTTCAAGAATCTCGTCCACACCAATAATTGATATGCAACACAAATAAAGAGAGAGAGTGAGATGGACTCAATGTTCACTTTAATACAAAGAAAAAATTATTGTTTCTCCCACACTCTGTTGGCACTTGGCAGTAATTACATACAATTTAATACTTTTCAATCGGAGTTTGTGTGTATTCATCCATAACAAATCGGTGCCTTACTTTTCAATTAAGCATATTAAAGGCTACAAAACTTCTAGACTTCCCACCCAAAACGTAATATCACTATGATACTCTGTAACAATTTCTTTTCTACTACAAAATCAGGAAAACCAAAATTCTAAATTCAGCTTAGATTTTTCTCAATTCCACGGGGAATATTTAAGCAATAATAATGTTTACCATTCATTGATCTCTTTGAGACCTGGATGGTGATGTAATACGTGAAGTGTAGATCTTTGATAAAGAACATGAAACTAATCATATAATCATGTAAAAGGGAAAACTTATAGACTCAAACTCTCATATTTCTCTGACGAAAGTTCGCACGCTTGAGAAGAAGAAGAAGTATGAGCCAAACAAAAGAGAATCAGAAGAAGAAGACAACAAATCGAGAAAGACAAGCAAATGAGGAGAAAATTACTTGCTTCCTTTGTACTTTGTAATAGTCCCAAACCAGTTATACTTGAATCTTGACATACATGCAGGGGCACTTCGTTTATGTCGACGCCTCAACGATTCGGTACGTCTAAGGAATTCAAGATTCTCGAGAGCAGAATCAAGTGTTATCATGAGGAAATCGCTAACTCCCAAACGCATTTGAGATCCCAAATCGAAAGCAAAGACATTGGAAAACTGTATATTCATCTTAGGTATAAAGGAGTAGTAAGAAGCAGAAAGGCGATGAAAAGCAGAGGAAACGACAGGGGATTAACATCACTGGTTGCAACTTGCAACGTCTTAAACTCTTCGGCTTCTGGTAGAAGATAGAACGAATGGAGTTGGCCAAGTGGGCTACTTCTATGGACTTTGTTGTGCTCGAGAGTTTGTAGAGTAAGAAGGTCAACGTTGTTTACGATGGTATTTATAGAAGATGGACTGGTCGTGGCATTTTTGGAGCCATTATTGCTGGAGTTTTGAATCGGGGCATAGAGGTTGTTGACAGTTATAGGAGGTGAAATGATGGAAATTTTATAAAGTGAAATAGGCTAAACTATATGTTAAACGGAAAATCCGTTACTGGTGATTTGGGAGTCTGAGGAGGTAGCGTTGTGGAGAAGAATTAAGTTTGTAGTTTCCTTATTATTGGGCTTATATGGGCCAACTTGTGTTCATTAGATATAATATATGTGTTAGAATTCATACCGGTTTATAACACTTTATAAATATTAATTCGAATTCAATTTCCATGATACGTGTAAATATTGAATCAAATATAGACTACAGAGTTTTGGATATACTTGGATCAATTGCAGCGGAAAGATGGATTGAGATTGATCAAGGTTGTATAGCACTTCAAACGCGGTGCCTTTATCGGTATCCACACGCACACAAACTAAATCAAACGGGATGCTAGTGCCGTAGAGATCTATATCTCACACAAGAACTTTTCTTTAGGTTTTGTTTTATCATGGACAAAAAGGAATTGTGATGATTGGTTCTTCTCACGTCTCACCTCTCTTTATATAGTAACCAATATTTCCTTTATCACATAAAGTCAACAATGTCTGAATTACTTGTGAATCAAATAATTCCCTTATTAAAGAGATACACAATAACTCGTGCAAATAATATGTGTGCACGTAAAGTAATTCCATTTCAAATGGAATATTTCCTTTCTTCTTTATATATATCAAATATATATATTTATCATTTCTATATATATAAAACCTCATATTAATTGGACTAATCTATATTAGGCCCAATTACATAATGATTTAGTTTACTTAGGTGTGTGACCCAATAGGATTGTATAATATTAGTAATGAACTTTAAAGCACATAAGTTAAAGCGGCTTCTAGCAAAACATTATAACCATCTAATATTATACAATTGTCAAACCTTGACCTTTCAACTTTCACTAGAGTAGAGTACAAATGATTTCAGGACATTCCCAACAATATGTTGATTATGTATGTCTTAATTGAGCTTAGATATAGGATTTATTCAATTCGAGAATAGGAGGTAGAGTTAATTAGATGATGATTGTAACGCTTCGACCGTCCCTCCCATGGGCCTCTGTCCACTCACAGGCCCGTGGGCCGACCATGTTTGACGGTCGGTGTGTTAGTCCAGGATGCTCGAAAGTTTTGTTTTACTGTCCCTGCAAATCACCACGTGATCTTTTCTCGTGTTTTGACCTCACTCACACGATACTGAAAATCACTTCTTAGGAGATCACCCATCATGAAACTACTCCAGCTCAAGCACGCTTAACTCTAGAGTTCTTTCAAGACCTGTGACCGAAAAGATAACTTCACTTTTGGTGATATAGATAGCCAAATCAATTCTTTTAAACCTCTCTACATATATCGCATATACCACATATGCCCTGAAATTGGGGTGTTACAATCACCCCCACTTACAGATCGCAACGTCCTCATTGCGCATACCAAGATCGTTACCCCGACATCACACAATTCTCAGGGTTCGCTCTGATACCACTTGTAATGCTCCGACCGCCCCTCCCATGGGCCCATGTCTACTCACAGGCCTGTGGGCCCATCATGTCCGACAGACGGTGCGTTATTCCAGGAGGCTTGAAAGTCTTGTTTTACTATCCCTGCAAATCACCATACAATCTTTTCTCGTGTTTTGACTTCACTCACACGATACTGAAAATCACTTCCTAGTAGGTCACCCATCCTGAAACTACTCCAGCTCAAGTACGCTTAACTCTAGAATTCTCTCAAGACCTGTGAGTGAAAAGATAACTGCATTTTTGGTGATATAGGTAGCCAAATCAATTCTTTTAAGCCTTTCCGCATATACCACATATGCCTTGAAACTGGGGTGTCACAATGATTTGGATGTAATATGCGTTTTTATTGTCTAATTATTTTCAGTATTATTTTAGGTGATTATTTGCTGAAAATTGTTGTATTCAATTTAAATTTGTTTTCTTTCAATGTGTTTTTCGGACCAATATATCATATCTCGTTAATTTCCTTGTAATTTTGCAATTGGAATCAATGTTCGGATCATGGGAATTTGTTCCGATTTATTTGGTAATGGGTGTATGATATGTGATTTATATGATTAAATTGTCTTTAAACTCAGATGTCTAGTACCGTTTAATTAGAGTTACTTATAATTGTAGGACTTATATGTCGTTAAAATAGAATAAAGGTTTGCTTGTTTTGTTATGATTGAAATTGTGAGGAATACTTGAGTTTAAGGGGGTGAGATGACTCGACAGCATTCTTTGCCAGCAAATCCTTAGGGGGATTGAACACCTCAGCTACCACCACAGCCAGAACGACCTCGGCGCGGTGAGGAAAGCGAGATAAAGCTGGAGCTCACCCTCTCCAGCTCCACCCGTCAAAAGATTCGGCTCCTCGAGCCCCTCCCCCATCAGGTCAACCCTAGCTCGCTTGGAAAAATTGGGTTGGAGCTGAGATGAACCTTCCCCAGTAGGAACTATCACCAGCAGTCCCTCCTCGATGGGCATCTTCCACAAAAGCTTGTTGACCGCCGCTAGGGACCTCTAAACATCCGGCACAACATCTACCCTTGCCTTAGTCGGGGTTGAAGAGGAAGTAGCAAGAGATGGGGTAATTACCCATAGAGCTGAGGTGACCTCCTCGCCGCTAATTACGTGGTCCCTATTTGGAACATCAAGTACGATAATGCGCCTAATCGGCTTTCTCAACAAAGGCTCCTCAGAGCTAGCCGAAGAAGCAGAAGATTCATCCTGAATTGCCACCAGAAGATTGCTTGAGCCCAGAGCATTGAGATGGATTGCATTCCAAATGTCCACAGTATGCGATCGAGTGCGACGAGCTACCGGAGGAATAACAGGAACAGCGACTCTGATATGAGGCATATCGACCCCAGCTGCCGCTGCAATTACTAGAGAAAGCAATGGAAGATTACCCGCAGCGGGCTAAGGCACCACTACAGCAATGGGACCTGCAAGCAATTACAAGAGATATTTATCTTCTGTTAATAGGAGGGAAAAATTCCATCTTGTTTCATCCCTGTTCCTTACACACTTCATAGTATGCCTAATCACTGCCTTTATAATCACCTTTTACGGCTGACGTTTGACAGAGTCAAAACAAACTAATTCATGTATAAGAAATCATGATGAACTCAGGTCAAAGGACTATACTCTATAGTTGTGATTAGTAACTCTTATGACACTCTCATAACATTCTTGTAGAGTTCTCATAGCGGATCAGTCCAATACTCTGTTCTCCAACACATATCTATGTGATTGACTTGATACAACATATCAATGACTTCACGAAACTTAGTCATCAGTCACCTTACATACTAGTCATTTATAGTTATTAATGTCCCATCTTAATAATTTTGACTAGGGACCACAATAATTTACGTTATCTATCACATACAGGGTTTCATGTTCAAGTCACGTACTTGATGACCTATAAGAATAATATAAATTATTTTGGGACTATTATTTAATTATCCAATAATAAAATAATACTCAAACAAATTTCATTAATTTGAAAATAAATCAAATGTATGTAAACATGAACATTATATCATAAAATAAAATTCTCCCACTAAAATTAAGATCACATCTTAAGAAATTTAATGCCTATAACAGCAGTATGACTCTCATGCTTAGGCCGTGGAAGAAGCTTGGTCAAAGGATCAGCAACATTTGCATCCGTCGAGACTCTACTAATCTTCACATCTCCTCTATCAACGATATCACGAATGAGATGATATCGTCTCTCAATGTGTTTGGATTTCTGGTGTGATCTTGGTTCCTTCGCCTGAGCGTTGGCTCCATTGTTATCACAATAGAGATCCACAGGACTAGATATGCTAGGAACCACACCAAACAGCCTCCATGCTGCTTCAGAAGCAGCGATGTACTCAGCCTCGGTTGTGGAATCTGCTACAATGCTTTGCTTGGAGCTCTTCCAGCTCACCGCTCCTCCATTAAGACAAAAGATAAATCCAGATTGTGATCGGAAATCATCTTTGTCTGTCTGAAAGCTGGCATCGGTGTAACCTCTTACAACAAACTCATCACTTCCTCCATAGACCAAGAACTTTTCCTTAGTATTTCTCAAATACTTTAGGATGGTCTTGACCGCTGTCCAGTGACTCTCACCTGGATTTGATTGGTATCTACTCGTCATGCTTAAAGCACATGCAACATCTGGAGATCCTATAGCAGAAGCATATGGGATTCTACTCATCTGCTCTCGCTCATCAGGTGTCGAAGGACAATGTGTCTTGTTGAGAGTTATGCCATGAGACATTGGAATAAAACCTTTCTTGGAATTATGCATATTGAACCTGTATAAGATCTTATCTATATAAGTATCTTGACTCAGTTCAATGATTTTGTTCAATCTATCTCTATAGATTCTTATTCCAAGAACATAAGCGGCTTCTCCCATGCCTTTCATTGAGAAACAACTACTTAGCCAAGTCTTAACAGACTGAAGCAAAGGAATGTCATTCCCAATGAGCACTATGTCATCTACATATAATATCAGAAACGCAACTGTGCTCCCACTAGTTTTCTTGTAAACGCAGGGTTCTTCTTCGTTTCTAATGAAATCAAACTCTTTGATCGCTTCATTAAAATGAAGATTCTAACTCCGAGATTCTTGCTTCAAACCATAAATGGAACGATTAAGCTTGCATACTTTTCGAGCATTATTAGGATCTGTGAAACCTTCAGGTTGTGTCATGTACACATCCTCCTCCAGATTTCCATTAAGAAAAGTTGTTTTCACATCCATCTGCCATACCTCATAATAGTAATAAGCTGCAGTTGCTAGGAGGATCCGAATGGACTTAAGCATTGCGATTGGTGAATAGGTTTCATCATAGTCAATACCATTAATCTACTTGTAACCTTTAGCCACCAATCTAGCTTTATATATCTGAATATTATCATCCATGTCAATCTTCTTCTTGAAGACCCATTTACACTCAATGGCTTTAACACCATCAGGTAAATCTACCAAAGTCCATACTTTGTTTTCTAACATAGATTTCATTTCGGATTCTTCGGCCTTTAGCCATTTATCGGAATCAGGGCCCATCATTGCTTCTTCATGAGATGTAGGTTCATCATTCTCTATAATTAATAGATCATGATGGTCCCATATCTATCAGGTTCGTGACGAATCCTCTCGGACCTACGTACCTCAGGTTCTACAGGCGCAGATTCTACGACTCTTCGTAGATCCAGTTGATGTTCTTCCTGAGAAGTTGGAGCATCCTCCTGTGTTTCTCGAACCTCCTCGAGTTGTACTCTACTCCCACTATTTCTATTAGAAAGAAATTCTCTTTCCAAAAAGATACAGTTTCGAGCCACAAACACTTTGTTCTCACTGGGTTTGTAAAAGTAATAACCTTTGGTTTCTTTAGGATAACCAACGAAGTAGCATTTATCAGATTTGGGTCCAAGCTTATCAGCAATTAAGCGTTTGACAAAAGCTTCACAACCGCAAATTTTTAGAAAAGACAAATTAGGAACTTTTCCAGTCCATATCTCATATGGTATCTTTTCAACTGATTTTGATGGACATCTATTTAGCGTAAACGCAGACGTTTCTAGAGCATATCCCCAAAAGGATAATGGAAGATCTGTTTGACTCATCATTGATCAAACCATATCTAATAAAGTTCGATTTCTCCTTTCGGATACACCATTCCATTGCGGTGTTCCTGGAGGAGTGAGTTGTGAAACAATTCCACATTCTCTATGATGATCAATAAAATTTTGGCTCAAATATTTGCCACCTCGATCTGATCGAAGTGCTTTGATTATCTTGCCAAGATGGTTCTGCACTTCATTTTGAAATTCTTTGAACTTTTCAAAAGATTCAGATTTATGTTTCATCAGATAAACATAACCATATCTACTGTAATCGTCAGTAAATGTGATAAAGTACTGATAGTTTCCTCTAGCACTTATACTCATTGGCCCACATACATTTGTATGTATAAGGCCCAACAAGTCGTTCGCTTGTTCATTGTGTCTTGTAAAAGGAGCCTTAGTCATTTTTCCCAATAAACAAGATTGACACTTCTCGTATGATTCATGATCAAATGAGCTTAAAAGTCCATCACTATGAAGCTTTTGAATGCGTTTCTCATTTATGTGGCCCAAACGACAATGCCAAAGGAACGTTGGATTAGAGTCGTTTGACTTAAATCTCTTAGAACTAATGTTATGGACAGGCACACTTTGGTTAATAACATAAAGCCCATTCTATAATGGACCGCTACCATAAATAATATCATCACGATCAAATAAAAAACACTTGTCTTTAATCGAAAAATAAAATACTTCCAAATCCAAACAAGGAATAGAAATAATATTTCTGCTTATAGCAGGTACATAATAGCAATTTTTAGGTTCTAAAACCATGCCTGAAGGCAAAGACAAATGAAATGTTCCTACAGCTAATGCAGCAACTCTTGCTCCATTCCCAACGCGCATGTCCACTTGTCCTTTCTCCAAAGTTCTACTGTTGCTTAGGCTCTGCATTTTCGTACATGTAAGAGCACCACAACCGATATCTAATACCCAAGAAGTAGAACTAGAAGTAGTAATGTTTACTTCTATAACATAAATACCTTTAGAAGAAGTCTCAAAAGTCTTCTTCTGTTTCAGATCTTCCAAGTATTTCTTGCAGTTTCTCTTCCAATGTCCAATACCATTACAATAATGGCACTTATCTTCACCAGAAGGACCAGGCTTAAACTGAGGAGCAAGATCAGGCTTAACCGAATTCTTAACCCAGCTTGCCTTACCATTTCCTTTGTTCTTACCATGTTTCTTAAACTTTTTACCCCCTTGCACCATAAGTACATGCTGGGCATCCTTCTTGATGTTTGGATTAGCAGTTTTGAGCATACCATGCAGCTCAGTCAAAGTATTTGTCAAGTTGTTCATGTTGTAGTTCAAAACAAACTGATCAAAACTTGACGACAATGAGTATAGGATGATGTCAGTTGCCAACTTTTGGCTAATATGAGAATCCAATTTTGCCAGGTTATCAATATAACCCATCATCTTAATGACGTGAGGGCTAACTGGACTATCCTTAGGCAGCTTGCACTCAATGAGAGACTTAACAGTCTGGTATCTCTCAGTTCGCGCCTGATCTTGAAACATCCCTTTCAGGCTAGTGATCATGTCCATTGGCGAATCCACGTTCTCATATTGCTTCTACAAGTTTAAGTTCATAGTAGCCAACATAAGACAATACACATCAACCCTATCACTGACATGCTTATCCCAAGCAGTCCTCTCTGCATGTTGGACATTGGTCTTAGGTTTTTCAAGAAGATTCTTCTCCAAGAGATAATCCTTTTTTTCCTGTTTGAGAACAATTCTCAGGTTTTGATACCATTCGAGGAAGTTCGATCCACTCAGTTTGTCCTTCTCAAGGACATATCGCAGTGAAAATGAACTGTGAGGGTTTGACATATCTGTCACAAAGAAGAGTAAAGATTAATTCGATGTTCATTCTTTCGAGAAATCTCAACAATTAAGAAAGCTCGCATTATATTCAAAACACTATTATCCACATCACGACCCATATCCCTATGTCACACACAACTGTCTTTCTACCCGAAAATGTCCAAACCCTAGCTTTTTCCAATTTTTTTTTTTTTTGGTAAACATGTTAAGATTTTATTACCGATTTTTTTTTGGCAGAAATTACAATGAAAACTAGTAGCGGAACCTGAAAAAAAATTCTAAACAACATGGCGAAGTGCAAAACACAACAAATGGCAAAACAACCTTCTATACGCTGATTGCGCTGGACCACTTAGAGGACTCACAAAGGATGCACACCTTTAAAGCTGTCGAGAGTTACGAATACATAGTGAACGACTAAACTCATCTCCGCACCTACAGCTTCCTCGTAGTTCAAACGATGCTAACCTACAAAACAGTTCAAACAACTACGCAATCACTTTTGGGCTCCGATGGATGCCAAGGAATAGTTAACTTAGCCCGGTTGAAACCGGAGATCCTGGATAAAGACACAGCCTTGCGCCTTGACTCTGTTGATCTAGCCAGGACCTTTGCAGCACGCATAGCTACGCCGCACCACCGCATGAGAAATCTGCTCTTCCACCAAAAGACACTCCTCAATCCAGAGAGTCGTTGCGCACTTTGTCATCGAAGAAAAAAACCATTTATCAAGACCACAACACATTAAATTGCAAAAATCGATGGTGAATTAGAGCCACGACAAATCTGCCATAGATCCGAACGTCGAGAATCGAATCCGTCAAAACGTAGCCACCGAACATCAGGAGATAAGGAAGAGAAATCAACGGTGAAAAAGTAGATCTGAGCCGCCACAGCAGATCTGGCTTCACCTAGAGAGCAAAAGGCAGGGCAGAGACGGTGAGGTCGACGTCGTCCTTGAACGCCGTTCATCATCATCCACAATTCCGATTATCCAACGAAAAGCCTTCGACCCGATTCAAAACTTCTCACGTCTCAACCGGCGAGGAGCACCGGACACCGGAGGGGCTAAGTATATCTGATTTCTTTTAACCTAGAGGAGGGAGGTGGCGACAGAAAAGAGAGAGAAAGGAATTTCCGTCGCTTTTCGATATCTCAAGAGTTCTTAACCAAAAAAAGATTTTTTTTTTTTTTTGGTAAACATGTTAAAAAAAATTTGCCATTAAAACATGGTAGTAAACATGTAAAGACTTTTTTTCCATTTTCCCCTCAGTTATTTTCTCTCGTTTCTTCTCGTTTTTTTTTTTTAAATTTCTTTTCACCTTGAAAAATTAAATACATGAATGATATATCGTCCAAGACCAAGTTCCGATCCCGTACGCCGCGTGGATTGCCATTTCCATGCACCACGCTCACTCTCTCCACTCATTAGTACGTATACTCACATTGCATGCATGCTCGTATCACGTGCCGTTACTTCGCCGTCTAACTCCATCAAAGGTTGTACATCCGCCACTTGGCACGATGAGGAGCGTATAATATTGTTGGGACCACGACCACATGAGGACCCATCATCATCGTCGGAGTTTGATGTTGTTTTTATATATTTTTTTCTCTCAGGTTTTGTCATTTGCTGCTATACATGCATATTGCCATGTACTTGTATATGCATACTTAGGGTTTTTGTAATTATTGATTGATATAAATAGAGTTTTAGAGAATATTCTTGATAGGAAGATTACAAATGCTTGAAATTAGTTTTAGTCCGACAAAAGAACAACCCTTATGCTTACCTCTTTATGTCGCTAAAGCAGTATTTCTGTATCTTTGCAGATACCATATATACCATATTACTCCGGTGCCAACATTGTACTACATATATACTAAAGACTCTCGATCATTAAAAAACAACTAGACTAGTCACTAATTCGTCCAACACGACATTCGATGTAGTAAGATACTGTATATTTTGATAGTTTATCAATCTCTTCTTTTTTTTTTTTGTTAAAGCACTTTATCAATCTCTTTAAACCAAAGTTTCCAACAAAAAAAAGATACTGTATATTTTGATTGAATCATTTGAAAGTGTATAATTGTGTATATTTGATAATATCAAGGCTCTAAATGGTAATTATTATTACTAGTGGATTTCCCAAATTATTGAATTTTTGTAGCAGATGGGGCAATTAATTTACTTGTAGACAAGACTATTTTAATTTCTTTACTATTCTTAAGTAGACATGTCAATTAAGACCAAAGCTCGAAGCCCGGCCCGGCCCAACCCTGAAAATTAGCGGGTTCGGGCTTAACCTTTTCGGGCTTTTGAATTTTCGGGCTTAGCCCAGACGGATTCGGGCCAGCCCGGAAAACCCGAAAAATATCATGTTGTTTAAAATTTTAATAACAAATTTTGTTTAAAGACACTTTCTAAAAATATCTTCATTAAAATATTTTATATATATTATTCATAAACCAAAAATTTTAACTTTTTAGTTCTATTTTACTGTATGTTTTAAAAAACAAATCCGAAATTCTGACTTTTAACTTCATTATCTAGAATTTTAATATTTTGATTTATGTTTTGTTTGGTAGTACTATTTATTTAGAGTTAATTGGATTCAGTTGATATTTACATTCGTTTGGTGTAATTTTTGTTTTTAGTTAAATTGGATTTTTAGTAAGGGAAATTTTTAGTAGGTGTTTAATTCTCTTGATAAAAGTCAGAATATAATTCTAATGGGTTGTTTGACGAAACGAAACTCGGTTTTATCGATAAATAATAATTCTTTTTTATTTTTTGTTTCAAAATAAAAACTCAAAAAACCCATAAAACCCTTAAGTCCGAGTCGGGCCGGGCCGGGCTTTAAAAAGTAAGCCCATATATTTTTCGGGCTGGGCCGGGCTGGGCTTATATATATGCGGGTTTTACGGTTTTGGGCCGGGCCGGGTTGGCCCGTTTGAAATGCATATTCTTAAGTAGTCCTGGGATTTCGGGTACGCGGGTCGGGTCGGGTCGGGTATTTTGGGTTTCGGGTATTTTGGGGTATAAATGTTTAGAATCCATTAGGGTATTTGAAAATTTCGGGTCGGGTTCCGGTAGGGTAGGTTCGGGTTCGGGTCGGGTTTGGGTTTTAAAATAGGAGCCAATAGGGTAATTTTACCCTAAATACTAAAAAAAATACACCATTTTTTAGATTTACCCTAATTTTTTTTTGGATTTACTATATTTTTGTTCTTTTTATACAATATTTTCCAAACACCCCGAAAAATGACTAAAATTCTATGAAAGTACCCGATTTTTTTTATATTTCAGGTATTCGGGTACAAGTTTGGTTTCAAGTACGGGTTCAGATTGGATTTTTTTCGGGTAGAGGTGTTTAGAACGCATTTGAGTATTTGAAAATTTCGGATCCGGTTCGGATCGGGTATTTTCGGGTCGGATCGGATCGGGTATGTTGGGTTCGGGTTTTAATCCCAAGTCTATATATCCTTAAGTTTATGTTAACAGCTTTTTTTTCCACCAACTCTCAGCCGTCTAGTCGCATGATTACTCAATCGTTGGACGTAATCGGTGTGGGCGTAATGACGTCACGTCTTAAAAAACGCAAAGTAAGATTTAAATGTTGTAGTGTTAAGTGAAAACTTTTTTTTTTTTTGTCGTCAATGATTTTTCATTTCCATATCAAAGTTACATTATCCATTTGACATTATAACCTTGAGAAGTAACTCTGGCCTGTTTTGCTAATCTATCAGCATCCACATTTACAGACCTAGAAACATACTTAAAATTAAAATGACATTTTCGTGCTATATTAGCAATATCCTGTAGACAGGCTTGGTACGACAAGAAAAACTCTTGTGAACTCCCTGCTCCATGGCTCTGCTGTTGAAGAGATTTATACAATTGCTGGAAGTCGCCTAAAATGATAATACCTCGATAACCTAGCCTGTGCAATTCGATTGCTGTTACCCTCAAGGCTTCTGCCTCTGCTTGAGTTGATGCTTGTGTTGGTAGGAAAGATCCTGAACCTGTGAGCACCTGTTTGAGAGATTGATCATACATTACCCATCCAATACCTATGTTGTGATATGGCGATAGCCAAGAAGCATCCACCAAACAAATATTCTGATCTGAAACTTGATGTGATAACTGGATGAGGCTTCTTGGAGGATCCTGAACCAAAGGTTGATCAGAGAATTGATTACAAGAATTTTGAGCCTCATTGAAATCCCCTAAAGCCGAAGTTTCCTCCCAAAGTTTATGATCATGAATGGCTTTGTTAATTACCATTGGAATAGGCCATCTCGTACCGTTGAAGATTAATTCATTTCAATTTTTCCAAATCCTCCATCCAATGAAATGAAATAATTTACTCTAATCATCCAACAATATCCATGAAACCAGAGTAATTTTCCTGAAGCTCATCATAGTTTGGAAGCCTATCAGAAGGAACAGTCAATGGCGACAACTTCCAAATCTCTTTACTAACCCGACATTAAAACAATAGATGATTAATTGTTTCCTCAAAATCACCGCATTGAGGACATGTAGAATCACGTAGGACCATTTTCTCTTTCAACTTAGAGGCCACAGGCAAAGCATCATTGAAAACCCTTCACCAAAAATGCTACTACTTTGAAGGCATTTTATATTTCCAAAGAGAGCGGAATAAAGCCATTGGAGTATTGGAGGACTGACCTTGATGACTTCTTAGAAAATTATAACTTAATTTAACATTATAACCCCCTGAGCTGTGTGAATTCAAACAACCCTATCATGAGCACCTGTTATAGATGGTCTTATTTGCTGAATAAGAGGGAGGTCAGCATCATGGATGATGTTTGCAATTCTGTTTGTATCTCACACAGTCGTGCCACTGATAAAGAGATCTTTTACCTTAAGCTCCATGTTAATATTATTGGAGAGGGGCAACGGTGAACTAGGGGGAACAGTAGGCAACCACTTATCTCGCCAAACATTCACTATCTCACCATTACCTATGTTCCAACTTATCCCTTGTCTTAACAACCTATTGCCTTGAAGTATGCTTCTCCAAGCGTAACTTGAGGACCATTTTTGCTTGGCCTCTAGCAATATTGTCTTCGGGAAGTATTTAGCTTTGTAGACTCTAGCTAAGAGAGAAGAAGGATATTGTAAGATACGCTAACTCTGCTTAGCTAAAAGGGCAGTATTAAAATCTCTGAAATTTCTTACTCCCAGCCCTCCTAACTTTTTAGGATTTGTGATTTTTCTCCAAGCTATCCAATTGATCTTTCCTTTATCTTGACTTGAGGACCAAAACAATTTCCTCATAACCTCTGTGAGCCTCTCAAATAATCTGTAAGGTAACTTGAAACAAGACATACAATATGTAGGTAATGCAGTAAGCACAGCTTTTATCAGGATCTCTTTACATGCTGGAGAAAGAAGTTTTGAATACCAATTCTCAACCTTTTGAACCGCTCTTTGAATCAAATATGAAAATGTATTCCCCTTATTTCTACCCACCATTTCAGGAAGCCCTAAATATCTCCCAAATCCTCTAATTTATGGACACCAATGGTATCAATAATTTGTTGCTTAAGGGTTATATCCAAACCTTTGGAAAACATGATGGCTGATTTTGCAAAGTTGACCTCCTGGCCTAAGCACCTTGATAAGTTTCAAGAATCACTCTCAACTTGATCACATTCTTGGACAGTAGCTTTACAAAACAAGAGAGAGTCAACAGCAAATAAAAGATGCGTGATGAAAGGTGCTTGATTACTTACTTGAAACCCAGAAATATGACCTTTATCTTCTGCCTTAGAGAGCAAATGGGATAGAGCTTCAGTACATAACAGATAAAGATATGGTGATAAAGGATCGCCTTGACGAATTCCCCTAGATGGCACAACAACATCAGTAGGAGACCCATTAATCAAAATCGAATAAGTAACAGAAGTAACACATTTCATTATCCAAGTACGCCAAATATCATCAAACCCCATTTGTCTCATCAAATGATCCAGAAAAAACTATTCTACTTTATCAAAAGCCTTACTAATATCTAACTTTAAAGCCATATGATGATTCTTCAGCTTTCTAGTTCTTAAAGAATGAATCATCTCATGTGCTATTAGAACATTATCAGTGATAAATCTGCCCGGAAGAAAGGCTGATTGATAATCAAAGATAACATTAGGCAAGATACACTTTAACCTTTCAGCCAGCACCTTAGAGAGAATCTTATAAGCCAAATTACTAAGACTAATTGGCCTATAGTCTCTAACTTCCATAAGATTCTCTATTTTAGGAATGAGACAAATATGGGTATTATTTAAAGCAGGATCCAATTCAGCAGCTTGAAAGAAATGCTCAATAAAACTAACCACTGATAATTTTATAGTTGGCCAATGATCTTTGTAGAAAGCTACTGTTAATCCATCCGGTCCAGGGCTTTGTCAGAATTCATCTGTTGAAAGGCTTTGTAAATCTCCACTTCTGTAACAGGTCTGGTGAGAGATCTATTCATTTCCGCTGTAACTCTTACCCTCATTGAGGAAAGAAAATCCGGGACAGAGGCATTAGATCTGGATGAGAATATATCAGCAAAATAGTCCATCACAATTTTCTGTATATCCTCCTGCTAAAAAAAAACCTGACATGTAGGAGTTGTAATAGATACAATGCGATTGATAGCTCTTCTTTGTTTGGTTTTAGCATGGAAATATTTAGTGTTTTTATCCCCAACCTTCAACCATTGAATTATGCTCTTAGCTCTCCAGAATTCCTCCTCCATTATGTAATTAAAAAGCAACTGAGATTTCAGATGACCAATATAATTGTAATCCAAAGAAGGCATCTCATAAGCTTGCTGAAGAAAACCCTTGAGCTGCTTTATTTGTTTTTCCGTATTAGTAATATGTTGTAACTTCCACTGGGACTAACATTTTCTATAATTAATTAAAGCCTTACTAAAATTCTGAGGAGGAATGCTTTCACACTGATCTGTCCAAAACTTCTTTACCTTATCTTGAAAATCCGGATCACATCTCTATCTTCGATCATACTTGAATAGCTTATGACCTTTCCACTTCATTGAATTAGTGTGTAAGATAATTGCTCTATGATCAGAACAACTCCAAGGCAACATTTCAACAAAAGCAGTGGGGTACATATCTAACCAGTCATAAGAGGCCATAACTCTATCAATTTTACTTCTTACCGTGTGAGTATGCCTCTGACAAATCCATGTAAACTTTCCCCCATATGCTTTAATATCATGAAGACCGGTCAATGATATCATATTTCTAAACAGAGTGAAAGAACCATCAGATCTATATTTACCTCCTTTTTCTCGGTGGAATCCTTGATATCATTGAAATCTCCTAACAACAGCCTCGGCATATGCCCATATCTACCATCTTCTACTTGAGAGATCATCTCTTTCCATTGAATCTTCCTATGTTTAGCAACAGGGTTACCATAAATATACGATAAACAGAAGCTTCTATCTCCATCATTTATAATCATGTCATTTTGATACAAAGATGACTGAGATGACATTAAGTTTAACTGAACATTACCATCCCAAAAGATAGCTAAACTCCCCGATAACCCATTAGCAGGAAGAATAAAAGAATGAGCATAGCTAAAGTCCTTACACACCTTATCAATCACATTATCTCCTTGTTTTGTTTCAATAAGAAACATTATATCCGGTTGTAATGACCTCCTAATATCCTTTAGATACTGAGTTGTTAATTCATTCCACATACCCTGACTATTTAAATGCATAATCTTCATAATTGAGTTGATAGAGCAAGGAGAATTACCAAATATTTGTTGACCATAGGAAGAAAAGAATGAGAAAACTTCAGATCTTACTCAAAGCTTTTGATTCTCAAAAACTCCACTTATCCTCTCCACTGAACTTCCAAACACCTCTTGGATACTCAAAACTAACCAATTTGACCAGACTCTGAGATTAATTTTGGATTCGATCAAGTCAAAATTGATGTCACCAGATTCTTAATCCAAAAATAATCCAAAAAAACTGGAAAGATGATCGATTTGAAATCGAAATCAGAATTATGCAGATCGGAACTTCCGTCGCCTCAGAAGCTCTGGAAAGTTCTTTAAGTTGAAGAAATACTTTGAGATTTAAGTGAAAACTTAATATGTAGTTATTCTAGCTGAGAAGTAAAAATATTTAATTCTTCCCTTTAAAAGTGAGAAAATATCCGTGTAATTATTGCCAATGAAATCCATTGCCTTCATTTGTTTTTTTTTTGGGAGAATAATGTGGTAATGAAAACCATTGCCTTCATTTTTTTTTTTTTTTTTTCGGGGAGAATAATGTGGTGACATATTCAGTCCATCAAACAACTTAATTATTGCCAATGAAACCCCAAGATAATAAGCATACATATATATTCATTTGGGAGAAAATTGTGGGGACATATTTTGTCCATCAAACAACTTAATTATTTTATTTCTTTGGCTAAGAATGTAAATATTTCATTGAAAATGAAAATATTTCAAGTTTACAAAATATATTGTGAGACCTTTGATATGGATCCATAGCAAAAAAGATAAAAACATGGAAACATAAATCATAACGGTTTCAGTCCGCCTTACTCGATCAAAACATAAAGCTAAAGGAGATAGACGAAGTGATGACGATGAACTTGTTCTTCCCAAACATGTATGTCACGATGAAGTAGCAAAAGCAACCGCCTACGGTGAGAAGAACGAAAACTGTAGCATAGCCTTTCCATTGAGGTCCAAGAGTGAATCGTCAACGGATCAACCTTGAAGCCCTCTATCACAAAGTTGTTCTCGCGCCAAGTGAGTGCGACCAAGCCACTAAGCCCTGAATTAACTCACCGTAGAAACCTCACTAACAATTACTAATAATCATTCAGAACTTATTCAACAAAGTTCCCCTTGAAGTCGGAGTAAAAGCTATATTTAGCAATTAAGTACCGCAATTGTGACACTTCGGTTTCAGGGCATATGTGGTATATGCGGTATATGCGGAGAGGCTTAAAAGAATTGATTTGGCTACCTATATCACCAAAGTGCACTATCTTTTCGGTCACATGTCATGAGAGAACTCCAGAGTTAAGCGTGCTTGAGCTGGAGTAGTTTCAAGATGGGTGACTTACTGGGAATCCATTTCGAGTATCGTGTGAGTGAGGTCTAAACACAAGAAAATATCGCGTGGTGATTTGCAGGGTCAGTAAATATGACTTCAAAGCCTCCCGGACTAACGTACCGACCGTCGGACATGCTGGGCCCATGGGCCATAGAGTGGATGGGGCCCATGGGAGGGGCGGTTGGGGCGTTACAAGTGGTATCAGAGCGAACTCTGACATCTGTGAAGAGTCAGATTGTCAGGGTAACGATATTGGTATGCGCAACGAGGATGTTGCGGTCTTTTAGAGGGGGTGATTGTGACACCCCGATTTTAGGGCATATGTGGTATATGCAGTATATGCGGAGAGGCTTAAAAGAATTGATTTGGCTACCTATATCACTAAAGTGCACTTATCTTTTGGGTCACAGGTCTTGAGAGAACTCCAGAGTTAAGCGTGCTTGAGCTGGAGTAATTTCAAGATGGGTGACCTACTGGGAATCCATTTCGAGTATCGTGTGAGTGAGGTCTAAACACGAGGAAAGATTGTGTGGTAATTTGTAGGATCAGTAAATATGACTTCAGAGCCTCCCGGACTAACGTACCGACCGTCGGACATGGTGGGCCCACGGGCCATAGAGTGGACGGGGGCCCATGGGAAGGGCGGTCAGGGCGTTACAGCAATGGTCACCCATTAGTTTTACTAGCTCCTTTAGTGCACCCGAAACAGCAAGTAACCATCACGCAAGCCCACATAACAACAATGAAGGTAAGACACAAGGAACACCAGCCCAAGACTCTAACTAAATCAACTAGAATATAGAGATGCAAGTCCTAGGAAACGATAAGAGAGCTACCACCGGTAACCAAACTATTTCTAACAAAAAATCACTATAAGGACCAAGAAGAATTCAAGGGATCAAAATGCAAGATCTCACACCTAACCCACCACAAATGACAATTCTCTAAAAGAATATGATGTCTTCCATACGCAAGTTAACTGGTAGATACATGACCCAAAAATTGAGCAAACTTGTCAAGATAAGAAACTATGAATCCCCTTACCAATCAACCTTACCCTGAACCAATATGAAAGTTTATTGATAAGAGATCGAGGATCCAGAGGCTTAAGAGACCGAGATGAACCACCCACCAAAAGCGACGAAGCCATATGCCTCAGCCATTGGAGGTCTCTAACGTCGTTAATCCAATCAAAGAAATGGACTTCATGCAAAAGACAGTGTAGACTCCCAAAATATCACACCCATCCTCGAATGGTAATGACCTTCGGAGAAAACCCGTAACACCGCAGAAGAAGACAGAGACGCGACAGAGCATCTAAAGCTTAGAATGAAAGAAGACTTGACCGCAAAAATTATAGGAGCTAACCATAATAATAAGATGGCTCTCTACTGCAAATCAAAGCATGCTCTGTCACCAAAAAATCAGGAAGATGTGGATTTTTAATGTAGATCTACGCCGGTCAAGAATTGTGAGGCAAGGGAAGGATATTAGCTAAGCACCACAACAATCAATCGCCAACAAAAAGCAATCAAGCCACCGTGGAGCAAACCCTAGTTGTAACATCCCAAAAAATGACTAGGAGTTGGATAGAGCTACTTTGAATATTTGAAGAGAAATTGGACAGTGAAAAAGCGTTGGCGAGGAAGTTATCTTTGGGTAATGGAAGCCCACATACCTGACCTTTAGAATTAAGTTAGATGGGCCTAAAGAGAGGTAAAAACATGTAGAAAATGATGGGAGGTCAATGGGTTTGGCCGTAGGGCAAATTATGAGGGCCATAGGAATCTAAGGAAAAAGAAAACCCTAGATTTCCTTGAAGAATGAGGCAAAAATGTGGTGAGGAATTTATTTAAGTGGGCTTGGCCCAAAAAGAAAGGAGTTAGAGAAATTTAAGAAAAGTGAATATTCTTCTAGGGTATATGGTGTAGTATAAATAGTGGGCAAAGGAGAGCTCATTATTCTTCACACCAAAATTCATTCTCACTCTAAAGCCAAAAATAAACGCTTAAGAGCAAGAGAATAGGAGGAGCTTGAGAAGGAACACAACGCCCCACGTCCCTAGGAGAACGATTCAAAGACAAGGTAAGGTGCAATCCATACTTAATATATTCATTTTCTTCTTTTCTCCATTATAGTTTTCATGTAGTATTTAGTAGTATGGGTTAAAGGGTAGTATAGAGTTGGGTCAAGAGAAACTCGGTGTGGTTAAGAGAACCGACCGAGGGCTTGATCCAAGTACGTAAGTGATACGTACGGATGGGATCCGAACGTATGCTTATGATGATAACGGATGAGAGGTCTGGACGTATGTGGTAAGATGGAACAAATAGTGGTCTGTAAATCTGTGGTACGATGATGGACAAATGTCCGTACGTACATGGTACAATAGAACAAATGATGATTCGTACGTCTGTGGTATGATGACGGATATGATGATGGTCTGGTACGTGAAGTTTTCATGTATTAAGTGTACTCGTACGGCCTCGATGCTGCATCAGTATAAAGAACTAGAGATGCTATCGGTATGGCATTTGGGTTGCCTCGATACATCTTGTCTAAGGTCAAGATGGGCAGTGTAAGAGCAAAGATCGCATCACTGCTAACCTAGAAAGCAGTTATCCGCGGATTGGAAGGTCTTGATGAGAAATTAATACGACCTCAATCTGTAAACAGCATAAGGCCATAAGGATAAGCATAAGCTTAGCCATAGGCGCAGTGAAAGAGTCTCCGGTTGGATCATGTCGATTCAGCTAAGGACTCGTAGGTGTGAATGTTGTATGATCTAGACATAGACTTGACCTATGAATATGTTGGCTATGGATTGAATACATGCTCCGAAGACACGCCATGAGATTTCAACCATATGTTCGGGGAAGCTTGTCTTGGCTAAGGCTAAGACAAGAGTGACTCGTTGTTTGGTGAGAAGGACCTGAACTCTAAGGAGTTCAAAGGTCCAATTCGCATTCATATTGTTATGATTGTTTAGAAGGCTGAGAAATGATGGTTTACTATCATTTTTGAATAGAATCTTGCATGGACGTAACTATACCCTTCCTAGGGAGCTACCATAAGCCAAGTGGTTGATCTGATTGCGGTCAATGGTAAGTGGCTCGATCGATCATCACTAAATCATGGAATAGATTATGGTAAGATAAATGATTGAGTGAAGATTTTCTAAGTTGAGGTACACCTTTTCATAGGTTATGCTACGCAGAAACTATCCTACCGCAAGGTAGAATGATAATTAACCCACGTAATTTTACAATTACTTTTGGGGACTCATTGTTTGATTAAGTGTGACTAAAATGAAGACCTCGATCGAGGTAAATATCATTACCCGCTAGTTGGCTTGTTTGCCAGTTTAAACGTGCCATTAATGTAAGTTTCTACCCAGACAGGATTGGGCTGAACAAATGTAAATATTGCTCGATCGATCCTTAGTCAACCCGACATTCGGTCTAGTGGTAAGATTAGTTTGAGAAGCGCTCGACAGGTTCAAGCAAACTCAAGCTAAAACTTGTACGAGCCGAGGTTTAGAGGAAGAACATATATCGAGTACAAATTGGTATATGAGTTTTCCATAATTAACGGATAATCTTATGTGTATTTCTGCAGAAACGGCTACTGTATGGCCATAAATATTATAATGGGTAATGTATTGGGATAGCCATGCTTAGTCATGCTTACCTAGGGCCGACCATATGGGGCAAAAGTATTATGTGAAATGTTTCAGCTATTGTTTAAGAACATAGAGGTATTAAAGACTAGGGTAATACAGAAGTAGAATTGTTGCTTGTGAACCGTAGGAATGAGTCTAAAGTAGAATGCATGTTAAAACGGTAGGATAGTCGGTTCACAAGGCTACTAGAATTATATGATTGCATAGAGCGTATGTATGGGCATGTGTTCCACCTTGTTTGTATTTGGCTTGAAATAGTGGCATGAAGACCTAACTTGACCAGTGCGGCTTGTTAGATGAATCACGGTTTAAGAAACATTCTGTCGACGGGCTGAAAGACGGTAACCTCGTAGAGATTGCTGATGGTTTAAGAAAATTGTTTAACCACAAGGGATGAAGAATTTGGATTATTCGATACAAGGACGGACTAAGCGTTGCTTAGGATGGAAGTGTTAAAGTCTAAAGTGTTTAAGTGTGACATCGACCCACTAACGGACAACGTGACATCGACCCACTCACCACGAAGATTCATAATAAAACTAAAAGATCTAGGAAGAATCAAGTGCCGAGAACAGAGTAACCGATGGCCATCCCTCTCACAACTCCGGACTTAGCCGGATCCGGAGAGGCAAACGGAAAAGAACAGAAAAGAAAGTTCGGCGGTGGTGTGGAGAAAGAATCACCGTGTGTGAGAGACACACGCTCGATTCTTAGTTTTTTCAACAACTTAATTATTGCCAATGAAATCTTATTATAATAAGCATATACATGTATAGTACACACGTGTATATTATATACATACCCCTTGGCGAAACATCATGAAATTTTGCCATTTAGCGAGACGTATATGCGAGTATGTGACCAAGAATTTGTCTTACGACTAGGTAGTATAGGTTGGTGATGCAAGAAGGGCAATAATGGATGATGGTAATGATGATGATGATGATGATGATAGTGGTGTTAAACACATACATATAACATATACTATACACACGGAAATGAAAAACGCATAATGTTAATATTTAATAAACAGAGGTATTATTAATTATGTCTCTTTCTGAAAATAGAAACATGAAAGCAATCCTTCTGAAAGGGAGGTGGACTGTTGTACAAGATCTCAACTTGAGAGTGGTCCGTTCGTCAGCATGCGCATCGTTAATCAACGTAGGTACTTCTTTATAATTATAATTTGTATCACTTTCATTGTTAAACAAAGAGAGTAATCCAAAATATTATTAAATTCTGAAAGTAACAGCATACGCATGCATGTTATCTTAATTATTGAGGCAAATTAACCCAAAATACGTATTTTCTTTGGTCGTCAGACGATTTTAGCCAGAAAATAGGACTAATTAAATGAAACTGGCTTTCAGTTAGAATTGACAATTGGATTTCAAGTACTTAGTTTTGTAACTTGAAACTTTATGTAACCCGAGAGAAGTTAATTATATTCGGTAGCATGCATGTGCTATCCTTATAAGTAAATATTAGCTAAAACAGACAAATCTACATGAACGTGTTACATTCGAACCTTAACTTGAATAAATCATTAGCCACATACATAATTCTAATTACAGAGATTTAATAAGACGGCGACCAATATATTCCTTGTATCTCCGAAGATTCGGAATTGTTGAATTCTGGAAACATATGCATATTCGCAATAACAAAAACTGCAATAGCGCCTCAAGAAGAAAACTAATGTTTCTAAAGGCGACCGAGTACTTAAATCCATATTGTCGGGTAGCATATGATTGAAAAGATAACCACGAGCGGAACGCACTCATTGTCAAATATCATGGAAAATATCAAATTTTTTTTTTTTTTTGCTAAATAAATATCAATATCAAAATATCTGAAGCCAAAAAATTAACATACTTATGATTAAGCATTACATAAACGAGCATAGCTTATACATATGCATGTTATGTAGTCCAGAAAACAAACACGACCGGTACACTTAAAACTACAAAATTAAACGACAACATCAAGCTTGGTAGAGGCAATATTCGCCTCCTCGATACACATTTAGAAATACCATAAATAATCACCCTAAAACTTTAAAACCCTAACGGGAACATAATTATTAATTAGTTAACGCTTAGCTAGCTCCTTTTGTGATCAACAGTTCCAAAGACAATCAAGTCCAGCATGAAGCAAACCGGTCTTTGCCTCGTTCTCTTGAGCTGTCGTCGGTAGCCAGTAATTCATTCCGGAGCCACCATGGGAAGAAGGCAGATTAACGGAGGAATTCATGGTCGATGAAGAAGACGATCCAAAGTATGGAAAGTTTCCAAGATCGAAGTTTTCTTGAAACGACCTAAGGTTAGATAGAGTCGAGACGTTTCTAGAGACGAAACGAGGAAAATGGTCAAACTCAAACCCAGCCGGCGCAGGCGGTATGAAATGGTTGAATGAGTCAACGTTAACGCTAAGGCCTAAGGCAGTAGTAGTAGTGGCAGTGGAGAAACAGGACACGTGCTCAGTTATTGCGGTGGCTGTGACCGTTGTGTTGGTGCTACGACTGTCGTAGGAGCAACCACTGTCGGTGTAGCCGAGGGTTGTGGTGGGATCGAGGAGAGGAGGGAGTGAGACGGAGGAAGGAGAGCTTGGTTGTTCTTGGTAGTTTCTTGAGATGTTTGAGGGTATTTTCGTCTTTTTAGACGTACCGGTTCCGCTGTTTACGCTAACACTTGCTCCTCCGACTCCGGTAGTGGCTAAACCGGTTTTTTGGAAAACCCTAGAGATCACCCATTCGTCCTGAGGGAAAAAATGAAAATGTTGAGAAGTTAAATTCTGTATGATATTTCAAAAGTCAATGGTTAGATTTTGGAGATAAAAGAGAGTGAAGATATAAAAAAAGCCATGGAATAAAAGCTTCCATAGAAGGAATGTACATTGGACTCTGCAATGGATATGGAACACTAAAGTAAAATTAATTAAATGAAATTACTGAAATTTCATTTAATATCTCTAGGTCAGAAAATCCTTTGCATTGAGTTTTCCAAAAGTGGGATGTATTAATATTTTATTTTATGAGAAGTAGTATTACTATTTCTTCCTATAGGAAATCACCATTATGATTAAAATCCCAAAAAATAAAAAGCAGCAGCAAATCTTTTCTATTTTATGAACCATGATGCTGTCACTAGTATAACCCTAATAAATCACCATTCCTTTTCAGCTATCAAATATTAAATGCAAAAAAGCAAACTAATAAAACTTAACGTCACCGATTATGTCACACTCTTGAAAAAATATCGGAAGATTTATAAAATTTTTATAAATCAAATATTTTGTTTAGCTTTAAAAAAGACAAACAATCCGACAGATTATAAAAGAATTATTAATCATATAAAAAGAGACTAAGTTTAATTAATACCTTGGAGCTTCTGGAGATGTTATGGTAAGCGAATTTTCCTTCAAGTCGATATTCATGCATAACCCAATTACTCTTCTCTCCTTTAGGAGCTCTTCCTTTGTAAAAGACAAGAGTCTTCTTCATCCCAACAAGTGCACTTGTCTTTGAACTGTAAATCTCTCTGTCCTTTCCGGTAGCTTTCCAGTAACCAGCCTCCGTGGCTCTGTTTGTTCTCAGCCCCGTCGGATATTTCCGGTCACGGAGGCTAAAGAAGTACCATTCTTTCTCTCCCATCTTAGCTTTCCCTAAAAACAAGTTAAGAGTATAAATATTTCAAGAACCTTAATTACAAGAACTACATGTAAGTTGGTTCTGTTAGTTGGTTTTCTTACCGGGAAGGTGCCAAGGCTCGCACTTGTTGAGATCAACTTCTGCAATGGCACGGCTTGTGAAACAACCGTCGAGGACCTTGCGGAGGAGGTAATGAGTTATGAGCTCTTCGTCCGTCGGATGAAACCTAAATCCCGGCGGAAGATATTGGCCGTCTCCGCCGTGGTCGTAGTGGTAATATGGAATGTCCATGAAGAAAAGAAGATCTAAAGCTCTTTGAGAGAGAGAGAAAACCCTAAGGAGACTCAAATGTCGATATATCTTAAATATAAATGGACGGTTCTTGAGTAAAGGGACGTGGTTATTATAATGTTGGATAGTTTATTTTTTGTGATACATTGGGATTTGATAAATCAAAAACGGCGAAATAGAGGGAGTTTTTTTTTTTCTTTAGTGAAATGATTTTAAAAGTCGTAGAGATAATAAAAAAAGACAGGTACGTCTACTCTTTCATAGGAATCTGTGGTTTTCTCTGCCTTGTCTTGTAGTAAAGAGAGCAATGCCAAAGCAGCTTATTACATCATATTGTTTAGTTTATCGATATTTTCTTTTATAGAGTCGAGGATATTTTTGATAAAACGAATTTAATATATAACATATTAATAATCATGAAGCGTACGAGTTGTTTAATTAAATTATTAAAGAAACGAGGAATGGGCTCTTATTATATCTGAGTATGCGTGCGTGCATGAGAAAAAAGTGCAGTGGTATTCTCCGTCAGTGATGAAAATAAAAGAGAGGATGCAGATTGAATCATGATTATTATAACTAAATTTTTTTTTCTACAATCTTGGTTTTTCTTTTCTATTATTATGATGTTTTGGATACCTTATTATTTATTGTACATACAACGACTAATCGAAACAATAGTATTATAGTGCTGATGTATATATACATAATCAGACATATACACTAGTTATTTGGAAAACGAAGAGTTTGATGTTATTTTTAATAAAAAAAATGGATATTATATCGATAAGGCTGTTTCAAATCTTGTACTGTCAGCACAGTACATGATTAATTTATCAAAAAATTGACAGAGGCCTCGTTACTACACGCCACCACCTTCTCCACCTTTCACCTCTCTCTCTCTCTCTCTTTTTTTTTTCTTGATTTTTTTTCATTTTTGTTTTTTTCGTTGCTTTTGTACTGAATTGTTTTGTTATTTTATTGTTTTAGGATCAACAAAATCCCATAAAATTCCGAAAAAATATTTTGAGATTTAATAATTTTTTCATGGCAATTAAGATTTGAGAATAGAGATGTTGAACTATATAACATAATCATACGGTTACGAGCAGTCTAGTTTTTTCGTTTTACATATGCATGGTAGTGATTAATCATATCACAATTTCGTTTGATTATCATAATTTGAAATCTAAAATTTTGAAAGAGATTAAAAAATAAAAAATTGTTAACGTAACAAAAATTGTTAAATAAGTTTTAGAGTAAAATTGTATTTTATCCTATTCTAAATCCCACTTCAAAATTGAGTAAATGGGGTGTTATTCAATAGTGATTCTAATTCAAGTCCATTAGATTTTAAATCTCATTAGATTTTTGAAGATTTTATTCATTTAAAATGATTTATTGTTGATTTTGAAATCTAAAGATTGATAACTTATCTGTTAAGTTTCATAGGCTTCCAACTCAGAACCAATTGGCAATGAGTGGAGAGACCCAATCCTTTTATATATCGCTCAAGGTCCCTTTCCACTTCCGATGTGGGACAATATTCTTTCACACTCCCCCTCGAGATAATGGTCCGTCTAGCCATTAATCTCGACAATATCCATGTCGAAGATCAATTTCGGATAAGATCAATCGGCCCTATTTCGATGGACCGGATTAATTTCGGTTCGGGTGGGGGAGCGTGTGTTCGAGCTCTGATACCATGTTAAGTTTCATGGGCTTCCAACTCAGAACCAATTGGCAATGAGTGGAGAGGCCCAATCCTTTTATATATCGCTCAAGGTCCTTTTCCACTTCCGATGTGGGACAATATTCTCACACTCCCCCACGAGATAATGACCCGTCTAGTCATTAATCTCGACAATATCCATGTCGAGGATCATTTTCAGATAAGATCAATCGGCCCTCTTTCGATGGACTGGATTGATTTCGGTTCTGGTGGGGGAGCGTGTGTTCGGGCTCTGATACCATGTTAAGTTTCATGGGCTTCCAACTCAGAACCAATTGGCAATGACTGGAGAGGCCCAATCTTTTATATATTGCTGAAGGTCCCTTTCCACTTCCGATGTGGGACAATATTCTTTCACATAAAAGGGTCCGCAGCTGGGCTTCGAACCCATATTTCACAAGAACAATGTCCGTTTATCGCAAATTCACAATTTTTATCAATACTCTTAAAATCCGTTGGTAGTACATTTATAAAATCATTTGAATTTTGTTATAGATTTGAATTCACTTACAAAATCATTTGACTTTCTTTAATATATTTGATAACTTTATTAAAGTTTTTACTATTTTTTTACAGTTTTATATATATATATATATATTTTTTCAAACACTTTTAGTTTTTTTTTTTAATTTATAACTGGTTTCTAGAATTTGGAAACAAAATTTTTTTTTAGAAAGTAGAATATTATATATAAAATTAAATAAATTTTGATGATTGGTGTTAATTTTTAGAAAGTAGAAAAAGTTGAAAATATAAATTTTTCTAACTTTAAAAGAAAAAAGAATGAGATGAAGAAATAAAAATCTTGAAAAAATGTATATATATATATATGTAGTTATTTTTACGTAAATGTATGTTTATTTGTAAGTTTTTTCTTTTTTTGTTTGGTTAAAAATATGTATTTGTACGATGGAGTTGAGAAATATGAGGGTAAAAGGTTAGATTTGGATTGCCATCATTTACATGTAAAAACTAATTTGAAATACACTTGAAATCTCAAGTAAAAAAAGTTGTTAAAATCTTTCAAAAATGAATAACAAAAGATTTTAAATGATCATTTGAAATCTTTGATTAAATAACAATTAATTTCAAACTCTTTTAATGAGGAGATTTTAAATACTAGAACCAATAACACTAGATTTCAAATTCTTTTCATAAAGAGATAGTAAATATTAGAACCAATAACACTAGATTTTAAACTCTATTAATGAATTCATGATTGAATAACATTGAATTATGTTTGGATTTGAAATCCATTAAAATCCACCATTGAATAACACCAACTAAACTTATTTTCTATTTTTACTTAAAATAAATATTTTTATGAGAATTACAAGCATGCCACCTTTGAAAATATTGTTTTCAAACATGTCACTCTTGAAAGTTTATTGCAGAAAAAACAAACTTTTTATTCTTTCTTTCTCTCTCTCTCTCTAAATCGAATTTCATCATTTTTTGTTATGATTCTAGTTTTTGATTCTCCCAAATCTATTTTATTTCATTTTTGTTACATAGTGGATTTTTTTCCTCTCTCTCTCCCACGAAAAAACAGCTTATTCTTCCTTTTTTTTCTTCTTCTCTCTCTCTCTCTTTTCTCTCAAAATGGCGGTGAAGAATCTCTCTCTCTCTCTCTCTCTCTCTCTCTCTCTCTCTCTCTCTCTCTCTCTCTCTCTCTCTCTCTCTCTCTCTCTCTCTCTCTCTCTCACTCATTTTAACCTTATCATCTATTTTAAAAAACCTTCTCTATCTCTCAAATTTTAACTTTATAATATGTTTTAAGAAACTTTATAATTTGTTTTCAAAACTTATAATATGTTTTAAAAGCCTTATAAAATGGTTAGATCAAACCCCCTCCCCCTAAACCCTTCTCCCAAAACTATACTCTAGATATAAAATAAGTATATTATCAATAAACATTTTGGTTAGGAAATGTCACAATTAGCATTATAAGTTCATAATACATTCAATTTTCTCATAAAAAAATATTTTGATGGTTGTTATGTTAAATCTTGGGCCAGTTTGTTCGGTAACAAAAAACAAAATTTAAAATACCAACAAAAATCCCTAGATCTAATAGGTATAATTTTGTCATATGAGAGGGTTTTGGTAATTCTAAGATAAAATTGTAAAGTTTGAGAGACGCTTCTAGGCACGTCGACTGAGGCAGCCGCCGACAAAGTTTCTTCATTAGATTAGAGCTTCTCCTCCGTCGCACGCCTTCTTCACTTTCATTCGGTTCACGTTGGTCGCAGTCCTTGTTCTGTCTCAAGAGCCTCCAGATCTAGGCCTCGTCGCAGCTCCACCGCCGGCTACGCTCCTCGCTGTGGAAGCCGTCACCTCTCTTTGCTCCGACAGACTACTCTGACCTAGTCGATTTCTCATGTCTCTGTTGAATGCGCAGTTCCTCTCGGGGATCTTATCCAACAAAAACCACGAGAACGAGATCGCGAGTCATGTGATTCTGCTTTCGACTCTCACTCCCCGACCTTCGTTTTTGTTACTCTAAACAAGCTAGGCCTCCAACCGGAGCCACCAGATCCGACCTCAACTCCTGCTCTGATGACTGCAAATCTCGCTCTCTCGCCGAAAGCTATGGGTGGCGCTCCCATCTCAGCTATCATGTTCGTCTCTGGTCATGAGTGTTGTCTTGGCACAATGTCTCATCTTCACCATTGTACCATTGGGTCTAATCCGGACTTAAATCCTCCACACTCACCACTCCTTTGGCAGTGGTCCGGAAGCTCACCGGTCATACCAATGGCTAGCCCAGAGTTTCTTCTCCGATCTCCCCGATCTCCCATTGTAAGCTTCCCTCTCACTGCTTTTGTCACTACAAAAAAACAGGCGATATTCCGACGGCCTAAACCATCTCATTTCTGTCGGAATTGACCCTTTTCCGACGGGATTCCGACGAGATTGGTCCGTCGGTTCTATCATGTCGGAAATTAAAATCCGTCGGCAGTCCATCGACCACCTGCGACGGCTCTCAGATGGAAAACGGATAGCCGGATTCCGTCGACTTCCCGCGAGTACCGACGGAGTTTCGACGGTGTCTGGCTTCCGGCGAGTACCGACGGAGTTCCGATGGTGTCTGACCTCCGGCGAGTACCGACGGTGTCGGACTTCCGGCGAGTATCGACGGAGTTCCGACGGTACAAGAATACCGAGGGAATTCCGACTGTTTTCGTTCTTTTTTACCAAAAATTAATAATAATTAAACAATTTAAAATAAATAAAATATAATAAAACATTTAAAAATATATTAAAAATTTATAAAAAAAAACTGATTAAATTAAAATTGTTTTAAAAGTATTTTAAAGTTTTACATTAAATTTTAAAACTTCAAAAACGCCTATTCCGGCCTACGGGTACTAAAGAAGTCGCTCATCTTCTGTTCCAAAGCTAGAAATCGTACCTCCGCCTCCGCCTTATCTGTCTCTCTCGCTTGCTCCACTGCCCTAAGCCGCTCGGTCAGCTCTCGGTTTTCTGCCTCCAATCTGCTACAACCGCCATAACAAACCGGCGAAACGGACGAGGAACTATCTTCAGGGAGGCCGAAAACACGGCCTCTGGTCTTCGGAGTCACCTACGATAAAAAAGAAATTAAATCTTATAACTTAGGTGTATTAAAAGTTATTTTAAAATTTGTTTAAAAGTGACACGGTTACTAACCTCGTAGGTGAATTCGTTGATCTTCTCGTATGGAATTTCGGTGGGCGCCGGAGTTCCTTCCTCGGTCAGTTGCGATTGGAGGTACTGCTCCCCGAGCCTCTCCACGGTCTCCACGATTTCACGAGTAATGGGATCTTGAATTTCACCGGTCTTCTTGTTGGTGTGCGCAGCTTTGAGCAAAGCAAGATTCGAAGGAAACACACCGGTCTCCTGAAACTGTTAACATATAAAATTTTGTTAGCGAATTTTTAAAAATTATGAATTATTTAAATATTTACCATTTTGTCTGCAAGTGAAGCCTTGCTCGTTGCTCCGAGATTGTGGGTCGCTTTTCCCTTCCCCTTCCGGTCGCTATTGCGGTTAGTTGAGTTTCTCTCTAATGTCGCCCGAGTTGCATCATGTTCCCAATGTGCAACTAGTCCATCCCAACATGCGTCTTTATGTTTCATAACCCGAGGCACCTTCCCGGTTTTGTACCACGCATCTTTCCACTCGTTCATCTTCAACGAGTACTTCCTCGCAGCCTTTTCGTCGAATCTCTTTCGGACCAACGAAGTGAGCGGTGGGTCCCACGTAAAATCTTGCTGCAAAAACACCACATTCTCGCATTAGTAATTAAAATGTGAGTCATATAGGAAATATATTTTAAACTTATAAAATAAAATCATACCGCAAATTGTCGGAACCAAATGTCCCGGTCCTCCACTGGCATATCGTGGTATGTGGGATACGGTTTAGTTACCAAGGAGTTCATCATTCCGTTGATAGAACCCGTAATCCCGTTTCCCGAGTATTGGAACCTAATAAAATATTTAGTTAAATATTTTACTAAAATAATTTAATCCAATACAAATTTAAATAAGACTTACCAGGTCGTGTTAGGTGGCGTGTCTGGATCTAGACGAGTCAACCTATCACGTCCGGGTTGCGATATAAACTGCTCGATGGTCATGGATGTGGGAGCTGAGAAGGTTGTACCCGGGGCCTGAGACATGTGTGGGGTCTCTAAGTCGGGAGTACTGTCGGGGATATGCGTCTCACTCCCACTCCGACCTCTCCTACTGGAAGTCCCACCTCCTCTAGAATGATGATATCGCGGATAGTTCCTACGATTTCCAAAATTCTAAGAGTTTGAGATTTCGGGATTTGTGGAATATGGAATTTATAGGAATTTGAGATTTTGAGATTTTGCGATTTAGTTATTTGGAAATTTCGGATTTAGGGATATAAAGATATTGGGAATTAGGGTTTTTTGCAATATAGAGCTTAAAGGAATTTAGTTTTCTGATATTTTGTTATTTAGAGACATAGGGATTGATGAGAATTTAAGATTTTTGTAATAAATGAATTTATTGAATTTGAGATTATGAAAATCAATTCCTAAATTCTAAAATCCTCATGAACCCTAACTTCTTTAATTCCTAAATTCGTTAATTCCTAATTTAGTAAAATTCTCTTTATCGAACACTAAACCATGATCAACAATCTTTGCAATTCCGAAATTTAACAAATCCCAATTTACTAACCTACAAATTGAAGAACAATTTCGCAAAAACTCTAATAAAGTATGTAAAACTTACATTGGGTTTTGGCGGAGAAACAGAGGAGAACGGCAAGGATTCGGCGGCGATTCCGGCGTTAAATCGGCGGTAAAACGGCGGAAAATCGGCAGAGAAACAGAGGAGAAGTTTTGGTGAAATTTTTTTTTTCAGATCTGTCTTCGGGGAAGATGAAGACTATAGATTTAATAGAGTACCCGACGGAATTCAGACGGAATTCCGACGGACTACTAAAACTCCGACGGTAATGCCGACGGTTTTCCCGCTTTGACGATGATCACGAAGTTGTTTGGCGGCAAGTGAAATTAGGGTTTCCGCCGGCAATCCGTCGGAACTTAAGACGGAATTCCGACGGCAATTTTAATTTATTTTAAATTATTTCGCATTAATATATTTCCGTAGGGGTTGGATCTAACGGGAATATGGGACGGGATCCCATCCCAAACAGGAATATGGGACGGGATCTAACGGGAATGGGATTTATGAGACTAGAAAAATACGTCCCATTTATGTCCCGTTTCAAATTCTGGACGGGAACGGGGTAAAACGGGATGAGATGGGAACGGTACGGGAAATCCAATAAAATAATCCCATATCCTATATTAAACCACATAAAACCATATTTCCGTCTAAATAACTTTTTTATTTAATAAATTTGGTAATAAAAATCAATACCCGTCGGAACACCGTCAGAAAATAAGACGGAATTCCGACGGGTTTTTATTTTTATTACATATATTTAATTTTTCCGGCGGTAAAAAATACATGAAATAAAATTCCGTCGACAATGTGAACGACTTAGAGATTTATTAAAAGCAAGACAATATAGATAGAACTTGTGAGCTTCACGGGCTTGTGCTCTTCGATTGGCAGAACGATTGAAAGCAATTTTGATTTGGTGACTTTTCATTATATAGAAAAAATAAGTAGGTTACCTGACAGAAACAGAGTGAGACAAAGAGTAAGTAGGGTTTGGATTGGTGTCCATATCAAGAATTATGACGAACCAATGTTGGTTCCTAGAAAAGAAATTTACTAGATCCGCCATTACGTTCAATATTACATATATTACATATATTTAATAAATTTGGTTATAAAATAAAACTCCCGTCGGAACACCGTCGGAAATTAAGACGGTATTCCGACGGGTTTTTAATTTTCATATGTTTATTTAATAAATTTTGTAATAAAAATCAACATATGTTTTTATTTTTATTACATATATTTAATATTTCCGGCGGTTACAAAAACATGAAATAAAATTCCGTCGACAATATGAACGAGTTAGAGCCATATCAAAATTGGCTTTAATCGTTCTGCCATTCGAAGTGCCAAACCCGTGAATCCCACAAGTTCTATCTATGTTGCCTTGGTTTTCATAAATATTACATTACACATACAATTTATATTGCAATATAAATTTAAATACCAAAATAGTAAATATTACACGTACCAACA
Organism: Draba incana; assembly: GCA_963576765.1. Taxonomy (NCBI): domain Eukaryota; kingdom Viridiplantae; phylum Streptophyta; class Magnoliopsida; order Brassicales; family Brassicaceae; genus Draba; species Draba incana. The sequence goes on along the minus strand of OY755203.1, from coordinate 27,763,906 downwards.
TTATGCGGATAAACTCGTACAATAGATAGTAGGAAATTATTTAACATAAAAGCAACATAAAGCCGTAACCATAAAATAATTCTTAATCATGGACGAGTTAGATATTTATTTTTCATCGGAGTCTGGAATTGTTTCATATTCGTACCCAGTAGTTCCTTCATCTTCCTTTTCGATGGTGCATATTTCTGTTGGCTGGTATTGAGCAATCATCGTATTACCACCGATTATCTGTTTGAAAACTGAATTTAGTTAACCATTCCCAAAAATATTTATAAACGTATGGTGTATGTACCTTAACAATGTTCTGCTCTGTGATGTTTAGGTACTTTGGGTTCCTATCAAAACGGCAAACGGTAACATTCTTCAGGATGACCACCGCACCTACAACAGTCGTGAGTCTGTATTCGTCATTCTTGAAGATGTTATGGTGCATGGTTCCCTCGATTATTCCCGACGGATCTTTTAAGGTTACAAGCAGATCTCCCTGGTCATTGGGGGTCAAACTAGAGAGCATAGCCATAATCTGATAATAAAATAGAATATACTTGTCAGATAAATTGTTTCTCAAAATGTTAATAAAATTGGACGAAAACATAAACCTTTTTTATTTTCAAAAATTGTGAACGCGGTGATTGAATTTCTGCAACCTGGGTCCAAAATGGTGTGGTCCTATTGCGATAAGAACCTATATTTATGAATGATAGATTTTGTATTTGTTAGCTACAATTATTATATAACAATATATTGTAAAAGTAAAAACGGTAATTATATATATATACCTTCAGTGATTATGTAATCGATAGTAGAAGTCCACCAACGGCTACTAAAATCCTGGTCGGCTTGTGGTGCCTCGTTAATGACCTCATAAATAAAATCTTGTGTTGGGCGAGTTTGAGAACTTTCACCTCGCACCACCCTTGCATCATGAGCCCTCTTGCGAAAAATTCCTCGCCTTACGACTTGGCCAGGTCCCGGTATTTCGGGCGTTTGGTTCAGGGATCGTTGCGTTGGGTGGAGTGAAATTGTTGGTTGAGCATCTATGACATTTAAGTTATCGTAAGGAGGGCTTGAAGGAAGAAGAGTTGTGTTTGGAGTGTTTAGACCAGGGGCTCGGTTTTGCATATAGTAATTCTATATATCTTTGTTAGCCATTACGCAATTAAATATTTTTGTGTTATGATTTTATGTTTAAATTTTGTTTTGAAGGAATGAGAAAATGTGCAAACATATATGTACAACGGATATCCGTCGGATTTCCGTCGGAAAACCGTCAAAACACTCCGACATAACACCCCACCTATCCCTTCGGCCACTGCAGACGATTTATTAACCACACAAACTTTGCCGACATCTAAACCGTCAGAATTCCGTCGGACATCCGTTACATAATTCCGAGGACATAGCTCCGTCCGAATTCCGTCAGTACAACTGACCAATCAAACTTTGCCGACATCGTGTAGTCTGAATTCCGTCGGTAATACGGACGGAATACAGACGGAATACCGATGGTTTATACATATAACTTCTACTATAAATACACCTGATGGAGTGTATATCTTCTACACCTCTCAATAACACAAAAAATGTCTTCTAGCTCTCCTAATGACGACGCAAAAACAACATCGGAGGCTAATTTTTCTTATATTCCAAAATACACGTGGGAAACCGAATCTCATTGCGACGAATTCACTCAAGATATTCCCACTTACTCGTGGGAATTTGATACGTGCTCACCAATCCATAAAGAAGATTCCACATCAACAATAGTGCCTGACAGCCATTGCTCGCCAAACATCCACCACATTTACGATAGGCAGCCACAATGTCCTGATCATAACCGGGTTATTGAAGCCGAACAACCATGTCAGTGGATGGAAAAGTCAGATACTGACGGTGGAAGTACTTCAAACGTATGTAATGATCAGTACTATGGTTATGAATTCACCTAAAGCCCAGAAAAGCCAAACTTAAATTTAGATGTTGATGCAATCAAAAGTGAATTGTGCGACGAATTTATAGATTCTCCACCAAAGGAGCATTACTATGATTTCGAATTAGCCCAAAGCTCAGCCAAGCCAAACATAAATCTAGATGTTGATGCAATCAAAAGCGAATTGTGCGACGGATTTGTAGATTCTCCACAAAAGAAAAAAAAGGAAAAGAACATCAGTAAATGGTTCTAACAAATGGTAAGTTCGGGGTGGAAACCGAGAGATGATTGTAAAATGAGGAGTTTATTATCATGTACTTGTACCATAACCGTTGTGTGTTAAATATTTCCAAGTCTCTTATGTACCTGTTTAAGAATGTGTTTTAAATTTTATGTTTCATAAAATGTTATGTTTTATTGGAGTTGCAATACCAATATTTTTTGTCAATTAGTCATCGAACATGACTATATATATACTATTAAATAATATGATATACAAGGGATGAAGTCTGATTCTCCTGAATCTCCTGATCTACTTTCACTAGGGATGAAGTCTGAATCACACAACATTCATAAGCACACATCTATTCATAAATTATTAATCTAAATCTTCTGATCCACTTTCACTAGGGATGGAGTCTGAATCGTCGTCAAATTCGTCACGTGTTTCCTCTTCTTCTGAATGCACTAGATCATCCTCGATATATGTGACATCAATGACAAGGTCAATGTTATCCATCTCCTCAACATGTGACATTGGTATACTTCTCGATGGTTGTAGAGCATCTTATTATGGAACTCCATATATTTTTCCTCTCGGGTTAATTGGAGTTACTGTGATCCAAGGATCTGTACGATAGGCAACTCGAGGATATGGAATGTAGCAAACCTATTAATAAAGAGTGGATATTGTAAATATACATGAACAACAAACCTTAAGTATGAGTACGAAGGTAAACATATTATTGTATTCATACCTGGTCTGCTTGAGACGCAAGGATAAATGGATCGTAATACTATAGTTTCCGGCTTGAATTTATCGAAATAACATAATGAGGGTCAACTCGAACCCCTCGACCATCGGTTGGGTCATACCAATCGCACATAAATACAATGCACCTCAAGTCCAACATTCCTGGATAGTGGATTTCCAAGTTTTCTTTTAAAATCCCATAGTACATGGTTTCACCTGATTGCGCCAAAATACCATAGTCCGAAGTTGACCGTTGACGACCTTCCTCACGGATCCTGAACGCAAATCCCCTAGTGCAAAACTTGGGATATGAAGTCGCGGTGCTGCGTAAACCATAAACAAACTCCACTAACCATGTCGGGAGTGATTGACCACTTGCTATACTATCGGAAACCTAAAAATGATAAAAGTAAGAAATAAGTAACATATGAACGTGAAAACCTGGAAAAGTAAGAGTAATTAATTATATTACACTTACATAACATTTCAACCACCCCTCAAATTCTTCATCTTTCAAGACAGCAAGTTCGGCATCTGTCTTATCATAATGGTAATCACGTGCGAAAGACATGTAGATCCTGTAACATAACAGTCGTTAATAAATAAAGGCAAATAATTCCATAAATTTATTATAATAACTGATATACCTTTCGTACTCCAAAATTTCGTCACAGTTTCTGAGGATATATGTATGCACATGTGTGACCTCTTGGGCTGATAGTTTGCGTTTCTTTCCTTTTCCACTTGCTCGACCAACTTGGGCAAACAAATCAGGAACAACCACGGCATAGACTGCTTTCTCACCTCTATCATCATGTCGGGCAGGACGTCCCGCCTTAGTGCGAACTGCCGATGGAAAGTAATATTCGGCAAAGTGTGAGACTTCCTCGTTTAGGCTTTGTGCGACAATAGATCCCTCAACCTTGCTCAAATTTTTAACCTTTTTCTTCATGTGGAACATGTAACGCTCGAACGGATACATCCATCGGTATTGAACAGGGCCTCCTAAGGTTGCTTCTCGTGGGAGGTGAATAGGAAGGTGTTCTATAATGTCAGAAAAAGACGGTGGAAATATCTTCTCAAGATTACAAAGGAGAACCGGGATATTGGCCTCCAAGTTACGTATCCCGTGGACGGTAAGCGTTCTTGAACATAAATCTCAGAAGAATGCACAAACTCCTATAAACAAAAATTAAACAAGTTAGTACATATATATATATATATATATAGTAATATTATGGTAGTAAGAAACTAATGGGAGTAAGAAATATACCTCCAATTGCTTGGTGGATAAGTTCTGGAAGAAGATATGCAAATACAAATGGAAGAAGACGCTGCATCACGACATGACAATCATGACTCTTCATTCCTATAAACTTGCCTTCCGTCGAATCCACGCAATTACGTAAATTAGATGCGTAGCCGTCTGGAAATTTGACAATTTTTTTGAACCATTCAAAAAATACTTCTTTCTGCCCAGCGTCTAACCGGTAAGTAGGCAACGGGAATCTACCGTTTAAAACATGAAGAGATGGCCTCGAACAAATCAATGGCAAGTCGAATCTAGACTTCCAGTTGTCTTTGGTTTTTCCTGGGATGTTTAATATGGTGTTCATGATGTTATCAAATAAATTCTTTTCAACATACATGACATCTAGATTATGCCGCAATAGATGGTCTTTCCAGTAAGACAAATCCCAGAAAATACTTTACTTGTGCCAATTATGATATTCCCCACAACCGTCGACGGGGTGATAGCCATTACCCCCACATTCAGGAGTTCGCTCGGCACCAAAATCACGTAATTGTTCCAATATGCTGCGACCATCTATCTCCGGAGGTGGACCATATAACACTTGTAGATTCTTCCTGAAATGTCTTTTAGACCGACGATATGGATGATCTGCCAGTAAAAAACACCTGTGACAATCAAACCACGAAGTCTTCCTTCCATGCTGCAGTTGGAATGCTGTATTATTGTCTTGGCAATAAGGACAAGCCAATCTTCCATGCGTTGTCCATCCAGATAACATACCGTACGCTGGAAAATCGCTTATGGTCCACATAAGAACCGCACGCATGTTGAAATTCTGCTGGACTGAAACATCATAAGCCTCAACACCATGCTCCCAGAATATCTGCAACTCACAGATCAATGGTTGGAGGAATATATCGAGCGACCGTCTTGGATGATCTGGCCTGAGAACTAGAATTGAGAGAAACATGAACTCTCGCCGCATGCACATAGATGGAGGCAAATTGTAAGGTGTTACGATGACCGGCCACAACGAATATTTTCTTCCATGCTTGCCAAACGGGTTGAAACCATCAGTGGATAAGCCTATGTATACATTCCGTCGTTCATATGCAAAATCTGGATATACGGATTTGAAATGTTTCCACGCTTCCGTGTCAGAAGGATGCGTGATATCTCCATCTTGACTATGCTCTGCATGCCATCTCATAGCCTTAGCTGTGCGGTTTGATTCGTACAGCCTCTTCAACCTCTCCGTTAAGGGTAAATACCACATCCGTTTGAATGGAATCTTCACCCTGCCACTTGTGTCCTGGAACCAGGGTTTCTGGCAAAATTTACATTTGTTCCGGTTCTCGTCTTCTATGCAGTATATCATACAGTTTTCGATGCACACGTCTATAACCTGGTAGGGCAAACCAAGACCGGCGACAAGTTTTTGGACCTCGTAGTATGATCCTGGGGCCAAATTATCTTCTGGCAAAACATCTTTCACGAACTCGGCGAATGCATCAACTCATTCTTCGGACAAATTATAATCAGTTTTCAGGTTCATCATCCTACTAGCAGAAGATAGCGGTGAATGACCATCCCTACAACCGCTGTATAGTGGTTGCTTTGATGCGTCTAACATATCAAAAAACCTTCGAGATTCTAAATTAGGTTCTTCAACTCTATCACCTTCATGATACCCACCCGACTGCAAATTCTCTCTAAACGCATCGTTAACCATTGCAACCGTACTTACCCCAACATCTACTTCCGCTGTAGGTTCTCCTACGCTAGACGGAAAATAAGGTTCATTGCTACTGATACTACCATATTCATAATTCCTTTCTCCATGTAAATACCAAACCTTATATCCCGCCCTAAATCCATATCTATATAAGTGGTTCCAAACAGTCGGAACCGCAACACTAATTCTATTACAGCAATTACAAAAAGGACATTTGATATCCTGACCTTTGTTGGCCGCCTCTTGATTTCTAGGTAACTGCATGAACTCGCAAATACCTTGAGCGTATTCGGTCGTTAATAAGTTCGACCCCTCTTCCATCATTGGCTCATCCATTCATGACCAGAAATATGAACTCATCTTTATAATTTTGTTTGGTACTCGAAATTTTGTTATGATGGAATGACGAATTCTGCAAACTTATGTAGAACGGATTTCCGTCGAAAATCCGTCGGAATTCCGTCAATACTTCCGACATAACACCCTACCAATCCCATCATCCACTGTAGACGATATGGGAACCACTAAAACTTTGCCGACATCAGAAACCGTCGGAATGCCGTCGGAAATCCGTCCGCCCGTATACGCTGACCAATCAAACTTTGCCGACATCGGAAAGTCCGAATTCCGTCGGAATGTAACGACACCTCGTATCCGTCTGTCTTCCGACGGGAAAAATTTCCGTCGGAAATCAGTCTGCTTTCTTGTAGTGTGTGTTAATGGGCCTGGATGATAAATGTTTAGAGGGTTTGGCCATGTTTTATCTTATTCTTTGGATTTGGAGTCCATATTTAGTTTAGCAAAGTTTAGGACTTTAGCTACTTTCATCAGTGTAACGATATCAATAGTAACAATAGCCGTGACTAATGCCGGAGAATGGCAACTAAGGAATGAGTGTAAATCCTTGACTTTTGTTTTCTTGGCGACTCGACTTGAAGTCCGAGTAGCTTTGTCACATGTTCTAAAAGGAGGCATAAGAAGAATCTCGGTAGAATCCGATTGTTTACATTTGATTCGAACTTTAAAAGTAACAATTCGGCCCTCTCCAAAGTATAAAAGTTCTCTTTTTAGTGCCAAGATGGAAGAAAATTATTTTATCAAAAACGTTAGTAGTGATAATGATTAAACAGAAAGTTATAGAGAGAAGTTAAGTGCATTTAACGATATCTTAGTTTTAAGATTTATATTTAGGTAAATAGATTTTAGTAAATGATTTTAGTTTTTAATATAAATCAAAATGAAAATGATTTTGGTGTATGTATACAAATTTCTCTGGCAAAGATATAGTAAATGAATCTTAAGATAAAATATAGGCTGTTAATTTCGTCATGCTTGCACTCTGTTAGATTTGTTGTGTCGACGACTGTGAATATATGCATGCATGTTTTTTGCTTGCATAAGTTGCATTGATTATAGGATCATTCGTGCATGTTTATGGCTTAATCTGTTTGCGTTGACATTTAATTATGCATGCATGTTAAGATCATGCTCTGGCTGTGAATTGTTTCGTATTATATTATACATGTCATTAATTGGAGCATGTCTCGTTGAATCTAGGTTTGTATATGGTATTGTTGAATGCATGTTTCGTTAAGTATGTTGCGTTGGATTACAACATGTTATGTGATAATACTCTCGTCGTTGTTTAGTCATAATCTATCTAATGCAAGGTTGTTAGAGAATGTGTGAATGCATTTCCATGGGTTGTTGGCTCTGTGGTGAAACTTTGTGATGATTATGTAAATGATTGTGGTTAGAAGCGTTTTATCTAGTAAATGGATGCATACATATGAATGCAGGGCCGGTCCAATACACTACAAGAAAACAGGCTTATTTCCGACGGAAATTTCGTGCCCTCGGAAATCCGTCGGATAGTTCCGACGGTATTCCAACGGAATGCTGACACAGAGGTTTTCCGTCGGAATTCCGTCACATTTTCAGACGGTATACCGACGGGAATCCATTCTCTCAGCTTTCCGTTGGAATACCGTCGGCAATAACCGACGGAAGACAGACGGGTACGAGATGTCGTTGCATTCCGACGGTATATCGACGGAATTCGGACTTTCTGACGTCGGCAAAGTTTGATTGGTCAGCATTTACGGGCGGACGGATTTCCGATGGCATTCCGACGGTTTCCGATGTCAGCAAAGTTTGGGTGGTTCCCATATCGTCTACGGTGGATGATGGGATTGGTGGGGTGTTATGTCGGAGGTATTGACGGAATTCCGACGGATTTTCGATGGAAATCCGTTCTACATAAGTTTGCAGAATTCGTCATTCCATCATAACAAAATTTCGAGTACCAAACAAAATTATAAAGATGAGTTCATATTTTCGGTCATGGATGGACGAGGCAATGATGGAAGAGGGGTCAAACTTATTAACGACCGAATACACTCAAGTTATTTGCGAGTTCATGCAATTACCTAGAAATCAAGAGGCGGCCAACAAAGGTCAGAATATCATATGTCCTTGTTCTAATTGCTGTAATAGAATTAGTGTTGCGGTTCCGACTGTTTGGAACCACTTATATAGATATGGATTTAGGGCGGGATATAAGGTATGATATTTACATGGAGAAAGGAATTATGAATATGGTAGTACTAGTAGCAATGAACCTTATTTTCCGTCTAGCGTAGGAGAACCTACAGCGGAAATAGATGTTGGGGTAAGTACGGTTGCGATGGTTGACGATGCGTTTAGAGAGAATTTGCAGTCGGGTGGGTATCATGAAGGTGATAGGGTTGAAGAACCTAATTTAGAATCTCGAAGGTTTTTCGATATGTTAGACGCATCAAAGCAACCACTATACAGCGGTTGTAGGGATGATCATTCACCACTATCTTCTGCTAGTAGGATGATGAACTTGAAGACTGATTATAATTTGTCCGAAGAATGTGTTGATGCATTCGCCGAGTTCGTGAAAGATGTTTTGCCAGAAGATAATCTGGCCCCATAATCATACTACGAGATCGAAAAACTTGTCGCCGGTCTTGGTTTGCCCTACCAGGTTATAGACGTGTGCATCGACAACTGTATGATATACTGGAGAGAAGACGAGAATCGGAACAAATGTAAATTTTGCCAGAAACCCCGGTTCCAGGACACAAGTGGCAGGGTGAAGATTCCATTCAAACGGATGTGGTATTTACCCTTAACGGAGAGGTTGAAGAGGCTGTACGAATCAAAGCGCACAGGTAAGGCTATGAGATGGCATGCAGAGCATAGTCAAGATGGAGATATCACGCATCTTTCTGACGCGGAAGCGTGCAAACTCTTCCAATCCGTATATCCAGATTTTGCATATGAACGACGGAATGTATACATAGGCTTATCCACTGATGGTTTCAACCCGTTTGGCAAGCATGGAAGAAAATATTCGTTGTGACCGGTCATCGTAACATCTTACAATTTGCCTCCATCTATGTGCATGCGGCGAGAGTTCATGTTTCTCTCAATTCTAGTTCCCGGGCCAGATCATCCAAGATGGTTGCTCGATATATTCCTCCAACCATTGATCTGTGAGTTGCAGATGTTGTGGGAGCATGGTGTTGAGGCTTATGATGTTTCAGTCCAGCAGAATTTCATCATGCGTGCGGTTCTTATGTGGACCATAAGCGATTTCCAGCGTACGGTATGTTATCTGGATGGACAACGCATGGAAGATTGGCTTGTCCTTATTGCCAAGACAATAATACAACATTCCAACTGCAGCATGGAAGGAAGACTTCATGGTTTGATTGTCACATGTGTTTTTGACCGGCATATCATCCATATCGTTGGTCTAAAAGACATTTCAGGAAGAATCTACAAGTGTTACATGGTCCACCTCCGGAGATAGATGGTCGCAACATATTGGAATAATTACGTGATTTTGGTGCCGAGCGAACTTCTGAATGTGGGAGTAATGGCCATCACCGCATCGACGGTTGTGGGGAATATCACAATTGACACAAGAAAAGTATTTTCTGGGATTTACCTTACTGGAAAGACCATCTATTGTGGCATATTCTTGATGTCATGCATGTTGAAAAGAATTTCTTTGACAACATCATGAACACCATATTAAACGTCCCAGGAAAAACGAAAGACAATTGGAAGTCTAGATTCGACTTGCCATTGATTTGTTCGAGGCCATCTCTTCATGTTTCAAACGGTATATTGCCAATGCCTGCTTACCGGTTAGACGCTGAGCGGAAAGAAGTCTTTTTTGAATGGTTCAAAAAATTTGTCAAATTTCCAGACGGCTACACATCTAATTTACGTAATTGCGTGGATTCGACGGAAGGCAAGTTTATAGGAATGAAGAGTCATGATTGTCATGTTGTGATGCAGCGTCTTCTTCCATTTGTATTTGTATATCTTCTTCCAGAACCTATCCACCAAGCAATTGGAGGTATATTTCTTACTCCCATTAGTTTCTTACTACCATAATATTACTATATATATATATATATGTACTAACTTGTTTAATTTTTGTTTATAGGAGTTGGTGCATTCTTTCGAGATTTACCATTTGTTAGAACCATTTACTGATGTTCTCAGTAACTCCAATTAACCCGAGAGGAAAAATATATGGAGTTCTAGAACAAGATGCTCTACAACCATCGAGAAGTATACCAATGTCACCTGTTGAGGAGATGGATAACATTGATCTTGTCATTGATGTCACACATATCGTGGATGATCTAGTGTATTCAGACGAAGAGGAAACACGTGACGAATTTGACGACGATTCAGACTCCATCCCTAGTGAAAGTGGACCAGAAGATTAAGATTAATAATTTATGAATAAATGTGTGCTTATGAATGTTGTGTGATTCAGAGTTCATCCCTAGTGAAAGTAGATCAGGAGATTCAGGAGAATCAGACTTCATCCCTTGTATATCATATTATTTAATAGTATATATATAGTCATGTTCGATGACTAATTGACAAAAAATATTGGTATTGCAACTCCAATAAAACATAACATTTTATGAAACATAAAATTTAAAACACATTCTTAAACAGGTACATAAGAGACTTGGAAATATTTAACACACAACGGTTATGGTACAAGTACATGATAATAAACTCCTCATTTTACAATCATCTCTCGGTTTCCACCCCGAACTTACCATTTGTTAGAACCATTTACTGATGTTCTTTTCCTTTTTTTTCTTTTGTGGAGAATCTACAAATCCGTCGCACAATTCGTTTTTGATTGCATCAACATCTAGATTTATGTTTGGCTTGGCTGGACTTTGGGCGAATTCGAAATCATAGTAATGCTCCTTTGGTGGAGAATCTATAAATCCGTCGCACAATTCACTTTTGATTGCATCAACATCTAAATTTAAGTTTGGTTTTTCTGGGCTTTGGGCGAATTCATAACCATAGTACTTATCCTTACATACGTTTGAAGTACTTCCACCGTCAGTATCTGGCTTTTCCATCCACTGACATGGTTGTTCGGCTTCGATAACCCGGTTATGATCAGGACATTGTGGCTGCCTCTGGTAAATGTGGTGGATGTTTGGCGAGCAATGACTGTCAGGCACTACTGTTGATGTGGAATCTTCTTTATGGATTGGTGAGCACGTATCAAATTCCCACGAGTAAGTGGGAATCTCTTCAGTGAATTCGTCGCAATGACCAGGGGTTTCCCACAAGTATTTTGGAATATAAAAAAAATTACCCTGATATGTTGTTTTTGCGTTGTCATTAGGAGAGTTAGAAGACATTTTTTTTGTGTTATAGAGAGGTGTAGAAGATATACACTGCATCAGGTGTATTTATAGTATAAGTTATATGTATAAACCGTCGGTATTCCGTCTGTAATTCATCCGTATTACCCACAGAATTCAGACTACACGATGTCGGTAAAGTTTGATTGGTCAGCTGTACTGACGGATTTCCGACGGAGCTATGTCCTCGGAATTATGTAACGGATGTCCGACGGAATTTCGACGGTTTAGATGTCGGCAAACTTTGTGTGGTTAATAAATCGTCTGCAGTGGCCGAAGGGATAGGTGGGGTGTTATGTCGGAGTGTTTTGACGGTTTTCTGACGAAATCCGACGGATATCCGTTGTACATATATGTTTGAACATTTTCTCATTCCTTCAAAACAAAATTTGAACACAAGATCATAACACAAAAATATTCAATTGCGTAATGGCTAACAAAGATCTATGGAATTACTATATGCAAAACAGAGCCCCTGGTCTAAATACTCCAAACTCAACTCTTCTTCCTTCATGCCCTCCTTACGATAACTTAAATGTCATAGATGCTAAACCAACAATTTCACTCCACCCAATGCAACGATCCCTGGACCAAACGCCCGAAATAGCGGGACCTGGCCAAGTCGTAAGGCGAAGAATTTCTCGCAAGAGGGCTCATGATGCAAGGGTGGTGCGAGGTGAAAGTTCTCAAACTCGCCCAACACAATATTTTATTTATGAGGTCATTAACGAGGCACCACAAGCCGACCATGATTTTAGTAGCCCTGGGTGAACTTCTACTATTGATTACATAATTCGTGAAGGTATATATATATAATTACCGTTGTTACTTTTACAATATATTGTTATATAATGATTGTAGCTGACAAATAGAAAATCTATCATTCATAAATGTAGGTTCTTATCGCAATAGGACCACACCATTCTGGACCCAGGTTGCAGAAATTAAATCCCCGCGTTCACAATTTTTGAAAATAAAAAAGGTTTATGTTTCTGTCCAAATTTATTAACATTTTGAGAAACAATTTATCTGACAAGCATATTCTATTTAATTATCAGATTGTGGCTATGCTCTCTAGTTTGACCCCCAATGACCAGGGAGACCTGCTTGTAACCTTAAAAGATCCGTCGGGAATAATCGAGGGAACCATGCACCATAACATCTTCAAGAATGACGAGTACAGACTCACGACTGCTGTAGGTGCGGTGGTCATCCTGAAAAATGTTACCGTTTGCCGTTTTGATAGGAACCCAAAGTACCTAAACATCACAAAGCGGAACATTGTTAAGGTACATACACCATACGTTTATAAATATTTTTGGGAATGGTTAACTAAATTCAGTTTTCAAACAGATAATCGGTTCTAATACGATGATTGTTGAATAGCAGCCAACGGAAGTATGCACGATCGAAGAGGAAGATGAAGGAACTACAGGGTACGAATATGAAACAGTTCCAGACTCCGATGAAGAATAAATATCTAACTCGTCTATTATTAAGAATAATGTTATGATTACGTCTTTATGTTAAAAAATGTCCTAGTATCTATTGTACGAGTTTATCCGCGTTTAATGTTACGTAATTTTCTACTGTCTATTGTACGAGTGAGGTGTAATTAATATTTACTATTTTGGTATTTAAATTTATATTGTATGTATAATGTAAAATTTATGAATAAAGCCAATTTTGATTGTTAACATTGTCCACGGAATCACCAAATCACCAAATCAAAATTGCCTTAAATCGTTCTGCCAATCTAAGAGCCACAAGTTCACAAGTTCTATCTACGTTGTCTTGCTTTTAATAAATCTCTAAATCGTTCACATTGTCCACGGAATTTTATTTGAAGTATTTGTTACTAGCGGAAAATTTAAAATATGAAAAACAAATTAAAAAACCGTCGGAATTCCGTCTTAAATACAGACGGTGTTCTGAAGGTAATTTTATTGTATTACCAACTTTATTAAAAATCTGTAATAAAATTAAAAACCCATCGGAATTCCGTCTTAAATACAGACGATGTTCTGACGGTAATTTTATTGTATTACCGAATTTATTAAAAATCTGTAGTAAAAATCAACATCCGTCGGACGTCCGTCTTAATTACCGACGGCCTTCCGACGGTTTGTGAATTTTATTAAATAGTTAGATTAATAAATATTTACAAAATAAACAATTTATTATTTTATAATAATTTCCGTCGGTATACTGTCACTATTGCCGACGGAGTACCGTCGGATACCCTAATTTGACTTGCCTCCAAACAACTTCGGGATCATCGTCAAAGCGGGAAATCCGTCGAAAATCACAAAGTCCATAAATCACAAAACCACATAATCGCAAATTCAATAAATTCATTTATTACAAAAATCTTAATTTCCCATGTCCCTAAATAACAAAATGTCCGAAAACTAAATTCATTTAATCTCTATATTCCAAAAAACCATAATTCCCAATATCCTTATATCCCTAAATCCGAAATTTCGTAATAACTAAAACGCAAAATGTCAAAATCCCAATTTCCTATCAATTCCATATTCCATAAATCCCGTAATCTCAAACTCTAAAAATTTATGAAATAAACAATTTATTTCGGCGGAAAAATATTAAAAAAATAAACTATTTATTCTTTTAAAATAATTTCCGTCGGAATTCCGTCGTATTTTCCGACGGACTACCGACGGAAACCATAATTTGACTTGCCGCCAAACAACTTCGTGATCATTGTCAAAGCGGGAAAACCGTCGGAATTACCGTCGGAGTTTTTAGAAGCCGCCGGAATTCCGTCTGAATGCGGTCAGACACAATATTAAATCCACAGTCTTCGTCTTCCCCGAAGACAGATCTGCAAATTTTTTTTTTCTCCACCGATCCGTTGCCGCCGCCGTCGCCGCCGATCCGTTGCCGACTAACCGCTTGTTTCCAGCCGTGTAATCCCTCAGTCTCTTCTTCTTCTCGATACCACAACGGAGAAAACGAAAAAAAAAAACCTTTCACCGCCGGATTTCGCATTCAACCGCCGGAATCATCCCAATTGACACCCTCCTTCACGAAATTAACAAATTTATGTAAGTTTGTGATGATTTTAATGTTTGTTCTTAAAAAAAAAAATTTGTTCTTCATAAATTTTTTTTTTCTTCAAACAAAAAAATTGTTCTTGATAAAATTGTATATTTCTAAATATCCTATATAGAATATTAGAAGATAATCATTTAAAATCGTCAAAATTTAAAACTTTTATAACATTAATAAAACAATTTAAACTTTTAAAATTTTAAACCTATTTAAAAATAATAAAATTTTAAACCTTAAATCCTTTAAATTCTTTAAATTTTAAAAGTTAAAAATTGAAAAATTTCCAACTTTAACAATTTAAACCTTTAAATCCTTCAAATTTAAAAATTTATTAACATTAATAAAACAATTTAAACCTTTAAAATTTTAAACCTATTTAAAAATACTAAAATTTAAAACTTTAAATCCTTTAAATCCTTCAAATATAAAAATTTATTAACATTAATAAATTTTGTCAAATTATAAATGTCAATTTGCCAACAAAACCTAAATCCATGAACTTTGGTTTCAGTCAATTTAAAATTTTAATAATTTATTACTTTAACAATTTAAACCTTTAAATCCTTCAAATTAATAATTTTTATAACATTAATAAAACAATTTAAACCTTTAATATTTTAAACCTATTTAAAAATAATAAAATTTAAAACTTTAAATCCTTTAAATCGTTTAAATTTATAATTTTAAAAATTTATTAATTTTACAATTCTAACCTTAAAATCTTTCAAATTTATAAATTTTATAACATTAATAAAACAATTTAAACCTTTAAAATTTTAAACCTATTTAAAAATAATAAATTTTAAAACTTTAAATCCTTTAAATTTAAAATTTTAAAAATTAATTACTTTAACAATTTATAGCTTTAAATCCTTCAAATTTAAAAATTGTATAACATTTATAAAAAAATTTAAACCTTTAAATTTTTCAACCTATTTAAAAATAATAAAATTTAAAATTTTAAATACTTTAAATCCTTTAAATTTAAAAATTAAAAAATTTATAAATTTATAACTTTAACAATTTTTACCTTTAAATCCTTCAAATTTCAAAATTTATTAACATTAATATCCTTATATCCCTAAATCTGAAATTTCCTAATTCCTAAATCCAAAATTTCCCTAATTCCGAATATCCTTATATCCCCAAATCCGAAATTTCCAAATAACTAAATCGCAAAATCTCAAAATCCCAAATTCCTATAAATTCCATATTCCATAAATCCCGAAATCTCAAACTCTTAGAATTTTGGAAATCGTAGGAACTATCCGCGATATCATCATTCTAGAGGAGGTGGGACTTCCAGTAGGGGAGGTCGGAGTGGGAGTGAGACGCATATCCCCGACAGTTCTCCCGACTTAGAGACCCCACAAATGTCTCAGCCCCCGGCTACAGCCTTCTCAGCTCCCACATCCATGACCATCGAGCAGTTTGTCTCGCAACCCGGACGTGATAGGTTGACTCGTCTAGATCCAGACACGCCACCTAACACGACCTGGTAAGTCTTATTTAAATTTCTATTGGATAAAATTATTTTAGTAAAATATTTAACTAAACTAAATATTTTATTAGGTTCCAATACTCGGGAAACGGGATTACGGGTTCTATCAACGGAATGATGAATTCCTTGGTAACTAGACCGTATCCCACATACCACGATATGCCAGTGGAGGACCGGGATATTTGGTTCCGACAATTTGCGGTATGATTTTATTTTATAAGTTTAAAATATATTTCCTATTTGACTCACATTTTAATTACTAATGCGAGATTGTGGTGTTTTTGCAGCAAGATTTTACGTGGGACCCACCGCTCACTTCGTTGGTCCGAAAGAGATTCGACGAAAAGGCTGCGAGGAAGTACTCGTTGAAGATGAACGAGTGGAAAGATGCGTGGTACAAAACCGGGAAGGTGCCTCGGGTTATGAAACATAAAGACGCATGTTGGGATGGACTATTTGCACATTGGGAACAGGAGGCAACTCGGGCGACCTCAGAGAGAAACTCAACTAACCGCAATAGCGACCGGAAGGGGAAGGGAAAAGCGACCCACAACCTCGGAGCAACGAGCAAGGCTTTACTTGCAAACAAAATGGTAAATATTTAAATAATTCATAATTTTTAAAAATTCGCTAACAAAATTTTATATGTTAACAGTTTCAGGAGACCGGTGTGTTTCCTTCGAATCTTGCATTGCTCAAAGCTGCGCACACCAACAAGAAAACCGGTGACATTCAAGATTCCATTGCTCGTGAAATCGTGGAGACCGTGGAGAGGCTCGGGGAGCAGTACCTCCAATCGCAACCGAGCGAGGAAGGAACTCCGGCGCCCACCGAAGTTCCATACGAGAAGATCAACGAGTTCACCTACGAGGTTAGTAACCGTGTCACTTTTAAACAAATTTCAAATTAACTTTTAATACACCTAAGTTCTAAGATTTAATTTCTTTTTTATCGTAGGCGACTCCCAAGACCATAGGCCGTGTTTTTGGCCTCCCTGAAGATAGTTGCTCGTCCGTTTCGTCGGTTCGTTATAGCGGTGGTAGCAGATTGGAGGCAGAAAACCGAGAGCTGACCGAGCGGCTTAGGGCAGTGGAGCAAGCGAGAGAGGCAGATAAGAAGGAGGCCGAGGAAGCGAGAGCGAGAGATAAGGCGGAGGCGGAGGAACGATTTCAAGCTATGGAACAGAAGATGAACGACTTCTTTAGTTCCCGTAGGCCGGAATAGGCCTTTTGACGTTTTAATATTTATTGTAAAACTTAAAAATACTTTTAAAACAATTTTAATTTAATCAGTTTTTTTTTTAATTTTTAATATATTTTTAAATGTTATATTATAATTTATTTATTTTAAATTGTTTAATTATTTTTAATTTTTGAAAAAAAAACCCGAAAACCGTCAAAATTCCCTCGGTATTCTTGTACCATCGGAACTCCATCGGTACTTGCCGGAAGTCCGACACCGTCGGAACTCCGTCGGTACTCGCCAGAAGTCGACGGAATCCGGCTATCCGTTTTCCGTCTGAGAGCAGTCGCAGGTGGGCGACGGAATGCCGACGGATTTTAATTTCCGACGTGATAGAACCGACAGACCTATCCTGTCGGACTACCGTCGGAAAATGGCCAATTCCGACGGAAATGAGACGGTTTAGGCCGTCGGAATATCGCTTGTTTTTTTGTAGTGATAGTATTTCATGTCTAAAGGAAAAAGAAAATTTGTGCCCATTAATAAGCTTTAATATTTTTAAAAAGTAAAAAAGTAACATTAGCAAGATTTAAACTCGTGATATTGGGCTTTATTTACATCACTCTACCACTAGGCCATATAAATGTTTCGGTAATTTGCTGCCCTTTAAATTATTATTGATATTAGGCATCTAAAGCATTAGCTTTACTTGCTTTAGCCTAGGGCCGACCCTGTATGAATGTGATGTCATGTGGTCTGACATTTATGGATGGATCATAGTTAACGACACCACTGGATGCTAACGAATAATTGCACAAACACGGAGGTTACAAAGTTGGTTGTTTGCTATGTATACTTTACGATGTTTACGAGTTGCTCGAAATGAATGATAAGGAGGTAAACAATTTTTGGAACGCATGGAACTTAAAGCGGTACTACTACTAGCTCGACTATCCGCAAAAAAAAAAAAAAAAAAAAATTGGTATATATGCCTTTTTCATTTTTGTATTTGAACTACAAACGACTTGATCTTTCTCTCAAAAAGAGAGTACGTAGGTCACCTCTCATAAGGCACAGTTGCGACTTTAATAAAAATATAAAGTTATTTTATATTTTTGGTACATTCAACCATTATACATAAAATCCAAAACTAGATTACTAGAATTGCGAAAACAAGGAGTCTTTAAGTAAAAACTTCCAAAATCATATCAGCACGACCAGATCGTCCATATTCACAACCAATGTGAAAGCTTCTCACATCAGTACCCTAGCCTGGTATCCGATCTCCCCTACGTATTTCTCATAAGTACAATGGCATAAATCCCACACATCTAAAGCCAGCCTCAGTTCTGCACGAATTCTACGATCGTTAAAGTAACCATACGCCGACCTAGATCGCATACTTTTCAACGACTTAGAAAAAATGAGGTAAGCTCGTACATTTCTACGCATTCATTACGTAAAGTTTGAAAGAATCAAGTAACTAAGTAAATAGGGACCTTCGGCCCCGACCTCAGATAGAAAGTAGGCTTTAACTAAAGAGGCAAATGCTTTCTAAAAATGTTGGTTTATTAATAAAAGCTAAAGTACTTGTATTACTTAAAAGGAATCCCAAACAAAAGGAAATTTTAGAGAAACAAAATTTTTAACCTAGAAAACAAAAATCGTGAACAAGTTGCCCCAACACCAGCAACAAGAACAGTTTCTGTTGAACGAGCCATCAGAGTGGCAATCGTAGCAACAACATCGAAAGAATTGAAAAGACCCAAAGAGATATATCTCCTTGGCCCCGCTCTGACATCTTCGTTAGCTCTGTTCCTTTGAGCTCCGTCTAATAACTCCTCAATGGTTAGAGGTGATATTGAAGAAAGTGAGCTCAATGGGGTTACCCCGAACTCTTTCGCCGACTCCCTATTCATGTTCCTTACCTCGATATATTGAGAGCGTAGTGATATATCATGGGTTTTACCTGTTTCAGCCATGATATAAGTTCATTATCTAGAGTCTTTATAGTGTTTTCTAGTATGTTTTAGAGTCTTTGCAGGTACTTAGACGTTTGAGGCATAATTGATGTTTACTGGAAGTTTTGGAGCATTGCGGAACGAAGTGGCGAAGATCGAAGTGAAGAGTCGAAATCTGAAGATGGTGTCGATCGACACCACCTCTGGGTGTCGATCGACACCCTGCTCGACCAAGCCAAAAGCCCGAATTTAAAGATGTCCGTTCAAAGCCCGAAAGTTCCAGATGTTTACAATTTTGTTTAAGACGGTTTATGTACCCTATATATACGTTTTCACAACCATTGTTTAGGCTTATGCTTTATTTTATCAATTACTTAGAGATTTTCATTAATAAAAAGATGTTTTCTTCTATAATCATGTCTGAGTAGTTTTTCTGTTAGGTTTAGGGTTATTCAAAGGTGTTTGATGATTTGCTAGATCTGATTTTAATTGCATAGGATAATATCTTTAGAAGTTCTTCATCTTGTCTTGTGATTAATGGTGATTTTAGATTCATAACATGAAATCTGATCTTAGGATATTTAATACAAATGACAGTTTTATTGATTTTCTGATCTAGACTTTGATGAGCAAAATTTCTTTTCGCAAAGAAATTTGGTTTAGGGTTTTGTGAACAATTGAACTTGGACTTTAATGCTTGTTTAGATTGTTAGGATTCGCAAAGAAATTTGGTCTTCTAGGATTTAAGCATAGATAATCTCTGTAGCGAAAGCTGATTACTTTTACATTCGTGTTCATGTTTAAGAATTGTGCATCATAATCCTATCTTTAATTCATTATCTGCAATTCTGATTCACCTGCAATTTCCCTGTGCCTAGCTTTCTTTTAATTGATTTCACAACCGAATTTACTGCTTTGTTTACTTGTTTTGCATTCTCATCATCCGGCTTAGCTTAATCTGAATTTATTAATCTATTGTGCAATTTGATTCCCTGTGGATTTCGATCCCTAAGTACTGCATTTGATCTCTTAATTTGAGAGAGTAGCTCTAGGGTTAATTTGAGCATATCACGTAGTTTGTTAGGAATATCGACCCCAATTTTCTCTAGCTCGTCAAGGAAGGCAAAAGAGCCGATTGCCTTGCACATTTGGGTCACGAAGTAATCACGATGGTCTCGTCGACCTATCTAAAGCTTGAGTTTGTCAATACGTTCTACCCAGAAGCCTATGTGCTTGTGCAAAGCCCTTTCCGAAGCCTTGGTCAAATCTCTCCATGATTCGCATAGTGACCGAAGTCTTTCCTGCTCTTTACCAACCATGGTTAGATGCCTTTTAGCGACGTAACGTTAACACATTCCAACTCAAGACGCGACCTCATCTTGTAGAGAGCTTTATTCAACTAAGCGGCTTCTCCTGTTGAATCCTTCAAAGCAGCTTGAGCATGTAATTCATAACTCAACTTGGAGGACGTCACATTTCTAACCATGGTCTCGTACAAGCAATTGAGATGGTTGACCGAATTAATCAACTATAAAAGAACAAGAAAAAGTAAGAACAAATGATAGGATCAAACCTCAACGGCATTAACTGCAACCGCTTTATACTGCACCGATAACACCTTATCCTCAGGATCAAGAGCATCTTTTAGGACCTTGGCGATTGTCTCGATCAATGTGGGATAGGTCGAAGGATCCAACATCGAGAAAGGTACCGCTGTAGGATCAGATGATTTAGCTATATGATCAGCAAGAACTTGGACGAGATTAACCTAACACTTTCTCATCCTTTAGCATTAATGGCCATCGTTCTCAATGCTATGATCTAAAGGAAATATTTTTTAGGAAACAAAGAAGAAGAATTACGGTTATGTGTAGTGTTTGAGAGAAAACCGCGGTCGTGGATGTCATATGCGTCGCTATGGCATTTATTTTGTGGGATTCATCATATTAATTCCTCGATTCAATTAGCATAGCAGTTTCATATTAACAACCATCCCGTCCATTTATTATCTCAAAACTGAACGGTCAGATATATTCCATGTGGAGCAATCGAACAAACGTGACAATTCAATCCTAAGGCAAATCAACTTACTCAACACGCTTTGTCCGATCTCTAACGTCATGGTCAAAGGCCAAACTCAGAGGGGGAACTTATTGGTGGTACCAATTTTGGTGCCCTCTATCGAGACCCGACTTAAGTTTGAATCGACCCGAGTATCCCTCCGGAATAAGCCGGATGGGCGTCAACCATGAGAGCCCATCATGAAGACTAAAGGCCGAATCTACTCTAGATTCGTCGACTTCGGGATACTCGGTGATGAGGTCAAGAATATATGAGAATATTGTGTAAATCTTCTTGATTAGAATATTTTCCAGACATTTCTTTGGGGTTTATTCTAGAAATATCATTTAGTATTAATGTGTAACTCATTTCACCCAAAATGTGAATTATAACTCTCTCTTGAGCAATATAATTCATTGGAAACATTCTTTATTCTGAAGCTTTTCATATTGTTTTGCCCTCAAATCTTAAACCCCACTTGTTTGAAGGAGATCGAGTTCGTAAACACGAACCCGACACTTTCAATTAGTATATATTATGTATTGATTTCAAACCTCGGATTCATAATGATATAAGCTTGTAAATCGTTTTCTTTCATGATAGTTTGGGAATAAAGCAAAGAAAGGAAACACTTTGGGATAGATTGGATCTTAAGAGACCTTGGTGGTAAGGTCAATGGCATATTCGAAACATAGATCAATTATTGATGATGGTATTGGGTTTAGCACCCATTACCATGACCCGACCTGTTGTGAATAAGAACAATAAAAGCAAAGAGACAAAACGATTGAGATGAATATTCCGTCTAGGGTTTCTTATTAAACTCGTGTGTTACAATATACAAAACCTTAAGACCTTATATATATATATCTCAAAACCCAGTAAACCGACTTATACCGTACCACGGGGGGCCCATGTGAGGGATGACCATTTTACCACTATGTATCTGATTAAAGTCACCATAGATAACAAACTCCACCTTGACGAATAATCACACCTAACTCAAGCTTCTTCAAAATCTTGGGGGAACCTCTTCTTCCTTTTAGCACTGGAAGACATGAAGTAGCTCCAAACAATGTTTAAACTTCTCCACAGTAACTAGCTTGGTCAACATATCAACAGCATTCTCCGACGTATCCACCTTCTCTAGAATGATCTCACCAGAAGCAACTAACTCCCTAATCTTATGAAATCTCACATCAATTTGCTTTGTCCTTGCATGGTACACTTGATTTTTCGCCAGAAAAATTGCACTCTGGTTATCACAGTGTAGTTGAACTCCACCTTGATCAATACCCAATTCGCTCACAATTCCTAGAACCCAAAGTGCCTCCTTAGCTACCTCTCCCATCGCTAGATATTCAGCTTCTGTGGTAGATATTGCAACAATAGGTTCCAGCACAGATCTCCAACATATAGGTCCTCCAGCTAGTGTAAACACAAATCATGTGGTGGACCTTCGGTTATCCAAATATTTTGCATAATCTAAATCACAATACCCCATAGCTTAAACAGTATCCTGGCCTCCAAACATAATCGCATAATCAGCTGTACCATTCAAATACCTGAGAACCCATTTCACAGCTTCCCAATGTTCTCTCCCAGGTTTAGACATGTACTTGCTGACTAGACTAACAGCTTGAGCCAGATCTGGTCTTGTACAAACCATAACATACATAAGACAACCAACTACACTAGCATAAGGAACTTGTTCCATATCTCTGATCTCATCATCAGACTTAGGAGAGTGAGCAGTTGAAAGATTGAAGTGATTCTCCAAAGGTGTAGAAACCGGTTTAGCATCTCCCATGTCAAACCTTTCTAGAATCCTTTGTATGTAGCCCTTCTGAGACAGCCATAATCTCCTAGAGCTCTTTTTTCTATGAATCTCCATCCCAAGAATCTTCTTTGCAGCACCAAGATCCTTCATCTCAAACTCTCTGCTCAGTAACCTCTTCAACTCAGCAATATCACCAATATTGCTCCCAGCAATAAGCATATCATCAACATAAAGCAACAAAAGTATAGGAGGATGACCATCACGACAATTCACATATACGCAGCAATCATACTCACATCTTCAATAACTAATCTTTAACATGAACGTGTCAAACCACTTGTACCATTGTCTTGGAGCCTGCTTCAACCCATACAGAGACTTCCTCAATCTGCATACAAGCTTCTCCTCACCTGGTTTCACAAGTTCCTCTGGCTGTTCCATATAAGTCTCTTCCTCCAAATCTCCATGAAGGAAAGCTGTCTTGACGTCCATCTGTTCAAGATGAAGATCCCAACTAGCTACCAAACCAAGCACAATTTGTATTGAAGTATGCCTAACAACATGAGAGAAATTCTCATCATAATCTACTCCTTTTCTTTGTGAGTACCCTTTTGCAACTAACCTTGCCTTGAACTTCAGAAACTCCTTCTCAGACATCCCTGGTTTCCTTGCGAAAACCCACCTGCATCCAATAGCCTTCTTTCCGTTTGGTAAAGGGACCAAATCCCAAGTACGGTTCTTGCTAAGATTCTCATCCTCTTCCATCACAGCTCATGTCCATTCCTCCTTATCCAGACTAGCATAGCCTCTTGATAAGTCAATGGAACATCTGACTCAATTGAAAGAGCAAAACCGACCATTTCTTCAAATCCAAAACGTACCGGCGATTTGATGACCCTTTTTGGTTTGCCTGTATCAATACTCTCCTCTGCTTCATCCTGCTCATCTTCCTGGTGATCTTTCCTGAGCCTTCTCAGATTATGTTAAGTTTCTACAGTGAATGGCACCTGTTTTGACCTCGCCTGTTCGACCATGAACTGTTCATCGAACACCACATCTCTATTGAAAATTCTCTTCTTAGTCTCATGATTCCATAACTTGAAGCCCTTAACACCTTTTTCGAAACCTAGAAAGATGTTCTTCTTGGATTTCGAATCCAGATTAGACCTTTCATCACTTGGTATAAGCATGTAGTCTGGACATCCAAAAATCCTCAAGTTTGATAGATCAACATCTACCCCAGTCCAAACCTCTTCAGCAACCTTTTCTTCAAGACAGCTCCTTGGCGATCTATTGATGAGATAAACCGCCATGTTTACTGCCTCTGCCCAAAACTGCTTTGGAAGCCCTGCATTTAACCTCAAACACCTAGCCTACTCAGCAATACTTCGGTTCATCCTCTCACTGAATCCGTTTTGCTATGGTATTTTCCTCACTGTATAGTGCCTCTGAATACCATTCTCCTCACAGAACTTGACAAAATTCCCATCAGTATACTCTGTGCCCTTATCTGATCTTAGATACTTTACCTTCCTCTCCGTCTGGTTCTCAACTTCAGCTTCCAAATCTTGAATTTTTCAACTACCTCAGACTTATGCTTCATCAAGTATACCCATACCTTCTTTGAATAATCATCATTGAAGATAACGAAATATCTAGATCCTCCCAATGACTGCTCCCAAGTTAGTCCACACACATCAGAATGGACATAGTCTAGAAGACCTTTTGTCGTGTGTAGACCCGTCTTGAAAGACACTTTGTACTATTTTCCCATCACACAGAACTTGCAAAAATCCATCTTGCAGTTCTTTATACCTCCCAGCAGACCCCTCTTGTGAAGCTCATTCAACCCATGCGTACCAATATATCCCAAACGCATGTGCCATAGGGTCGTGCTGTCTGATTCAGAAACAGCAACTGCAGCTCCACCTACAACCACACTTCCTACCAAACGATAGGTGTTCCCTCCTGTCATCGTTCCTTTCATCATTACCATTGATCCCTTGCACACTTTCACTACATCTTCTCCTTCATCTGGATGATATCTGAATCCGTTTCTGTAAAGAGTATCCAGAGATATAAGATTCTTCTTGACAGAAGGAACATGTCTCACATCAATAAGCGTCCTGATGACCCCATCATGCATCTTAAACTTAATAGTTCCACTACCAACGAGGCTACAGACCCTGCCATCTTCCAACTGAACCGATCCCATATTCCCAGCCTTGTACGTATCAAACCACTCCCGGTTTGGAGTCATATGAAAAGACACACCTATATCCAGCACCCAAGAATCTACATGATGACCTGACATGACAACAAGCAAATCATCATCCCCTGAATCAGCATTTTTCTGCGCTACATTCACAGACTTTTCTCCTTTGTTCTTGCCCCTATTCGGACAATCACGCTTGTAATGACCTCTGCCACCACAACCATAACAGATGACCTTCGTCGGATTCTTCAACTTTGACCTGCCTCTGCTACTTTCATCATGTTTGTTCATCTGCCTACCTTTATCCTGATTGTTTACAAACAATCCATCTCCATGAGAACCTTCTGCAACTGTCTTCTGTCTTTGCTGATAATGAGATTTGAAGCAAAATAGCGACGGTCGCACAAGAAATCGTCTCCTTGTTGCACATAAGTGCTATTAGCAGAGTCTCATACGAAAAAGGCAATGAACACAACAAGATCATGGCCTTATCTTCATCATCAATATTTACCCCCACACGAGCCAGATCGCCAACGATTTGATTGAAAGCGTGTTCATGTTGCATCAGATCAGATCCTTCTGACATCTTCAACCCGTACAAACGCTGCTTGAGATACAACTTGCTGGACAGTGGCTTCGACATGTAAAGACTCTCCAGTTTCTCCCAGATCTCCTTACAGGTTGTGAGATCCTCTACCTGAAGCATCACATCATCTGAAAGACACAGACGAATTGTCGAAACAGCCTGCTCCTGCATCTCCTCCCAATCCTCATCCTTCGCGTCCTCTGGTTTTACATCCGCCAATGCGTTCCTGATATTCTACTGTGTTAGAAGATGCTTTACTCGTCCTTGCCACATAACAAAATTTCCCTTACCATCAAATCGCGAAATCTGGAACTTATGAGAACCTCCAGTCATCTTAACCTAGGAGCCCTGATACCAGTTGTAGTGAATAAGAACAATAAAGAAAAGAGATAAAACGATTGAGATGAATATCCCGTCTAGGGTTTCTTATTAAACTCGTGTGTTACAATATACAAAACCTTAAGACCTTATATATATATACATTTAAAAACCCGGTAAACCGATTTATACCGTACCACGGGGGGCTGGCCTTTTTACCACTATGTATCTGATTAAAGTCACCATAGATAACACGACCCGAGATTATAATCGATCCAAATGCCTTTCTAATATCGAGGAGATGGGCTAAGATGTACCATTTGCGGCCCATTATAAGAGCTAAAAGTTGGAGTGAACATGGCTCGCAGATGTAGGGATACTTGGAGTATAAGCAGAAGATATACTAGAATATTGAGTGAATCTCGAGATTTATGATATTTTTCATACATTTCTAGGGTTTATTTGATTGACGCAAGTAAATATAAATATGTAACACATTTTACCTAAAAAGAGCCCGCAACTTTATTCGATACAATACACCTTTAGAAACACATTTTTTTTGTTCTTAAGATCTTTTAGACCTAAAATTCCACCTATTTTGATTGAAGCTGAGGTTACTAACGCAATCCGAATTAGCCAATTGATACCTTTGGAAAGAAGTGAAAGCTTTTAGATGGGCGTAGATGATGGTTCGATCACTTGAATATGGCAAAGTGATTTTTGAATCGGATTCACAAAATCTGGTGAATGCAATCCACTATCATGGAGAGTGGCCATATCTCAGCCCAACTCTAAAAGAAATTCCTCATTTGTTTAATTTTTTTTGAAGAAACTAAGTGTCACAACCGTGTCCCGGGATTATTAAAAAAAAAATTGCGGAAAAATAATTTTAGATCGCGAATGCAATTAAAATCCAAGGATAAATCCCATTTGAAAAGAATATAATGAAAAGGCCCAATAAAATGATGTCTTTCTACCTAAAGACCAAAGCTATGTGTAATTAACGTAAACCCTATTAATCTCCCTAAGCTAATCATAAGCAGCCGAAGAGAAAGCAAAGAATGAGAAGTTGTCGCGAATTGTGAGAGGAAAAGGAGAGAAAGTAAGAGAAGAGAGAAGGAAAATAAAAGAAGAAGAGAAGAGAGGTAAGACAAAACTGCACAGCCGCCTTAGTGACATGTTTCCGACGAACCATCTCGATCTACGATCTGCATGACAATCTACCTATCCGTGGAAAGCCCCGAGTCTGAGCTTTCCATAAAGTCCAATATCGTCCCGATCCATGATCTGTTCTAAGAGTTATGATGTTTTGTTTGTCGTATGTCACAGTCTATCCTAGTCTTCGAGTAATCGCAGATTGGACCAGTTTCGATGGAGAACGGCAACCAAGGATCAAATCTGTTTAGATCAATTTGAAACTTTGTAAGAGCTTTCCTGACTCTATTGTTTAACATATACAGAAATCGGATTATTATTCGGAGTTTTGATATGAGAGTTATGGGTGTTTTCTCGTAGTTGTATTTGCTGTTGAGAATTTCTGACCACTTAAAGGAGAATTGGTGCTGCGGTTTCGTTAAAGATCAGATGAAGCTGATTTTTGGTAAGGAGATTTGTAACTTGTTTATCTACCTATATATGAAAATGGTTTGTTAATCGGAATAATAGTTTAAAAGTTATTTGTGTTTCTTTGGGACTGTTATGTGTAGAGAGAAGCTGCAAACATCCTTCTTTGCAACCGCTTTTCGACCAGTTTAGATGGATTTGGATAATGATCTTTGTTTGTCTAATTTCTGGAACTGTTTTAAGAATTGAAATCCGAGGTAAGGCCCATCCGGAATTCAGTCTCCAAGTTGATGAACATTACTGTTGGCTAAATAGAAAATATTATTCTCAGATCATATCACTGAACTTGCGAGCTGCTTTCCCGTCGTTCTGTAAGGAACCAGAATACGATCAAAATATCGTTGGAAAGCCCCGACTTTTAGTTTTTCAGAGATATCAAGTTTGTATTTATCTCAGGTACGAATAAAAAGTTATTGTCGGTTTAGTCTGACTGGTACAGTTTTGGTCGAACCGAATAATCACGGTAGGAAGTTTAGTAATGGAACGTTAACCATGGTTTCCAAAAAACAGATTCGCAGCAGCCCATTTTTCGAGATTCATTCGTTCGTTTCAATCCATTCAACAGGTGAAGGTGAGGGTGGGATCTATATTACTTTAGTATTAGTTAGCAATACGTGTTCTTTCATGCTAAGTTTAGGAATGGAATGTTTGATAGTTGTTGATCTTATATGCTAAGTTTAGGACTGAAATGATTGATGTTTGTTGATTGCTATGCGTAGTTAGTAATGATTACTTGATGTTGTGGAAATTGTTTTGTAAAGTTATATTGTGTTAAGTAAAGAAAGAATGTTAAAAGATTAAATGATTGTTTGAGATTGTTAGAATATTATAGTTGTACGGACGATTGCGTATGTAAGCTTGTTTTAGAACTTTCCGTGTTAGGCTACGGACGATCGCGTATGTAAGCTCGTTGTAGATTCATTATGCCATAGTTGGGCCAGTGACGGGGAGGATAAACCCAAAACAGTAGAAAGAGGTTGGCTCCGCCGTAAGTAAGTATGTAAAGAAAAGAATGAGAAAGAAAAGTAAAGAATGTGAAAAGAAAAGAAAAGATGTGAAGTGTTTAAGTATGAGTTAATGGATAAGTAAATATTATAGAAATGTTAAATATGAATTGTGTGACTTCTAGTAATAAGTAATGTGTATCTATTTCTATTTTAGTGTGTCTGACTGGTTATTGTTTTTGAGTATTAAAGTTTATGCGGGTGACATCCTCACTGAATAAATTCGTATCACCCCCCCCCCCCCCCCCCCCCCAATTTTTCCTTTTTAGTGTGTGCAGGTTTATTATTTGTTGTAGGGTGCGAGATCTAGGGCTCAAAGTGATCGGGGAACGGGCATCACACTAAGGTTAATATATGTTATAAAGAATGTAACCGTGTGGCCGATAGGATAGGAGAGAAAACTCTCTCTTGATAAATTAAGGTTAACCGTGTTGTGTTCTAAACTTTATTCTTTGATGCCAGGTTGGATAAAAAATGTAGTAGGCAAAGAACTTGTGGTGTAAAAACATTTGATTTGGATTAATACTATATTGTTGCTGAGTCGAAAAAAAAAACAGAGTTTTGTTTATCTTGTTCTTTATCTTCTTACTTATGCTTTCACATGCAATTTATATTATCAACCCATGCAACACGGAATGTAACCATAATCCAATAGTTTTTAAATAAATATTACTATGCTCGTAAATTAGTTAAACACGTATAGACTATAAACATTTTTGAATAAAAGGATTTTAAGCATTAAAAAAAATGTGCGTAAATTTGATAAAGAAAAGTCATGAGTAAACAGAAAACTCAACAAGATCTTTTGTAGAAGTGTTGAAAGAAAAAAATACTATCATGCGCCAAAGTATTAGGAGAATTTGTTTTTCGCCAAAGGTATGAGTAAAATAGGATTGAAACTGAAATACATATCAATGAAATTTAAAACATGCTTCATGCGCCAAAGTGCATATGCTAATTGTCTAAAATTGAAATCAAAGTCGTCGAGTGTAATGGTCAGCCGAGGTAGTTTACCATTTCGGGAAGCCGCTTGCAATTATGATATTGACTCTAGCTAAAACTTTTAATTTGGTTTTTCGTATGTTTTTAAATAGTATAATAAACACATTTTCTCAAGTTTTGTATTGTTTGCTCAAATTTTTAAATGTTTTGATTATGAAGAAAATTGTAAAATGAAATTTCGATGATTAATTTCCATCATACCAGTACTATTTCCGTATGTTTAATTTTCGATGATTAATTTCCATCATACAAGAAAATTTTTAAATGTTTTGTATTTAAATCCACTTATGCTAATAATTTTTTTTATTCATCAAAACCGTCACAATTTTATTGTCATTTATTCTCAACAAATAATCCCAATATTCATTAAGTTGCATTTATAATTCTCTTTGTAACATCCCAAACCGAAATATGGACTTTCGGTAAGGGTGTCGATCGACACCAGGGAGCAGTGTCGATCGACACCAATGTCTTAGAATCGGTTTTGGTTCGATTTAATTGTGCGTTTTGGTTCGGTTTGAAGGATAAACCTTAGGGCTTCCGTATTTAAGCCTTGGCTCAGACTTGTGGCCGTGTTTATCAGAAGAAAAGAGGAGTTTTTGTGAGTTTGTAAGAGAGAGAAAATGTTTTGTGAGAAGAGATTGAGAGGAGGAGAAGACAGATTTGTCCGTCTTGGTGGAGACGAGGAACGGTTGATCATATCGTACCTGATAAGCGCAATTTTTGGTAGGTATGTTCTTCTGTCTCTTAGCTAGCTATAGGAAAAATCGGATCGTCGTTTCGATTTGTAGGTATTGAGTTATATATGATCGTTTTTCCAGGAGTGGTGTGTGCAGTATCGGGATTTGATCAGTCATCTTGGGAAGCGTTTTCCCGGCGTTTGAGAAGGAATAGGAGACGATCTTGGTATCGTTGGAAAGCTCCTTCAATCTAGTTTTCAGATTGGGTTTAAAATCATAATTCGGAAGTAAGCTCTGATCCCTGTGATTGTTTTAAGTTGGTTCGTCGTTCTGTTTTTCCTGAGAACCTAATTTGGGTTTTGGGGAAGCCCTAATTATGAGTCTCAGGTGATAGAAGAGGCATTCCTTGGGGTTTGCGTGTGAGACCAGAGATTGCGAGGATCTCGAATCGCTGGTTTTGTGTTCCTAGCTTTGTCATCGGCTTAGCAAGGTGAGTGCGCGATCGCAGTTACGGGATTAGCTTGTTAGGAGATTGTGTGATGGAATTGTGATGATTGTGATCGAATAATTGAATTGTGATGGTAATTAATTGATATTCCTGTGTTATTCCGTGTGATATGTGATAGCTTTATCATGATCAGTCTCGTACGATGAAACGGGACCAAGTCTCGTGAGGATTCGACTTGGTCTAGGTTTCTGCGAGGAGTGTTGATTCACACCTAGTGGTAGTGTCGTTCGACACCCCTTTTTACGACCGCGAGGTTTGAATTCGGAATGCGAGTGTCGATCGACACCACGAGGGAGTGTCGATCGACACGACTAAATAAAAATGTGAAAATTGCTTAATTGTTGATTGTTGTATATCTGTTGAATGTTGATTGTTCATGTAGTAATTGACATGTTATTTCCCTATTATGTAATCAGTAGGCGGGATGAACGCTTCACTGAATATTTATGATAATACTCACGCAACTCTGTTTTTCCCTTTTGAGTTGCAGGTAAAGAAAAAGTTTGAGATTGTGGAATCATGGCTAGGACGAGAGGATGATTAGGATCTCTAGATTATATGTTTGGTATTACATTTGGTAGAACCTGGTTTAGGTTGCTAGAAATGTTGAGATGAATTGGAATTGTTTTAATGATTTAATGTTAATGTTGATTCCGCTGGTTATTGGTTGTTGGCTTGAGTTAACCGTTGAGAATTACTCCCTCCGTTCCTTGGAGATTGATTTTCTAGCATATTTTGGTTGTTCCACAAAGATTGATGTTGTAGATTTTTTATACCTTTTTAATCAATTTATATTTAACAAATTGTAAGTTCCAAGAAATAATGAATGAGACAATTTAAATTTAGAGAATAACTATTGGTTCATTGCTATGAAAAATTGTTTGTTGCAAAAAATTACGTTAATTACTAAACACAATTTATTGTTTCTTAATTTGTGTGAAAATGCTAGAAAATCTATCTCCAAGGAACGGAGGGAGTGGTATTTATGGGACTTGATTCGGGTTAATTAATTAAAAAAAAAAAACTTGGTTGTTTCACTCTTCCACCGTGTAGTCAACATTTTGTATCTTGAGATTGTACAATAACTTTTTCTATCAACATCATTTAAAATGCTACCTCCATTTGTGTTTTTACTTTAGAGAATTTTTAAAATATGCCACTTATAAATTCCTATGAATTTATAAACGGAATACATAATAATAATAGTTTTTCGGGTTTAAGATTTTTTAGGGATCAATTTTTTTTTAAGATTAAAAATTTTGAGATATAAGATTTTTAAAAGATATTATAAATGACATTTTGTAAAATAATAATTCAATAGTGGAACGTTTGTAAAAAAAAAATTTAACATTGACATTTTTAAAATTGTCCTTTTATTTTATCACTGATTAACAGCGTAATATATCATCTTTGACATTCTACGTATCATTAAATTCTTTCATTATTTTTTCTTTTGATTTTAGTGTTTTTGGGGTATAGATTTTTTGCTTTTAATTATCTACATGTACAAAACCAATACAATAACATTCGATTACTTAATTAAAATTTCTCTCAGTCATCTCTGTTATGCTAATTAAGGTTAATTCATACGAATTTAGAGATTATTATTATGTATTCCATTTATAAATTCATAGGAATTTATAAGTACGATCTTTTTGGCAAAAAAGAAGTAGATTTCAATACTTCCTCTCTTCCATAAAAATTAATGTTCTAGCATTTTCACATTTTTTTTTAACATTGAGCCACAACTGGTCGGCTCATTAGTCTAATTCCTACTTTTGCAGAGAGTAAGACTCGATTCCAGGTGTGATGGTGTATATATACAGTAGATTTACCTTCTGCCACTAGACTAAGGTCACTTCTCTAATATTTTTAGACTTATTAAAAAATAATTAATTTTTAAAAATAAATACATTTGTTCTCTCACTAAACTATTTTTCCATAACAATTAGCCACCAATATTCAAATCTTTTATTTACTACTTTTTGAAGTTTATAATTTATTAATATTAACTAATAAACATATATATAAAATCTAGAAAATTAATTTCTGTGGAACAAATAAAAAAACTAAAACATTTTTTTTTTTTTTTTTGAAAGTAAGTTTCAATTAGAAAGAGCGACTTTCAAATGGTCAGAAAGCGCATTGTTTCTTTCACAGAAAAAAAATCTGCCTACCATAAGATTTTGTTGTTGTTGTTTTCTCTATCATTTTTAATTATTTTTTGTTCGAAGTTTTCTCTACCATTTATTACCAAACTTTATTGGTTTTTGAAGAGGTGAGGCTTAGGGTATGGGGTTAAATGTTAGCAACTGCAAAAAGCTAATGGACAAAGGCCAATACTATAAAATATTTGACGCAGAAAAGGCCAATAATAAATAATGATAGAAAATAAATGCAGGGGGTTACGACAGTATTAAGAAACAGTAGAAATTCCCTTCTTACCTACTCAAATGAATAAACTAATAGCCCAATCTGTTTATTTTTTGTATGTGGTCAATATTTATTTACTTAAATAAAACATATTGGTAACTTTCATGGTTCAAGAGAGGATCTTACTTCAGATAGTATTAACACTTTCCCCAAAACAAAAACCAAATTATTTGTTTTCTCGATGGTCAAGCTGAAGCAGTCGAAGAGTAGGTGAGGGAAGCAGGAGGTGAGATAGCGTTATATCACTACATGAACTATGACTATACTGTACATTATTTTCTGAGAGGTTAAATGTAATCGTACCAAATAATATCAGCTACTTTTTAATTAAATAATCAAATGGAACACTGGCAAGTAAAGGATGGCCTGAAGTTAGTACTCATTGCAAAACATTGCATCAATTTTCAGCATTTTTACCACGTCATACTTTTAACATACGTTATAATATACATACATGTAATGCATGTATTTTTAATATGTAACATGACCAAGAACCTATACTTCAACTTCTAGAGATTTCAGACAAAATTTAGACAATGTTGGTTCGACGGGCTCTTGGTACAAAACTAATATTGCATGTTGTGGTTTCGGACTTAAAGATATTACGGGTTTCGGCCAAGAATCTCCTAGTAAATTAAAATATATATATATATATATATATATATATATATATAACATGTTATTTTGTTAAATACATAGTCCCATGTCTATACCATAAATGGTTGTCTTTTTAATAATGCATTTATAATCAATATCATTACCTTATTTATTTTAATACCTTGATAAGATAGCATGAAATTTATATTAAATCACATGCACAAATAATGATAGCATTGTATTATAACACATATTACGAATAAATAAATGAAGGGATATTTTCTAAACTACACCATTTTTCTTGGTCATTTGCAAAACTATACCCCTCTTTCTCTCTCTTCTATTTTTTGAGTCTTTGCCACTAAACTGTCCATTTATTTACAAAACTGCCATTACGTAGACTTCTTTTTGTGTTTCGTAGACTTCCAATGAAAGATGAAAAGTCTCAACAATCCTACAGAAATCAAACTATTTACAGTAATGTCATCTTCATCAATTTTCCAACCACCATGAACAACCAATTTCAAGCTCATAATGGCTCAACAACTAATTTTTGAGCTCTTAATGCTCTTCTATTATCCTTATTACTTATTTCCTTTGTTCTCCTCTACAATTTCATACATAAATCTCTTTAAGTTTCGTTTTCAAAATAATTTATCAAGATTTCCCACAAATCTTGTTTTAACACACCATAGATTCTTCAATATCAGTTATATTTTCAAGTTCCAGTGGTGGAGGAAGCGAAAAACGAGCTCAACGTATGAAAAAGAACCGAAACTTGCAAAATCAAAATTTGAGATCTAGAAAATCGCAGTGTAAAGAAACAACGATAACTTTCTACTTGCAACTCCGATAGAAATGAAATTGGTAGCTTTCCAACAGTATGTTAATAGTCTTCTGGAACATTCTAGAACGATGGGAAATCACCCCGCAATGTCACTGATTGATGGAGCTTTAGGATTGTAAACTAATTCAAAATTTTAGATCTGAAATTCATAGACTTTCTGTGTAGACTTCCACAAGTCAACGAACAGGGCATATTTGTATTTGACCATTTATGCAAAAAATACAAAGTAGACTTCCTAGGAAGTCTGCATGATTCCTTTGGAAACAAAAAAAATGCCACGTAGACGGGGTTAGTTTTGAATTTGACCAAAGATTTGACTTTTTGTGTAGACTTCCCTGGAAGTCTGCAAAAAAGTAAGGGTAGATTTGCATTTGGAAATTGGAAAGTAGACTTTCCTAGAAGTCTGCACAGAAAAAGAGGTAGTTTTGCATTTGACCAAAAAAGTAAAACATTGACCAATATTTGCAGACTTCCAGAAGACAGTGAGACTTCCAAGAAAGTCTACTACTAAAGTCTACAAATTTGGTCAAATGCAAAACTACCCTTTTTTTTGTAGACTTCCAGGGAAGTTCACATTCCATTTGCGAACTTCCGGCAATTGCAAAAGTACCCTGTACGGATGCCGACTTTCGTTGCAGACTTCCTAGGAAGTCTTCTTTTCTTTGCATACTTCCCTGGAAAAAGTTAAAACAAAATTACTCCCTGTTTTTGTACAGACTTCCAGGGAAGTCTACAAAAAAAATTTAAACCTTTGGTCAAATGCAAAACTACCCTTTGCAGACTTCCAGAAAAATTTACGGCTGTGAAGACTTCCCTGGATGTCTGCAAATCGTTTGCATAAAATGCAAAGTACCCCCTGTAGACTTCTGTTTGACAGATTCGAAGTATAAACTGGAAGTCTAAGGACAAAAACGGATGTTGTAGGGGTCAAATCTCCCCTAGAAGAATCGATAAGCCTAAATCGACTAAGTATATGTTAAACGGCCTAACGGCCAAGCCCAGAAAACAGAGGCCCAGTAAAAGCCCAACACTGTTTGTCCAAACCGATTTGTATTCTCTATAAATAAGCATGTACCCCCTCGTTTGAGGGGATCCGATTTTCTGAGAGATAATAAGACAAAAACAGATTTTTCAGCTAATTAATAAGAACAGTCTTAAGAACCCTAATTCTCTTTCCATCTGAGTGTTTGTAAACCTAAAGAAGCTCTATTTCGAAGAATCTTCACAAATTCTATTGTGTGAAAATCCAGCACGCACAATTTGGCGCTAGAATGAGGGGCTACTCGCTGCACTAGCTTCATACACGAAACAAACGCTTAGACGAATTTGCCAAGATGTCAATAACAAACCCTCAATCTCCAGCAACCGAAGGTGGTTTAGATCCAAGGGAGCTCGCCGAGAGTGGGCAGGCAAACAGCCAGTCCGCGTTGGAGGCGGAAGCAGGCAGATCTGTCCCTACAGGAAACCAGACGACCGCCAATACCAACTCGGCCGACCCGGCAACACCGGCAGCTTTCGATCAGCTCAAAGCAATGCTCGAGCAGTTGCTTAGGCAATCGCAGAACCAGGAAACCATCAACAGCAACCTGACCGCCGAGATCAAGGCCTTGTCGACAGCTCGTCAGTCTTAAGGCCTACCTCACGGTGCTACACGTCGCGTCACCCTGATCGCTCTTAACTTCTCTCCAGCGGCCTCGCCTTCAGCTCGCGGGGCTCGCGAAGATCATACGCCAACGCCTCTCACAGACGGGGCCGTCCTCGTCGCAGATGCAACTGGAGGTATAGTTGCAATCGCAGATGATCTGGAAGGACGCGAATTCGGAACCACTCAACCCAGTCGGCCGACCAGTCGTGTCCAAAGTCGGGATGAGGGCAAAATCGCAGAGAATACGCGATGGATGGAGCAGGCCGAAGCCCTGACCAATCGCGGAGCTATCGCTTCGCAGCGAAGGGAGATGGACGAGCTTAAAGACATCATGCAGTAAACAGCTCGCGATCTCAAGGATATGCGATCACAAGTCCATCGCGCAACCAGCAAGGCGCCAGAGATCGACCGTGTCCTTGAAGAAGCTCGCACTACTCCTTTCACTGCGCGAATAACAAAGGCACGTCTATCCGATCCGGGGAAACTCAGGCTTCCAATTTATGATGGAAAGGGCGACCCCACAGAGCACATCAGGGCTTTCTCAATCGCTATGGGGCGAGCTAATTTCCGTCTCGACAAAATTGACGTTGGCTGCTGCCTCCTCTTCGTGGAGCATCTCAAGGGGGCAGCTCTCTATTGGTTCACAGGAATGAAGAAGAATTAGATCGACAGCTTCGCGCAGCTCTCCGAAGCGTTCCTAAAGCAATACGCAATCTTAATCAAGAAAAGGACGTCCGAGGCTGATCTTTACACCATTTCGCAAGCGGCTAGCGAACCCTTAGGAGCTTTCATCGAACGCTTTAAGGCGATGCTTACTCAAGTGAAGGGGATTGATGACCAGTCCGCGCTGAGCGCGCTTCGAAAAGCCCTGTGGTACAACTCGGATTTCCGAAAGGAGAAGATGATCAACGAGCCCTCGTCTATTCAAGATGCGCTTCATCGCGCCAACGGCTTCGCAAAGAGCGAGGATAAAACCAAAATTCTGGACCAAAAATATGGGAAGGCCAAAGTTTTGAATCCACAGGAAGGTTTTAAGGGTGCCCATAACTACAGCGAAAAAGAAGCCAGACAACTTTGTGCAGCACGAGGGAGGTTTTAAGGGTGCCCATAACTACCAGGTGGACTCGCTCGGCTTTGGTCGAGGAAGAGGGCGAGGTCACGGAAATGGCACTCCGGGTCGTAGTAACAGCAATACATGGATGAGGAACTCGCATTACGACGAATCCGCATATTACGACTTGCACACAATGGGTGGACACTCGACGGCTAACTGCAGAGTCCTCGGTATGCGACTCGCAGCAAAGATAGCCGCCAGAGAGCTCAGAGGAAATATAAGTGTTGACGATTTTCAGCTCGAGCAATTCGACGATGCAAGAGAAGGAGACGGTCCGTCCGGGGACAATAGCAAGAATAACAAACGGGACAGGCGGAATAACGACGAGGTCCACCTCGGCCGGCAAAACAATAGTGACAGCCAAAGCATCTCAAAACAAAAAATCTGCAACATGATCATGGGCAGCTCGCGTTATTGCTCGAACACCGTCTCGTCAATCAAAGTTTATCAAAGGCGAGCTGATGTAGGAGCGAACTAACCCATACCGTCAAAGTTTCCAAACGATGTAATCCAGTTCGAAGAAAATGAGATCGAAGACATTGACAAACCTCACGATGACCCGCTTGTCATCCGACTCACCGTCGCAGGATGGGACACGGGTCGCGTTTTGATCGATACTGGAAGCACAGTCGACATCATTTTCATTGACGCTCTTAAGCGCATGGAAATCGACCTCGCTTAAGTCGAATCCTATCCTAAACCTTTGACCGGATTCAATGGCGAGACGACAATGACACTTGGAATGATCAAACTTCCAGTATGTACGGAAGGAGTAACAAAAATAGTGGAGTTCGCGGTATCGGACAACCCGGTGATTTACAACGTGATAATGGGAACCCCTTGGCTCAATTCGATGCGTGCCGTCGCCTCGACGTACCATCTCTGCCTTAAGTTTCCAACGAAAATCGGGATCAAAACAATCAGAGGGAGTCAGTCGGGGTCGCGGTCTTGCTTCATGACCACGCACAAGTTGAGGAGTCAGGCGACAGTGCCCATTCCGAGCGAGCCGCAAAAAAAGTTCAATACAGACAGGGAACCCGTCAAGGAAATCTTGGCCGTTTTGTAGCAACTACAGATCGCGGAAGCCGCCGAAGAGGAAGGAGCAGGTCCGACATGCGAACCCGTCATATCGGTTTGCATTGACGACGAGTTACCGGAGAAGTGTGTGGAGATTGGTGCAACGCTAGATGAAGCCGTCTGGCTCGAACTCGTCGAATTCCTTAAAAGGAAAGTTAGCACTTTCGTGTGGGTCGCAAAGGATATGCCCGGGATCACGGAAGCCGCCGAAAAGGAAGGAGCAGTCCGACATGCGAACCCGTCATATCGGTTTGCATTGACGACGAGTTACCGGAGAAGTGTGTGGAGATTGGTGCAACGCTAGATGAAGCTGTCTGGCTTGAACTCGTCGAATTCCTTAAAAGGAACGTTAGCACTTTCTTGTGGGTCGCAAAGGATATGCCCGAGATCGATATCGACATCATCAGTCACGAGTTGAATGTCGATACGTCCTTCAAACCCATGAAACAGAAGCGAAGGCGACTCGGACCGGACAGAGCTCAAACAGTGAACGACAAAGTAGAAAGACTCTTGCGAGCCGGTTCGATCGCTGAGGTCAGATATCCAGATTGGCTCGCTAATCCAGTCGTCGTGAAGAAGAAGAATGGCAAGTGGCGAGTCTGTGTGGACTTCACGGATTTAAACAAGGCATGCCCAAAAGACAGTTTCCCTCTTCCTCATATCGACCACCTTGTCGAGGCGACATCTGGGAATAGGCTGTTATTGTTTATGGATGCTTTCTCCGGCTACAATCAATTTTTTATGCACCCCAGCGATCGCGATAAAACATCTTTCATTACAGATCGCGGGATCTATTGCTACAAGGTCATGCCTTTCAGCCTCAAGAACGCAGGGGCTACTTATCAACGATTGGTGAACAGGATGTTCGAAGGCCTCCTCGGCAAGACAATGGAGGTCTACATAGACGATATGCTCGTCAAATCGCTCGAGGAAAAAGACCATGTCAGCCACCTCGCATAATGCTTTGCGCTATTAAACAAGTATAACATGAAGCTCAATCCGGCTAAGTGTCCTTTCGGCGTGACATCAGGCGAGTTCCTCGGCTATATGGTAACTCGTCGCGGGATCGAGGCAAATCCGAAGCAAATCCATCCGCTCATCCAGATGGCCTCGCCTAAAACGAAAAGGGAAGTCCAACGCTTGACAAGAAGAGTCGCAACATTGAACAGATTCATCTCGCGCTCTACTGACAAATGCTTGCCTTTTTATGAAACGCTTAAAGATAAAAAGGGTGCAGCTCGACAGGCTTTCGAGTAGACAGAAAAATGCGACGAAGCCTTCCAGAAGTTGAAGCAATATCTCGCGACTCCACCGGTCTTGACCAAACCCATAGCTGGCAAAATGCTCTACCTTTACATTGCGGTCTCCGCCTCGGCAGTCAGTGGAGTTCTAATTTGCGAAGACGGCACCGAGCAGAAGCCCGTTTTCTATGTCAGTAAATCTTTAACCGATGCGGAAACAAGATAACCTCTGACAGAGAAGTTAGCACTCGCGGTTATTACGTCAGCTCGCAGGCTCCGACCTTATTTCCAATCGCACTCGATCATGGTTCTCAGTACCTTTCCGCTATGAGCTATTCTCCACAGCCCAACTCAATCTGGGCGACTCGCCAAGTGGGCCATCGAGTTAAGCGAGTTCGATATCGAGTATCGAAGGAGGACGACAATAAAGGCACAAGTATTGGCCGATTTTCTAATCGAACTACCAGAGGCAGCGGCCTCGTCAGAAAGCGAAAACAAAGACTCATCCCAAATCTGGCAGTTACATGTCGACGGCTCGTCATCTAAGCACGGATCCGGAGTAGGCATTCGACTGTCGTCACCAGACCGAGAATCTCTAGAACAATCATTCCGCCTCGGCTTCAGAGCATCGAACAATGAGGCAGAGTACGAAGCCTTACTCGCGGGACTACGATTGGCTAAAGCCCTTAAAATGACAAGGATAGAAGCCTTTTGCGACTACCAGCTCGTCGTGAATTAGTTCAACGGCGAATACGCAACAAAAGACGAACGCATGGAGGCATACCTCGCAATTTTCAAAACATTAACGACGGATTTCGAAATTTTTACCTTAACAAGAATTCCAAGGGTAGAGAACTCGCAAGCAGATGCCCTCGCTTCACTCGGCTCGTCGGCGCAGCCCGACAAAGATCTTCAAAGAATCGTCCAGGTTGAGTTCATCGAGAAACCAAGTATCGAACTAGCCAGAGAAGTCAACTTACTGACGAGATCTCAAGCCGCGAAGCGGAAGGTGGATCTTAACAGCGGCTCGACCATTCGCTTCGCGACAGACCTAATGGATCACGACCAAACCGAAGATGTTGTCAAACCGGGTCCGATGGATCTCGACCAGTCCGAAGCAATCGGGGCAGACGAAACAACGTTTGTGATGGCAGAAAACAATAGGCTCGACCTGGCTAATACGAATTTTAACTGTGGTCTTCTCCCCGAACAGCTCGAAGAATTGCCAGAGGATGCCTACCCGTGTAGCGAGGAGCCCCCACCAGCGCACGAAATCGTCGATATTCCCATTGACGACGAGACCATGATCTATGGTTGCGATACTAAGTGGATGGCTGACATTCCCGGATATCTTGCAGACGGTGAGGTGCCAAAAGATAAATGGTCGGCTCGCAAGCTAAAGGCGCAGTCATCACGTTTCATTCTGTTCCACGGAGAAGTCTTCAAGTGGCGAATGTCTGGACCATTCCTCGTCTGCGTCGAGGGTGAAGCAGCTCGCAAGGTAATGCACGAAGTTCATGGCGGTTCCTGCGGAAACCATTCGGGAGGTCGCTCACTCGCTATTCGAATTAAACGACATGGATATTTCTGGCCAACAATGATAAAAGAATGCGAACTGTTCGCGGTAAAATGCGAGAAATGTCAACGCCATGGTCCTTTCATCCATCAACCCGCAGAGTTTTTGAGTTCGGTCACCTCGCCTTATCCCTTTATGAGGTGGGTGATGGACTTCGTCGGACTGCTC
Source organism: Draba incana (assembly GCA_963576765.1). Lineage (NCBI taxonomy): Eukaryota > Viridiplantae > Streptophyta > Magnoliopsida > Brassicales > Brassicaceae > Draba > Draba incana. Next base: position 27,722,087 of record OY755203.1, on the reverse strand, counting down.
CATCCATCTCGGCAGAAGCGATATCTATTAGTCCTCACGGACTATTTTTCCAAGTGGGTCGAGGCGGAAGCATTTGGATCGATCAAGGATAAGCATGTCGAAAAATTCGTCTGGAAGAATATCATTTGTCGACACGGCGTGCCCTACGAGATAGTGGCTGACAACAGTTCGCAATTCATCTCCAAGCGGTTTGAACTATTCTGCGACAAGTAGAAGATCAGAGTCAGCAAGTCAACACCTCGCTGCCCACAAGGCAACGGTCAGGCGGAGGCGTCGAACAAAACAGTCATTCACGGGCTTAAGACTCGACTCGATGCTAAGAAGGGCCGTTGGGCAGATAAACTCGAAGGCGTTTTGTGGTCCTATCGAACCACACCTCGTCGCGCTACGGGCGAGGCACCTTTCATCCTCGTCTACGGAATAGAGTGTGTAATTCCTCCCGAGGTCCATTTCCCAAGAGTTCGCCGACGATTACTTCCAGAACAGGAAGGTCTCAATCATCTCATCATGCTCGACGAACTCGACCTCATCAACGAAAGGCGCGACCAAGCTCTTATAAAGATGACCAAATATCAAATTGCGGCGGCCAAATATTACAACTCTAAGGTGCGAGTTCGGCGTTTCTACGAAGGAGACCTCGTCCTCCGCGGAATTTTCTAAAATACGGCCGAGATGAATGCCGGCAAGCTCGGCACTCACTGGGAAGGCCCTTACCAGATCACGAAGGTGGTTCGTCCAGGCGTCTACAAAATCGCTAACATGAAAGGAGAGATGATCCCGCGCTCCTGGAATTCGCGGCATCTAAAAAAGTACTACTGCTAAAAGTACTAAGTCATTTGACTTGAACTACGGTGCGACTTGATCCCTTCACAGGGTACGTAGGCAGCTCGTTTTCAAACGAGTTCAGTTGCCCCCCTATTCGAAAAAGGGGGGGGGGAGTGGGTCCGTATATCTATACTCCCAAACCTGGTGTAATAAACTAAGGTTGTTAAGACTCGATCTACTCGCAAACGACTTAACTGTCTACACGCGACTCGATTAACTCGCAAACGACTTAACTGTCTACACGCGACTCGATCTACTCGCAAACGACTTAACTGTCTACACGCGACTCGATCAACTCGCAAACAACTTAAATGTCTACACGCAACAGTTTATTACAACTCGATATACTCGCAAACGACTTAACTGTCTACACGCGATTCGATCTACTCGCAAACGACTTAAATGTGTACGCTCGACTCGATCTACTCGCAAACGACATAACTGTCTACACGCGACTCGATCAACTCATAAACGACTTAAATGTCTACACGCGACTCGATCTACTCGCAAACGACTTAACTGTCTACACGCGACTCGATCAACTCGCAAACGACTTAAATGTCTAAACGTGAAAGCTCGCAAACGACTCCATCGTCTAAAACGCGATAATCGGTAAATGACTTAATCGTCTAACCGCGACTTAAATGTTGACTCGTCGTCATTACTGACCATAATGACGATCTAAAACACTTCATCGCAAAGTTTACCTATACATCCAAAGTGGATAAAGCGCGCTATATAAATTTAGAGTTCATCACTGGAGCGGATGTATTCTGTGGAATACGACCGTAAACCAGGGTGTTCGTCTCGCAAACTTAGTTATACTTAACACTGGTCGAACTTGGCAAATATAATCGGGTCAGAGATTATAATCGGGTAAGAGATTCTGTGGAATTCATCTATACTCCGAAATTTGTTTAAAGTAACGAACTATAACAGGCCTAGCTGACGAGCTCTAACAGGCCTCGCCAAACATGGCAAATTTTACGGCGACACTATCAGTGTTTAGCCTCTAAGCGGCTTAAAACTGCATCACCTCTAAGCGTCTTAAAACCGCATCGCCTCTAAGCGTCTTAAAACCGCATCGTCTTTAAGCGTCTTAAAACCGCATCGCCTCTAAGCGTCTTAAAACCGCATCGCCTCTAAGAGTCTTAAAACCGCATCGCCTCTAAGCGTCTTAAAACCGCATCGCCTCTAAGAGTCTTAAAACCGCATCGCCTCTAAGCGTCTTAAAACCGCCTCGCTAAGCAAGCTCTAGCAGGTCTTGCCAAAAATGGTGAATCTAAAAACGATAAACATGTCGCAAGAAATCTAAATTTTTCACAAATATTTGGGTTCGACCAACTCGGCAAGTAAAATGTCACAAGTTAGATATAGCCGTCCAGGCACAAAATAACAAGTCTTAAAACCTTAAGCAAAACAAAACAAAAAAGGGAGAAAGCAAATCCTAAAAACTATTAGAGTTTGGATTAGGCGACCAGTTCGCCTTCTTCATCTCCTTTATCTTCGGCTTGAGCAGCAGCATCAGCCAAACCCTCCAACTCGCCACCTTCCTTTGTCAGTTCCCCGTCAGCTGGTGCTGAAGGTCCAGCCGAACTCGCAACCTCGCCAGTCGATTTCCCAACAATCGCATCGCCAGTCTTGGGTTCCTTTTCTAAGGGAGTCGGCTCGCGCTGAAGTTCAGTTACTACAACTTGGTCGGGATCGACAGTCTTATCCATCTCGCCCGACTCGCTATCGCTTAGCTCTTCGCTTGCACTCCGCAACCGCATGCCCAAAGAGCCGTCGTTGGATCCCAAAGCTACACTAATACCAACAGACTTAGCAACGGTCTCGATTCGCGGAGAAACAACAATATCCGTTACTTTCATAGGGACGACGTAGTTCATACCTAGAATCTTCCGCAACTCGTCGGACATATCGTCAAAGACATCGTAAGCAGAACCCAGCGTTGCCTTGTTCTCGGCTAGAAGAGCGCGTTCGGCGATGGGATCGAAAGGTTCTTCAGTATTCTCCAGGTAGTCGAGGAGTTGAAGGTTGGAGTCCGCTTGCGAGAGAAGGACCATCTTCCTTATGGTCTTTTTCATCATTCAACAAAAAAGCTCGTTAGCGCGGTCCAATTTAGCTTGAACTTCTGCAGCCGCAGATCACCTAGCAGATGAAGCTGCCGTTTCGAGATCCATCTCGCGACTCACTTTCAGAGCAGACAATTCTGCCTCTAGGTCGGCAGTTTTCTCCTCGGCTTTCTTCTTCTCAGAGCCAACTTTATGAAGATGTACGCCCAAGTCGTCATTGCTCTTCTTGTAAGCATCTCGCTCAGCGGAGAGTTTGCTCATCTCGCTCAGCGGCGAGTTTGCTTCATCTCGACTTCTTCCTTCCTCCTGGCCTCGTCAATAAAGGCCTGCCTAGACCTCGCCTCTTGGTCATACGCTATGACCATTCTATTGCAGTGTGCAATAGTTTGCAAAGGAGTTGAAAGTATGAGAATGGAAGCAAAACGGAACAAGAAGAGTATATGGAATTTACCTTAACCTAGCGAGACGCGAACTCCTTGTAGAGCTCGCTCTTTACCAACATTTCTAGGATCGGAATGTTATCACCCAGATATGTGACCTTAGCCATTAAGGCAGCCGCGGCTAACGGGTCATCATAAATCTCTGCAGATTTTCCAGGTCGCGGACCTGGAGGAACGGACTCGCCAGAGGTAGAGTCGGCAGCTCGCGACGAGTTTTCTTCTTATCACCAGCTTTTCCCTTGCCTTTCTCAGAGGCAGTGTGTTTTCTTTTGCGAGTCAGCTGATGCTCAGACTCGGCGAATTCGTCCGTAATAGTAATTGGCCGTGAAGAAATAACAGCCAACGTACCACTCGTACCTACGGTCACAGCCTCGTCATCCTTCAAGGCACATATATCTTCTTTGGCTACGCTCCGCTCTGACGTCTCGGCAGCGGAAGCAGCTGGTTTTGGCTCGGCCTTTCTCTTGGACTTCGCAGCCTTCTTCTTGGCGATATCGCAGAAAGTTGGTCTTTCGGGCATGATATCGAGGTCGTCGGACTCGCTTCGATTGGAAGAATCTTCTTGGTCGATTAGAGCGAACTCGCGAGCTCGAATGACTCTCTGAAGATGGAAATGGCGCTCCCACAAACACTTCCTAGCCTTCAACTTGTTGAACAGATCATCAATTCCAGGAACATGAGTAAGTAGTGGTCTGGGAACTGTAAAAACAATTGAGCAGAAAGTTAAGATAAAGCATAAGGAGACGGCTCGCATGATAAACATCAAGAAAATCTACCAAGTGTTCCCCACTTTGCCACCGCCGGACGTTCTTCTTCAACAGACGCGCTTGACATCGACACAAAGAAAAAATATTTGCGCCAACTGTGGTCTTTGTTTGGAAAGTCATCCAAAATCTTGTACAAGGGGCGACTCGCCAGATTATACAACCTCTTACCGCTCGGGTCGGCGTGCTTACGGAACTCGAGAAAATTATGAAGATGACGAACTCCGATGGGCTTGCCACATTCGGCAACTCGAGTCAGAAGCCCGACCAGTTGACGAACCCCTCTGGTGTTGATCTGTGCAAGCGCGATTCTATGAACCCACATGTACCGCAAAATCAACGCAGGAATGGGGAATGTGAGGTAACAACCCCTAAACCAGCATTCATATGCAGTAAACGTGCCGACTGACGGGTCATCTTCTCGCTGCTCGACAGTTGGCACAATCATCTCGACCGCGTCGGAGATTCCGTATTCTGTGCGAAGGATATCCAGCGACTCCTTGTCGCACCATGAAGAGCCTGGAGGCGGGCGTTGCTTTCGCCTCGACTTCTTGTTTTTCTTGATGACTTCGGCCGCTCCGGATCCAATCCAGGCTTCCAGTCTCTCTCTTTCTACTGAGCGATTCGTCACGAAGATGTGGAACTTCAATGACTAGCCTTTGTTTATTGGCAGGAGGAGGTTCGCCACTCTTAGAAGGACGCGAGGTCCCAACTTCCTCTTAGAAACCCGCTCTTGGAGCTCGAATTGGTGAGACACTCTCCAGAGTCTAGCGACTTCGCCTTGAGACGGGAGTGCGATAGGTAAACAAATCGGCGAGGGGAGAGTTACCTCTAGCTCGACCCTCTCGACAAGACGAACTCGTCTCCTCGTGACCAGACGTACTCGCGTCCTCGTATCCGCGGAACCGACCATAGCTTGAAATCGCGTCGACAACCGACTCGCTGTTAGCGGAATACTCCCAAATCAATCTTTCCTTCTTGGGGAGCTCGGCAGATTTCGCAGACTTAATCGAATTTGTTGACATGATCTTCAAGCAGCTTGCGACTTCCCCAAAGTCAAACTCGCGACTTCATCTCGTCACTTCGCAGGATCAAAATTGACTCGCCGATAACGGCACACTCGATCAGCTTGCGACTTCATCTTGTCACTTCACAAGATCGAAATCGACACGCCGATAACGGCACACTCGATCAGCTCGCTACTTTATCTTCATCAAAATCGACTCGCGACTTCATCTTCATCAAAATCGACTCGCGACTTCATCTTCATCAGATCAGCTCGTGACGTCCTCAAAATCAACTCGCGACTTCATCTTCATCAGATCAGCTTGCGATGTCCTCAAAATCAACTCGCGACTTCATCTTCATCAGATCAACTCGCGACTTCATCAAATCGGTTCGCGACCTCGCAGCTTCATTCCACCAAACAACTCGGAGAATACGCAGACGAAACTAAAATTGAGGACTCGGCGACAATGGCAACTTGAACAAGTGTGTGACTCGTGCTCTTTTCCTTGGTCTGGTTTTTTCCACCGGGTTTTCTAGACAAGGTTTTTACCGAGGCTTGGTCACACACCTATACATCTTCGTCTCGCCACCTCGCATCTTCGAGCAGTTTGCAGATTCGGAACATTTTCATCTCGTCACCTCGTATCTTCGAGCGATTCGCGGGTTATGAGCTCGTCAGTTCGCAAGTTCGAAACCGACCATCAGATGGCATCGCGTCGATCAGCTCGCCGAATTGGGCATAACCATGTCGCTTGGGCTCGGCAAAATCGGTCAACACGTTAATAGTCTAACGGAAATCGATTCTTCACTTGGACACCCTTACTTCAACACTTTTATTTATAAAACTGTTGAACTGGGGGCTAACTGTAGGGGTCAAATCTCCCCTAGAAGAATCGATAAGCCTAAACCGACTAAGTATATGTTAAACGGTCCAACGGTCAAGCCCAGAAAACAGAGGCCCAGTAAAAGCCCAACACTGTTTGTCCAAACCGATTTGTATTCTCTATAAATAAGCATGTACCCCCTCATTTGAGGGGATCTGATTTTCTGAGAGATAATAAGACAAAAACAGCTTTTTCAGCTAATTAATAAGAACAGTCTTAAGAACCCTAATTCTCTTTCAATCTGAGTGTTTGTAAACCTAAAGAAGCTCTATTTCGAAGAATCTTCACAAATTCTATTGTGTGAAAATCCAGCACGCACAAATGTCTACAGAGGAAGTCTACAATACACAGTCATTTTTAAAACCTAATTATATGTCATTCTAGAAAGAGATTTGATGTTTTTTTGTTCTCACATGTGTGGTACCTATTTCTCCATCATTTGTGTAAGTTTAAAATGTTTAAGACTAATATTGATGGGGAAAATCTAATTTTTTCATTTGGTAACTAGTTAGCTCATTCAACGTAGACTTCCAGCGACTGATTGGAAGTCTACACGGGAAGTCTACGGTCAAAAATGGAAGTCTACAGAGGAAGTCTACAATACACAGTTTTTTTTTAAAACCTAATTATATGTCATTCTAAAATGAGATTTGATGTTTTTTTTGTTCTCACATGTGTGGTACCTATTTCTCCATCATCTGTGTAAGTTTGACATGTTTAAGACTAATATATAGGGGGTAAGTCTAATTTTTTCATTTGGTGACTAGTTAGCTCATTCAAAGTAGAGTTTGAGCGACTGATTGGAAGTCTACACGGGAAGTCTACGAAAAAATCGGAAGTCTACATTGTACATAAACACTAAAACGCATTTTTATAGATTTTAACATTGTTTTTGAAAAACTTTTGTCTTACACATGAGTCATAATAATTATTTTGTATGCTTTGGACATGTTTAGTTATAAGATTTGCATGTCAAACTCAATTTTATGTTTGTACCACCAATTACCTTATTTGTGCAGACTTCCAGGGAAGTCTACGGTTGAATTTTGATTGTTTCTAACTACGCCTCATATTACCGTGTTGAAACTAGTGTTCATAAGTAAGTTATTATCATGTCGGGACTGAAGTTATTATTATGTACAACTTTGTGTTAAAACTTGTGCAAAAAAAACAAAATTAATTTTAAAACTTGTGTCCGGACTTGTGTTCAATCTAGGTTATTCCCATGTTCAAACTTGTGTTAAAAAAAAAAGTTTTGTTTTCACTTCAATTCGAACCAAGGGGAATGATTTGTATCATGTAAGTATGTGTGAGTCTTTAACCAGTAAGGCTATTGCAACTTATTCGTTAAATTTGACAATTTTTTTTTTATTATGATGTAGACTTTATCTGTAGACTTCCCTTGTTGTTTATGGACTGCCCCTTGTAGACTTCTTTTAAACCTAATTTAATTTTTACTTCTTTTAAATTGCCGCCATACTTCTTTTAAATTGCCGCCAAATTTACTTTTAAATTGCCGCGAAATTTTAACCTAATTTAAAATTGAATCATTTAAAAACTTAGCTCATTTGTGGAAACTTAACTCATTTGTGGAATAAATTGATCTTGCTTGGTTAGCACTTAGCTAATTTATAGAAATAAGTGTTTGTTTACGTTTTTTATATTACTTGCTAAGTTACTTAAGCCACTAATAATTTTTGAAACAAAAATAAAATTTGATTCGGTGTTAACAAAACTTATCATCGGAATATTCGAAAACAAAAATTTGATTTGGTGTTATCAAAACTTATCATCGGAAATCAAAAGTTTATATCTTTCATACAATGATACAACAAAGAAACTCTCTTTCACATCTTTAGCCTTAAACTTCTTGGGATTTTGATGCTTTTAGTGCTTCATCCACAAATTTACAACAAATAATAAAATAAAACAAGAAAAAATGCATAATTCATAATTTCCCCTCTAGACTTCCAAATTGAATAGTACACTTTCGTAAGTAGACTTCCCGTGTAGACTTCCGTAACCTGAAAAACACAAAAAAAATCAAATCATCTAAAAAAGCATACAACGGATTTGATCTAGTGGAGATCGAAGAGTTTGAAGGAACAACTATAGCTTTTTATGATTTTGTTTTCATAATAAGCAATAAATGATAAAAAAAACTCACCAAAGATCTGAGATTTGCGAATGTGTTAAGTATTGAGATTTTCTCGTTCATCGGTGTTCTTCCATTCAGTTTCACCATCTTTCTACAAAACAAAGGAAACAAAAGTTGAGGAATCACAAACTCAACCAATAATGAAGCAACACATCCAAATTTCAAACCTTTAACATTGTTGACAAGCTGAAAAAGTGAAAATAGAGGCACATACCTTTGTAGAAAGTGAAATTAGTTTCTAGAATCAGAAAGAGGACAAGATTTCGTATGAAATAGACCCAAAAATTGTTCAAATCGGTGGAGAATTGAAGAAGATAGGACTTGGGCAAAAATTCCTCAAAAATCTCTCTAAAAACGTGAGAAGAGAGAAAAAGTTAGGAGGCTAGGATTGAAAATAAAAATTAGGGTTTTTATTGAAAAACTTGCTTATATATAGAGACAAAAATTAGGGTTAGTAGACTTCCCGTGTAGACTTTCCGTGTAGACTTCTTTAACCTAAGAAACACTAACAAAATCAAAACATCTAAAAAGCATACAACGGACTAGATCTAGTGGAGATTGAAGAGTTTGAAAGGACATAATAAGCAACACATGAAGAAAATTCACCAAAGATCTGAGATTTGCGAAATGTGTTGAGGATTGAGATTTTTTCGTTCATCAGTGTTCTTCCATTCAGTTTCACCACCTTTCATATCTCTAGATCTGCAAAACAAAGGAAGCAAAAATATAGGAATCAAAAGTAATAGAAGAGAAGTATGTGCAAATCCTAAAATGCATAGAAAAACACAAACTCAACCAATAATGAAGAAACACATCCAAATTTCAAACCATTATAATGGTTGACGAACTGAAAAAGTGAAAATTGAGGCACATACCTTTGTTGAAAATGAAATTAGTTGCTAGAATAAAAAAGAGTACGAGATTTCATATGGATTAAACCCAAAAATTATTCAAATCGGTGGAGAATTGAAGAAGATAAGGCTTGGACAAAACATTTTCAAAAATCTCTCTAAAAAACTGAGAAAAGAGAAAAAGTTAGGAGGCTAGGGTTGGAAAAAAAATTAGGGTTTTCATTGAAGACATTCGGTTAGGTTAATAATATTCCGGTTATGTAGACTTCCATATGGAAGTCTACGAAACCCTATACTCTAAAATGAAACCTTAAACGCAACTGGAAGTTTACAATTGAAGTGTACAATAGAAGTCTGGAATTTAAAGACTAAATCGAATAGAAGTCTACAATGGAAGTCTACAATTCAAAACAAAAATCAACATTTTCCTTTAGATTATTCATAACTGTTAATTAAAGATATTATTAATCATCCAAACATCTAATATATTCATAATTTTAGGTTTTTTTGCAAATTTGACATTTAAAATCTTGAAATTATGAACTTTAAATGTAACCCTAAACGTAAAAATATGTTTTCAAATTGTAATGTCGAGCCATTTCCCATATTTTTAACTCATAAATACACAAACTAATGTCAGTGACATACATGACTCATAATATTAAAGAATTTACATCTCCTCATAGTGAATTCAACTTCTCATAATCAAACCCTACATTGAAACTTCTTATAAGTTGTTCATTATAAACCATGGATCATGTAACACAAATCTCTAAAAAGTTAATCTATTACAATCATACAATCTTAAAGACTATATATACATAATACAAAACAATTACTAATACCATGTCCCAACATTGTCACAAAACTTCTCAATGTAATGTGATGAAATATAGTATTTCGAAAAGGATAATATGTAGTTCATTCATTCATTTTCATTCCAATTTGTTTTTTTTTTTACTTTATGCTAATTTGGTGAAGTTTTATTTTTAAAACATCACAATTGCATTTAGTTTAATTATCCAAAATATTTTATGGTCAAATTATTTTTAATGTATTTATAGATTTAAATTTACTAAATAATTACGATGTAGACTTCCATATTTCGTTGCAGACTTCCAAAATGTAGACTTTTTCATTAGGTTTTGTCTTTTTTTTTTACTGTATGCTAATTTGGTGAACTTTTATTTTTGAAACATCACAATTGCATTTAGTTTAATTATCCAAAAGATTTTATGGTCAAATTATTTTTAATGTATTATAGATTTAAATTTACTAAATAATTACGATGTAGACTTCCATATTTCGTTGCCGACTTCCAAAATGTAGAATTTTTCATTAGGTTTTTTTTTTTTTTTTTTTTACTGTATGCTAATTTGGTGAACTTTTATTTTTAAAATATCACAATTGCATTTAGTTTAATTATCATAAAGATTTTATGGTCAAATTATTTTTTATGTATTTATAGATTTAAATTTACTAAATAATTACGATGTAGACTTCTATATTTTGCAGCATACTTCTTGTGAAAATTTCCAAAGAAGACTTCCAAAAGGATAGAACGGTCATTGCGGCTGCAGTTTTATTGTTTGTTCATTAAGGCTGTAACTGTAATTTCACTACCCCTTTAAAATAGTTTTGCAAGTTTTCACAATTGGGGTATACTTTTGCATTAAAAATGAAAAAGGTATATTCCATGCAATAATCCCATAAATAAATTAATAATATAATTGCGTGCTAATTAATAACATATCACTATGTTAACAAGCATTTCCGTTCAAAAAGAACAATCAAAGCCTCAAAGGTATTTGTGCTATTTTTTTTTTTTTTTTTTGAAATTTGTATTTGTGCTATTTACCTAAATATCTCCAAGTTCATGGTCAGATGGCACATTAATCTAAAATTCACATATATATATATATATATATATATATTTATTGTTTTGTAACGAAAGAAAAATGTGGAGATATTTATGATCTTTACTTCTTTTTACCCTTTAGTGTTTTTTTTCTTGGCCCCCTTTGATAGCCTTGCACCTAAAACCTCATAGCTGTTCATGCAATGTCTTACTTTTATTTTTATCCTTTTGCAACTTGAAAACCAAAGTTTTCACTCTTCAAGAAACTTGAAGCAACACACCACGTTTTCACTCTTCAAGAAAAAAGACCATACACACACAAGTACAACCCCCATATATATATATATATATTATTAGACATACGAAGAACTATTTTCTATTTTTCCTCCTTTTCTTTTCAAAAAATGCATCAGGGCTCCAGATCGAACTTGGATTGTCCATCGAGTGACGTCGATCAAGTTTGTGCTCTCTAGTTATGTTTACTAGAGATTGATATACGCGAAGCGTGGGTTTATTTACTGTTTGTATTTTTGTAAGTTGTGTAAACCTGTAAAGTGGTTTCCGTTTCGTAACTAATCAATTTGGAATATGTTCTTGTATAATTTATTTATAAATTACATATGTTATAGTTTTATCGAATATAATTAGTGCTAAATATTATGACACTTTAAAACATTACTTATATGTAGATGATATATTAACATTAGCTTTTAATAATATTTTGTATAATTTTATTTTGAAGTTCTGTTACATCAATGATTACGGTTGTGTTTTCAATTTAAATATTATATTTCATTATACAAATCTATTTTTTGATATTAGTGGGTACACATAGTTGTTATACATTTTTTATTATTCTAAAACACCATATAATTTGTAATAGATCAATAGAAAAAAAGCTATGTTGGTTTAATACTTTAGCTGCACTAACACTATTTATGTCATATACCTTTGATTTTACGAAGAGCATCCAACACCTAACAGTCCCAATACTTCGTATCACTCATGTATTCAGTTTTCGGGTTTATTGTGAAAAAGTTTTAGCTAACACTTTTGGTTTGTTTGTATTTATTACGGAGCATTTTTAATGTTAGTTCCTTTTGGCTGATTTAATTTGAAACTTATTTTGCGATAATGTTTACTTAAATGTTTCAATTCTAGAGTTTTCAAAAAACTCTATGACTCGGTTACTAATGCAAAACCCCAGGTTCTGTGTTGTTCAAGCATCCGGCCTGCATTCGTCGCCTCCCACCGCTGATGGTAGTCTCCCTCTTCCCCCGCCATCCTTCCTGACCCAGATTCGATCTCTCTCTCCTTTTTTTTTTCCCTTTTCCTCTTACAGTACAATTTAAGGTGGTTCGTCTTTGTTGAATTGCCCCCCCCCCCCCTATAGAGCCTGCAACCCCTTCACCAACTAAGGTTAGTTTGCCTAACACTACTGATGTGGTCATGTTGGACTCTAGTTCTCCTTTGACTCCAAGCTCAGAAATTATACTATCCCCAAAAGCCTCAACCCCAACTAACTATATTGTAGTTCAACCTAAATCTACATCCCCTCTTCTCACCAATCGAGCCACATCGAATTCTTTACCCATCTCCCAAGCCCTGCAACCCCCTTCTATTGCTGGTAAGATTAGCTCTGCTGCTGTAAATCAGGAAAACACTATTCATGAAACCTTAAAATTGCTACAGTGCCACAAAACTTGGTTGAAAGACTCTGATTTTCTATTGATAAGACCCTGAAGAGGGTAACTCCAGCCACCATTGTTGATTCAGGGAGACCCAATGTTGTTATCCTTGATGAAGTCTTCTAGAGAGGAGTTGAACTTCACAGAGACTTCATTGTTTGTTAATTCTTGGGTAGAGCTCCACCCTAACATATCCAAAGTGTGTTAAATCACATGTGGGGAAAAGGAAGGAAACGGGAAATACACACTAATATGCTCATGAATTTTATGTTGGTTAGGATCCCGAATGACTACATACGGCATAAGATATTGGAGAAACGTATGTGGTATGTAGGTGATTCCATGTTCCATGCAGCTCAATGGACATTCCTCCATTCATCTAACACGCCTGCCATGTCTTCTTTCCCAATCTTGGCTTGAGACACCTACGGTTTCAGGTCATATATGGTATATGTGGTATATGCGGAGAAGCTTAAAAGATTTGATTTGGCTACCTATATCACCAAAGTGCACTTATCTTTTCGGTCACAGGTCTTGAGAGAACTCCAGAGTTAAGTGTGCTTGAGCTTGAGTAGTTTCAGGATTGGTGACCTACTATGAATTCATTTCTAGTACCGTGTGAGTAAGGTTAAAACACGGGAAAAGATCGCGTGGTCATTTGTAGGGTCAGTAAACATGACTTCCGAGCCTCCCGGACTAATGCACCGACCGTTGAACAGTGTAGGCCCACATGCCAAGAATGGACGTGGAGCCCATGGATAGGGCGGTCGTGGCGTTACAAGTGGTATCAGAGCAAGCTCTGACAACTGTGTGAGTCAGGTTGTCCGGGTAACGATCTTGGTATGCGCAACAAGGACGTTGCAATCTGTTAGTGGGGGTGATTGTGATACCCCGGTTTTATGGCATTTATGTAATATGCGGTATATGCGGAGAGACTTAAAAGAATTGATTTGTCTACCTATATCACCAAACTGCACTTATCCTTTCGGTCACACGCCTTGAGAGAACTTCAAAGTTAAGCATGCTTGAGCTGAATTAGTTTCAAGATGGGTGACCTACTAGGAAGTCATTCCAGTATCGTGTGAGTGAGGTCAAAATAAGAGAAACGATCGCGTGGTGATTTGCAGGGTCAGTAAACATGACTTCTGAGCCTTCCGGACTAACGCACCGACCGTCAGACATGAGTGGACCCATGGGCCAAGAGTGGACGTGGGGCCCACTGAGAGATGAGGATTTCTCCTGAAGGGATAAGGATTTTCCCTGTATGTTATTGAGAGATGAGGAATTCTCTCGAGGGGATGAGGATTTCCTCTACATACCAATAGCTCGACGGCGGTCGGGGCTTTACAAGGCTCATCTAAAGGGAGTACCATTAAACATGAGATCAATGGAGGATCTTAGTTAGGTGGTTGGCCTTATTGGGGAGCCTAAAGAAACATATGATTTCACTAAAAACCTTACAAAACCACTTCAAAATGTTATTGAGTTGGAAGATGATATATCATAGTTTTTACCAATTTTCGACCATGATATAAGTCCATTTTATAGAGTCTTTTATGTGTTTTTCTAGTATTTTAGAGTCTTTACAGATACTTGGACGTTTGGAGCATAATGCATGTTTATTGAATATTTTGGAACATTGCGGAAGGAAGAGTCAAAGTGTCAAAATTCGGAATTAAAAACCAAAGTTGGTGTCAATCGACACCCTGTTCGCACAAGCCAAAATCAAGTTTTGGAAGATTGCCCTTTTTGCCAAGAAGTTCCAAATGTTTACAATTATGTTTTATGACGGTTTAAAAACCTTATACATATGTATTTGCAGCCATTGTTTAGGCTTATGCTTTATTTTATCAACTTTTAGAAATATCTATAATTAATATGATGTTTGCTTCATTCGTCATGTCGAGTAGTTTTAATTGATTCCTCTACACCTACCTTTTATTTTAATTGATTTACAACCTATTTCATATGTTTTCTTATTTACTTGTTTTTACATTCACATCATCTTACTTAGCATAATTCGAGCATTTAAAACTATTGTGTTCCCTTATTTCTTGTAGATTCGATACCCTAAATATTGCAATTGATCTCTTAATTTGAGAGAGTAGTTCAAAGGGAAATTTGAGCATAGCAAATTTTGGCGCTATTGCCAGGGAATCTAAACCATTAGATTTTTATCATTAGATTTTTGTCTAATTTTTTCTTTTTGTTTTACTAAACTAGCTTTTATTTTTTTTGCTTTCAGGTGCATGTTTAATCGCAACACTAGGAGCAACAAAGGCAAAGAGTTAGTCAACTACTATCTTCAGGAACTAGCGCGTTTAGAACATGAGAACAGAAGAGCAGTCAGAGAGGCTAAGATGGCTGCTAAAGAAGTACTCGTTATGGTTCTAGGAGGTGACGGAATCCTGCGTGATCCGGCAGGATTGAGATACAACGAGTAAAGTCAGAGGATCGATGACGATGGTAATGTGATCGTCGAGGAACTAGCGATTCGGACGAAGGTGTCGAGTGACAAGAAGGACCTATTGAGCAACATGAAGAAATTATGGGTGTCGATTGACACCTTGATGGTGTCGATCGATACTAGGTCCAGAATTAGCCAAATTTATTGAGGGAAAATGGTGGTCGAGGTCACACTTTAAAAGATTACAACTGTCCAGATTAGTTCTACGCGAATCGAGCTGCAATTTGTTTACCTACTTTTCAGAGGAACGACTTCGAGCTGAAGCCTCCTTACTTCAACCTGGTAGCTCAACATCCTTATCATGATCTTCCTCACGAACATCCCATGGACCACATCGAGAACTTCGAAGATTTAGCATATAGCATCAAGGCTAATGGTGTGTCCAACGACTACCTCTTCTGTAAGCTATTCCCATACTATCTTAGAGGGGATGCGTCTTACTGGTTGAAGCTGCTTAAACCAAGAGCGCTGACTACTTGGGAGGATACCAAGGACGCGTTCCTAAACAACTTCTTCGATGATGCGAGGTCTAAGGATCTAAGGACGAAGATTGCTACATTATATCAAAGTTTGAAAGAAGCATTCAAGGCTGCGTGAATGCGATTAAAGTCCTACCATAGAGATTGTACTTACCATGGCTTCACCGATGTATAGTTACTTGGCATCATATTATGAGGAGTGGAGTGGAGGTACCAAATGGCGTTGGATGCTGCGAGCAATTCGAATTTCAACACCAACTCTTCAGAGAACGCAATTGTTCTTATCGAGAATTTGGTTTCAAGTAACAACACTAAGAACTCCGATTTTAAGAGGAAGAAGCTAAGCGAGAACAAGGATGGTGGGAAGCATTTGGTTGAGGTGAATGCTAAGCTTGACTCTATGCATAGTCTTCTAGATGGTAAGAAGTCTGTTCAGTTTACTCAAGAGGTAGAGACTTATGAACCGAAAAAGAGTGAAGAGGTTGTAAACTACATCAATAGGATTAGATTTCAGAGGTTTGTAAATCAAAAAGGTTATGGTTGATCTAACCAGAAGCCGTTCCAGAGCAACAACTTTAATAGAAGCTAAAGTTCTTTATCTTACCAGAAGCCTCCGGAACAAGATAATGAGATGAAATCTATGCTGAAACAGATCCTAGAAGGACATCAGAAGATGACATTGAGCTTCAATGGGAAGATGAATGCTATGTATCAAAACTTGGATGGAAAGATTTCACCATTAATCACTCACGTCAGGAAGCTCGATGTTCAGGTCGCTCAAACTACTGATTCTATCAAGAAGCAAGATGGGTTTCTTCCTGCGAAGAATGATACTAACCCCAACCGTGCTTAAAATACCTTTCTAGTGGAGAACAAGGATAATTTCAGAGAGCTTGAGGATGATTTTGAAGATGCATAGCCTGTGTCGATCAACACTAAGGATGTCTGTCGATCGACACTTGAAGAAATTCATGATTTTAGAATTCTGGAG
Organism: Draba incana; assembly: GCA_963576765.1. NCBI lineage: Eukaryota > Viridiplantae > Streptophyta > Magnoliopsida > Brassicales > Brassicaceae > Draba > Draba incana. The sequence goes on along the minus strand of OY755203.1, from coordinate 27,705,599 downwards.
CTAGTGTCGATCGAAACCGAGGGAGTGTGTCGATCGACACCCCATAAAAATTTAACCCAGACTTCAACATCAGATGCTAGTGTCGATCGACACCCCGTGCCTAAGGTTCCTTTTCAACAAGCTAGAAGGTCCAAACAGGAGGTTAAAGAGGCTATTTGCAAGGCACTGATAGACAAGATCATAGTTGAGATGCCTCTAATTGATGCGGTTAAGCTTTCACCAGCTTTAAGGAGGTAAGTCAAGAGGATGGTTGCAAATGGTGTAAGTCCTGAGGAAGGAGCACTGCTTACTAGAGATATCATATCGATTCTCTTGAATACAGCTCCAGTACCAAAGAAGAAAAAGAAGGAAGTGATGGTCTCTGAAGAGGTTAGCGCGATCAATCAGAGTAGGGTTCCAGTGGAGCTACCAGATCTAGTAAACTTTGTGCTCAACTACTCAATATCGACATGGAAGTTTCCTCATTTTCCTTGTGATTTAGGTACTGGGATGAATTTAATACCACTTTTAGTTGCAGTTAGACTTGGAATGACTAATTTCATGACGACTAGGAGCTCTCTTCTCTCAGTCGATCGATCCAAGAGAATCCAAGAAGGTGTTTTAGAGGACGTTCCGATTAGAATCGAAGACTGTTTAATTCCCACATACTTTGTAGCTTTGGAGTACGACGAAGAGCCTCAAGACCCTCTAATTCTGGGAAGATCCTTCTTAGCTACTGCTGGTGCTACCATCGATGTGAGAAAGGGAAAGATCAAGCTTGATATAGGTGGTCATGGATTTTGACATGGACAAGACAAGACAAGAAGGAAACCCACCATCGATGGTCAGACTTTTTATGTGGAAACTTTAGTGGACGCAGACTCAATCAAGGAGTTGGATACTAGTCCATTATCTATTGCTGAACAGATAATTCCACAACTCCCAACCCACGAACCTCCCATAGAGCAAAGGTACGCACTTCCTGAACTCAAATCTCCTGATTTCATCACTAAAGATTTAAAAGATGAAAAAGCTATTTCGGACTTATGCAAGCAACGAGTTTCTCATGGAAAGCTTGGCTTTTCTTCTAATGATCTTGTAGGAAAGAAAAGTGTCTTACCTAGGGAGTATAAAGCAGAGGTGAATCATGTCAAGGTGAAGCTAAAAAGGACTTCAAAACCTTTCTCCGAAATCAACATTGACATCCCTTTAGAGTTAAAAGAGAGAGGAAAAGGAGTTGTTCATGAGATGGTGCAGAAGACGATGAAGCTTTTTCCTAAAATTATTATATGGAAGAGTGCAGATCCACCCGACGCCTGAGTTCCTCAACACAGTCAAGCTAAGGACTAAAAACAAGCACTTAGTGGGAGGCAATCCACTAGCAAGTATACTATTTTCGTTTTATTATATTTTGTTTACTAATTTTTGGTTTTAGTTTTAAGTGTTTCAGGAATTTTGTCAACAAAAAAAAAGGCAAAGGAGTTACGAATCGACTAAAATGATCAATCGGATCAAAATCATAGGTGTAGATCGACACCCTTGACAGTGTTGATCGACTCCCCACACCAGGTTACATTTCTCTTCGTTTTTCAATTTGCTTCAGTTAATTTTATTTTATTTCACCAACTTCAGGCTTAATAACACTGAAGACAATGACGTTTAAGTCTGGGGGAGATGGTTACTAACTATTGTTTTCTGTTTTGAGTTTAACGAGCCAATTTTTTTTTTTTTTGGGTCAAAAACTCCTCCTATTCTTGCTTTGAACATCACTCAATTGACCATTACAATGCAAGTTGGTTGGTTTTACAAGGTGGGTAACTGCAAGTGGATCGGTTTAACGGAGCGAGTTCAGATTTCTAGATAACGCCATAAAGGCTATTGTAGACCCCGCCCCTAATGAACTCTAATTTTTTTTGTCTTGAGCGTTGGTAATCGCAAGACTTGATTCATCCTTCAATACTTGAAAGCGAAGATGGATTGTTCTTGAAACTTCTTCCTGAGGATGATACAACTGTCCTAGATCGAAAGAAAAAGCCACATGACCCTGTCTTCTCAGAAGATCTAGCAATCGATATTCCCTCGATGAGACTGCACCTAAATAAATCATAGGGGTTTGCAACAGAAAATCTGAGTTTCTCTAAGGAGTTTAGAATCAATCTGGAGAACTGCTAAGCTTCTAGGGACACATCGAAGTACTACCATTGACTTTGCAGGTATGTGGTTTCTAAAGGAGTGAGTACATCTGTTTTTCTTAGGGACAAGAAAAAAGTTAAGTCTGGGGGAGTTAATATATCAAGGTTTTTACCTATTTTCCACTATGTGTTTTTCTAGTATTTTAGAGTCTTTACAGGTACTTGGACGTTTAGAGCATAATTGATGTCTACTGGATATTTTAAAACATTGCGGAAGGAAGAGTCAAAGTGTCGAAATTCAGAATTGAAAATCAAAGTTAGTGTCGATCGACACCCTATTCGCACAAGCCAAAATCAAGTTTTGGAAGATTGCCGTTTTTGCCAAAAAGTTCTAGATGTTTACAATTATGTTTAATGTCGGTTTAAAAACCTTAAATATATATGTATTTACAGCCATTGTTTAGGCTTACGCTTTATATTATAAACTTTTAGAGATATCTATAATTAATATGATGTTTGCTTCATTCGTCATATCCGAGTAGTTTTCTTGTTTGGTTTAGGGTTATTCAAAGGTGTTGATGAATTGCTAGATTCAATTTAACAGTTAGGATAAAATCATTAGAGTTCTTCATCTTGACTTGTGTTTATTTCTTATTCTAGTTTAGCTACCTAGAATCTGATCTTAGGTTAATTGGTAGACACGACAGTGTTATTTATTGCTTGAACTAGTCTTTGATGAGCAAAATTCCTATCTGAAAAGACATTTGTTTAAGGTTTTATGAAAAATTGAACTTGATATTAATGCTTGTTTAAATTGATAGGATTCGCAATGACAATTGGCTTTCTAGGATTTAGACATAGATAATCTCTGCAACGACAGTTGTTTGATTTTATATTAGTGTTTCAAGTTTAAGTACTATGCTTTATAATTCCTAAGTATCTGTTTATAACTGCAATTCTGATTCACCTGAGATTTCTCTGTGCCTAGCTTTTATTTTAATTGATTTACAACCGATTTCACATGTTTTCTTATTTACTTGTTTTTACATTCACATCATCCTGCATAGCATAATTCGAGCATTTAAATTTGTTGTGTTCCTTGATTTCATGTGGATTCGATACCCTAAATACTACAAATTATCTCTTTATTTGAGAGAGTAGTTCAAAGGAAAATTTGAGCATATCAAAAGAATAGATGGTTGGGTTACCTTGGTTGAGGTCTCTTACCCTTAGATTCCTCTAACATGTGCCCACTGTAAACAACTTGGTCATGTGAGTAGAAATTGCTTAAATCTCCCTCCCCCAAGACATGTTTCCAACCATTCACCTCCAGCCACTGTTTCTCATATTATTCCTCCTAAGAAAATGGATACTAAACCTTCAACAATGACATCCAACTCTCCTAAAGAAGACACTTTAACTCAGTCTTCTTAGTTGGAGAAAAGTGATAATCTTGACAGAGGCAATGTAGCTTCAACAACCCCTACTAAGCCCACTATGTCTTCCCCAACTAGGGAGCTCAGTTTACAATCAAGTCCCTTAATCATATCCACTACCCCAGTTTCATCCATCCCCTCTACCTCACCTACTAACAGTCCCTTGTAATCCTCTCATTTATCCCCCTTAAAGAACTCAACCCCTTTTGTTATTGGTTTACCAGCATCTATCACACCCTCTGGCCATCCTTATCCTCATAGCCCACCTTATGGACCCCATCCTACTATTACTCCTAAGAAATTCAAGCCAAAGCCACCTCTACCCTCCAAACCCATGTCTAAAACTACCTTTCTTCAAGCTGCTATTTCAAACCCCTCAGTCCCGCCCACACCACCTAAACCAGATTTCACCCCTTATATTACCCTTTTACCCAATATACAACCTTCTTTTAATCCTATTTTGATGTCTCCTCTGTTAAATTTCCAGCAATGATTGATCTCTCAACTTTTGCCAGATTTTTCGCCTTCATCTTCAGATGTTTGAAGAATCTTTCGAAGGGGTACATCCATCGAAATTGGACTGGTCCACCCAAATCTAACTCATGAGGTAAGTGTACAACTAGATGTTCCATCACATCGAAAAAGGAAGGTGGAAATATCTTTTCCAAGTTGCAAATAGTGAGTGGTATGTCTGAATTCAACTTCGAGATTTCGTCCTTCATTAAGGTTCTAGCACATAAGTCTCTGAAAAAGGCTCCAATACCTGAAATGGCAATCCGGTCCGGAGTAAGTTAATAATTAACTAATACACTTACAAAATATAATTTAATGTATATATCAATAACTAGGAATAAACGTAACACCTGCTATTGGGTCGTGGACATTTTGCGGTAAAAGCTCTTGAAAGGCGAAAGGGAGTAGTCGTTGCATGAAAACATGACAATCGTGGCTCTGCATCCCAAAAAATTTGCCTCCTTGTTCAACACACCTTGAAAAAATGGACACCTATCCATCTGGAAACTTCAACCAGTCCTTAACCCAGTTTATCAAAGCATTCTTTGCAGTAGGTGATAGTCGTAAACTGGGAATCGGTGCCCTACCATCCCCTGTTAGATGTAACTCTGGCCTTATGCATAAAGCCGCGAGATCGAGACGAGATTTTCGATTGTCTTTTGTTTTACCTGCAACATTCAACAATGTGTGTCTAATATTCTCGAAGAAATTTTTCTCCACATGCATGACATCCAAGTTGTGCCTCAAGATTTGATACTTCCAGTACGACAACTCCCAAAATATACTTTTTTATGCCAATTATGGTACACCCCATACCCAACAGACATATTTGCTGGATTCTTCTGCACCATATCCATCCATTTGTTCTTCTAACTCCTCACCTGAGAGGTAAACCAAGGGGGAAGTTTTAACAACTCTTTTCGGAACAACGTCCTACTCTTTCTATAAGGATGACTCCTTGGAAAAAAACAACGATGGCAGTCAAACCAGCAAGCTTTCCCTCCAGCTGATAATTGAAATGATTCAGTCTTATCTAAACAATAAGAACATGATAACTTTCCATGCGTTGTCCATCCAGATAGCATGCCATACGCCGGAAAGTCGCTTATCGTCCACATAAGGACAACCTTCATGTTGAAGTTTTGACGGCTCGACGAATCAAACATGCGTACACCAACATGCCACAACTGCTTTAGTTCATGTATAAGAGGCTGTAGGAATACATCAAGTGATCTTGTTGGATGCTTAGGCCCTGGAACCAAAATGCTGAGAAATAAAAATTCTCTATGCATACACATTTCTGGCGGGAGATTATATGGTGTCACTATGACTGGCCACAACGAATACTGCCAATCAGATATACTAAAAGGATTAAACCCATTAGTGCAAAGACCTAAATACACAATTCTATGTTCTACAGCAAAGTTTGGATGTACCGTGTGAAACTGTTTCCATGCCTTTTCATCTGATGGATGGGCGACCACCCCTTCCTCACAATCATGTTCTGCATGCCACCTCATTGCCCCTGCTGTCTACTCTGATTGATATAATCGTTGCAGCCTATCTGTTATTGGAAGATACCACATACGCTTGAACAAGACTTTCATTCGACCACTAGTCTTCTTATATCTTGGATGAGAGCAAAAACGACATTCCTGCAGCTGACCATCATCTTTCCAAAAAATCATACAATTATCAATGCAGACATCAATCATCTCAGAAGGTAATCCAAGACTTGCTACCAATCTTTGTATCTCATAGTAACTCTCTGCAGAGTTATTACCCTCTGGTAAATACTCTTTAAACAATTAACCCCATTTATCAATGCAATTTTCACTAAGGTTATCTTCGCCTTTAATTTTCATCATCCTAGATGCTAGGGACAATTTTGATAGCCCTTCTCTACATCCTTCGTAGATAGGTTCGTTAGCAGCATCTAACATATCATAAAAAATTTTAGCACTCGGGTTTGGTTCTTCAAAAGTATTATCACTAAACACATCAGTAGTTTCTTGAAATGCATCATTAACCATGTCATTAAACCTATTCCCATCATCATTTCCATACGAAGACTCATTAAAATTATCATGACCATACTGATAATTATTATCCTCATAATTATTACCACCTTCTATATTCCCACGATAACTCGTACTTGAACTACCTGGAACATTGACAACAAAATCCTCCCATGCGAAAACCAAACATAGTAGTTAGGTAAAAACCCCATTGTAAATAAATGTTTCCAAACTGTTTGAGTATCATGTGGTGTCAAGTTTTTGCATTTCACGCAAGAACAAAAAATCTGTACGTTACCGGTATACATGATTCCAGCATGTGCCCTTTGGTTGTTTACCGCCTGGTTCAAAAACTGGTCAACCCCTTCTCTAAATTCTCTCGTCATTTCGCCGGTTTCTGGATCACGACGATTGTACATCCATCTTCGAATCATGTATATTTCATGATAAGACATACTAATTGATGATTAAGATTTTTTTTTTCTTTGTTGTTTCTGTTTATGATCATACACTTGTGGTTTTTATAGAAATTCATTTCAGTTTGCGACTAATTTGCGACTATTTTCCAACACTTTTGCGACTGATTTGCGGCTAAAATATTACACTCATAAACAAGTAAGAATCAATTAAAACGTGTTCAACCTACTTTCGACGCAAAACCCCCACAACTCTTAAATCGTTGCAAATTCGACGCAAATGTTACAACTCGACGCAAAAATGACGCAAAATATACATCGACGCAAACTCGTTGCAAATTTGCGATCGTTTTGCGTCCAAACGTACAAGTCGACGCAAAATCATCGCAAATTTGCAACGATTTTGCGTCGCCAAGTTCCTACGCAAATTTGCGACGGTTTTGCGAGTTATTAAGACTGTTAGTCGCAAAACAGTCGCAACTAAGACACAAATCTGCGAGGATTTATTTCCGTCGCAAAATTCCGTCGCAAAGCCACCTGTTTTCTTGTAGTGAAGATATGGGCATTTAGAGTATGTGGTGATGCCTTTTGATCTGATGAATGTACCAGCAGCATTCATGAGATTGATGAACGGAGTATTCCAGGAGTATATGGATGTGTTAGTGATCATCTTCATTGATGATATTATGGTGTATTCGAGGAGTCTTGAGGAGCATGCGGTTCATCTGAGCCTGGTTCTAGAGAAGCTTCGAGAGCAGAAGTTGTTTGCTAAGCTGAGGAAATGTAGTTTCTAGCAACATGAGATGGGTTTTCTCGGGCATATTTTTCTGCATAGGGAGTTTTTGTGGATCCAGCAAAGATAGAGGCTATCAAGGAGTGGCCTAGACAAAATAACACTACCGAGATCATGAGTTTTTTAGGGTTTGCAGGTTACCACATGAGGTTTGTCAAGGGATTTTTGAGTATGGATCACTTTTTGACGAAGCTGACAGGGAAGGATGTTCTTTTTGTCTGGTCTTTAAAGTGTGAAGAGAGCTTCACAAACCTGAAGATGATGTTGATAAGTACACTAGTGTTGGCATTGCCTTAGCCGAGCGAGCCTTATCTGGTTGTGTGTTGATGCAGTTGAGTAAGGTTATTGCTTATGCTTCGAGGTAGTTAAGAAAACACGAGGGCAACTACCGTGTTCATGATCTAGAGTTGGGTGCAGTGGTTTTTGCCTTAAAGATTTGGAGGTCTTATCTTTATGGTGGAAAGGTCCAGGTGTTCACGGATCACAAGAGTTTTTAGCATATATTTGCTAGGCATTACTGAATGTGAGGCAGAGGCGGTGGTTGGAGTTGCATTCAGACTATGATCTAGACATAGTTTACCATCTTGGTAAAGCTAACCTCGTTGCGGATACTTTGAGTTGGAGGCAAGTTGCTTTTGCTCAGGAGTAAGATGTGGAGGCTCTGGTGAGCGAGATTACTACCTTGAAATTGTGGGCTACTTCATTAGAGCCTTTGGGTTTGGAGTCTGCTGATATGTCATATCTATTAAGCAGGATCCAAATAGCTCAGGAGAGCGATCCAGGATTAATTGATGCTTTGAAGGCTGATGGTTATGAGTATCAGGGTTCTTCGAGTTGGACTATCTTGGTGCATGAGCGAGTGTGTGTGCCTAAGGATGAGATCTTAAGGCAAGATATTCTGAGGGAGGCTCATGCGAGCATGTTTTCTATTCATCCGAGAGCGACTAAGATGTACCGTGATCTGAAACGACATTATCACTGGGTCAAAATGAAGAAGAATGTTGCTAACTGGAATATTTTCCAGTTAGTGAATGCATAAAGTTTACCCATTCCGGAGTGGAAGTGTGAGATCACGATGGATTCCGTGGTTGGATTGCCAGTTTCTCGGACTTCAGATGTGATTTGGGTGATTGTGGATCGTCTAACTAAGTCGGCATATTTTATGGCCATTAAGACCATCTCCAATGTATTACACCATATTTTACACTAAAATGGTGTAACACTAAAATGGTGTTGGGTTTTACTCCAATGTATTACACCATTTTCTACACCAAAAAGGGAATATTCTAAATTTATTCTTTTCTAAATTTACAAATTAACCTATCTACTTTTTTTTAGTTCAATAAATTATAAAATCATTTAAATTTAATATTAAATATAAAAAGAAAAATATAGTACATCATATAAAATAAAGGTATGCATAATAAATTTTGATTTAATCATCATAAACATATTAGATTTGGGTTTAATTGTCATCATTTATATATGTTTCTCACTAGATTTGAAATTATTTATAAATTCAAAGACCAATTTATAAACAAAAACATTTTACACCATTTTGGTGTAGGATTTGGTGTTGGGTTGGAGAAGATTTTACACCAAAATGAGATTTAGTGTAGGATTTGGTGTAGGGTTGGAGATGCTCTAAGAAGACCGATGGAGCAACGATTTTTGCTAAAAAGTATGTGATGTAGATAGTGAGGCTAGATGGAGTGTCAACCAGTATTGTGTCAGACAGAGATCTGAAGTTCACTTTAGAGTTTTGGAGAGCATTTCAGGATGAGATGGGCATTAAGGTGGATATGAGTACATCATATCATCCTCAGACAGATGGGCAGTTTAAGAGAACTATTCAGACACTAGATAATTTGATGAGGATGTGTGTTCTGGATTGGAGTTGTCATTAGGATGATCACTTATGCTTGGCTAAGTTTGCGTATAATAACAACTTTCTGGCGAGTATTGGGATGACTCCTTATGAGGCCATGTCATGCACCTCTATGTTGGATCGTAGTGGGGGAGAGAAGCATTTTATGCTAGTTTTGTTCGGGAAACGACGAAGAAGATCCATGTTTTGAAGCTTAACATGAAAGAGGCTTAGGATCGGCATATGAGTTATGTTGATAAGATAAAGAAGGAGCTCGAGTTTGAGGTTGGAGATCGTTTGCATCTCAAGATGGCTATGATAAGTTATCTTAATTGATCCATTTCGGAGAATAAACTAAGTCTGAGGTTTATTGGTCCCTTTTTGGTTATGGAATGAGTAGGACTGGTGGCTTATCGGATGGAGTTGCCTCAGATTATGAAGGCACTTCATAACGTGTTTCATGTTTCGATGTTGAGGAAGTGTCTGTGTGAGTCGGAGGAGATAGTGGCTAAAACTCTTTTGGATCTTCTGCCTAATCTGATTTTGGAGGCGAGACCTGTGAGGATTCTCGAGATGTCTGGCAAAGTATTAGGTGGAGTTGGCGGTACATTATCTTGGTAGTGATGTGCATCTCTGGTGGAGAGGTATTGCGGCTAGGAGGCCAGAAGCAGTTTGGACCTGGGAGGATTTCTTAGCACAGATTAATGCTAAGTTATTTCTTCAGGAGGCATTGTATCGTCTTGGGACGAGATACGTGGAGCTGGTCCTGGGTGACCAGACAGTGCATGAGTATGATGCATAGTTAGCAAGCTGCTTGTTTATACGGATTAGGGCATAAAGGACGAGCAGACACAAGAGAATAGGTTCTTGAAGGGATTTCAGTCTGATTAGAGGACACGTTGTAGAGTGTCAGAGTACGCCTCGAGGGCAAAACTGGTTGAGGTTTCAGCAGCTATTGAGGATGATCTGAGGGGTAAGGCAGCTACAGTAGTTCTGGCAGTGGTTGCTCTTGCTGTTCAGTCGAGGAGTCAACAATAACATGGTGGTTCTTGTTCTGGCAAGGGTGGTAAGACTGCTTTCGATGATGGGATGATACTTCGAGATCGAGCTAGAGTTGTCGCGGATGCTTTGTGTGCTGGAGCATGGATCACAGGCTGGCAAGTTATCCTAAGAAAAGCGAGCTGTAGGACCCTTAAGTGTGTTATCATCGTAGAGAGGTGAGACATATTAGGCTGATGTGTCCGAAGTTGTAGCGGATGGTAGTGGCATCGGTTCCGCCAGTGGCAGCGCAACCAGTGACTCAAGTTACGGTAGTGCATCTAGTGGGTCAGATTGCAGCGACACCGTGTGGTAACACGGCGGCGGAGGTTGGTCAACATAGTGCTAAGCAGAGCACCAATAAAATCTTAAACTAAAACTTTGTTAATTCTTAAGTTGTTGAATTGTGGTTTGTGTTCTATTATTTTTCTGTGATAAATAATATTAGGGTTCTTAACAAATGTAGTTTGTGTAGGGACATTATTAGTAGGAGGTTGTGAGTCCCATATGCTGTTTTATTCTGGAGGGGCGTAGATGTGCAGATTGCTGGCTAGTCGATGCCAGCAGATTTGGTGATTAGTCCGGTGGAGCTGTACGATGTCATTCTGGGGATGGATTAGCTAGTACATTACATAATTCATCTGGATTGTTATCGCGGCCGAGTTGTATTCTAGCGCGAGGGAGAAAGGTTGGTATTTCAGGGAGTGAGACCGACTTCCGGGAATCTCATGATCTCTGCTATTCAGGTAGAGCATATGATTGAGCAGAGTTACGAGGCTTATTTGGCGATGATTATGATGTCATAGTCTATAGGTAAAGTTAAAGTGAGGGATATCAGAGTTGTTCGGGACTTTGAGGATGTCTTTTGGTCATTGAAAGGATTACTGCCATCTCGGTCTTATCTTTTCATGATTGAACTACAGCCCGGGATGATGCATATATATCTAAGGCACCTTACAGGATGGCTCCAGTAAAGTTAGCAGAGCTGAAGAAGCATCTAGAGGATTTAACGAGTAAGGGGTTTATTTGAACGAGTACTTCACTCTAAGGAGCACCAGTGTTATTTGTGAAGAAGAAGGATGGGAGTTTTTATTTGTGTATCGAACGAGTCACTGTGAAGAACAAGTACCCTCTCCCAAGGATTGATGAGTTATTGGATAAGTTGAAGGGTGCTACTTTGTTTTCCAAGATAGACTTAGCGTCGGGATACCATAATATTTCGATTGATGAGGTAGATGTTTGTAAGACAGCTTCCAAGACGAGTACATACACTCTGAATTTGTAGTGATGCCGTTTGGGTTGACGAATGCACTAGCAACGTTTATGCGTATGATGAACAATATGTTCCAGGAGTATATGGATGTTCTTGTGATCATCTTCATAGATGATATTCTGGTGTATTCGAGGAGTCTTGAGAAGCATGAGGTGCATCTGAAGTTGGTGTTGAAGAAGCTTCAGGAGCAGAAGTTGTTTGCTAAGTTGAGTAGGTGTAGCTTCTGGTAGCGAGAGATGAAGTTTCGCGGTCATACTATGTGTGCAATGGGAGTGTTTGTGGATCCGACTAAGATTAGGACTATCCGATATTGGCGTAGAACGAGTAACGCTATGGTAGACAAGTTTAGGGGATTTGAGTTGAGCTCGAGTGGTGCTGGCCAGGTGGGGTCAGAAGTTGGTATATGGTAGACAGTGTTGAGGGATTCAATTTGAGCTCGAGTAGTGTTGACCGGGTTGGGTTAGAGTTTTGGTCTTTGGTTGACGGTTTGTTGGGATTTGAGGTCGAATCCATTTGTAGTGGTGGAGAATTATAACGCCCGCGATCCAATTATTGGGATTTTGGTTTGTGTGTCGATTGACACAGTGTATGTTTGGGCGTGTGTCGATTGACACAAAGGTAGTATCGATCGATACAGCTGTTTCGGGACAGAATTTGTTTGATTTGATTGTCTAGTTTTGGTGTGGTTTAGGGTTGCAAACCCTAGGGATCAATATATAAATGTATGCTTGGTCGTGTAGCCTTGTTTTTGGAAGCAGAAATCATTGATATTAAGAGAGAAAGGAATTGTGTGTGGTTTATCATTTGTTGAGGTTCGAGAAGCGTTGTTAGTGGATTCTAGAAGAAGAGAATCTAGAGGCTGTGGGGGTTTCGAGTCGCTGATTTCGTGTTCTTCCGTGTTCATAACTGTTTTTCATTCCGTTTTCCCAGGTGGGTACGTGACCATGGCTTGTAGGCAAGAATAAGTGGATATAATGCGTTTTCGTGGAATGATTGTGTGATTAGTTGATCCGTGTGGTATGTGTGAGATTGTGGTCTTGCTGTTGTGCAGTTTTTGTATTTTTGGTGCAGGAAAGTGACTCGAGTCATCGGAATCGAACCATGAGAGGAGAGGCTCGAATCCGGTGCACTGTGTGGTCGTATTGATCAACACAGAGTAGAAGAGGTGGTGTCGATTGTTATGGTGTGTGTGTTGCTCGACACGAAATTTTGTGTTTTCGTATGTAAAATTTTTGTGATTCATTATTGTGTTGTGCAGTTGTTATGTGTTTTATTGGTATTGTATTGCTTATTTGAGGTTAAGTGATACGTCGTAGATAGTATGACTGTCTCACTGAGTATTTGTGATAATATTCACGCAACTCGTTTTTCCATGTATTACAGGTGAAGTTTGTGATCGTGGAATCATGGCTATGAAGAGGAGGATGATCTAGGGTCTCGTTTGTTGTTTAAGTGTTTTGGAATTAGAATATAGTTTAGGTTGCTAGTTGTGCTGAAATTGGAATCATAGTTTGGTTATGGTTTTTAGTGGAGTAATTGAATTATTGAGTTGATGGTTGATTTTGGTTATTTGGTTTATGTATTTCCACTGGTTTTATTGTTGTTGAATTAATCGTTAAGTCTTATTATTTATGGGAATAATAAACCAAATTAATTAATTAAAAAAAAATCTTGGTCGTTTCAAGCTTGACTCCGAAGAACAGAATAGCTTACAAGGAGCAGAATGATTTGACGCAGCTTGGAAAATAGCAGAACGATCGGATTGGTGTACCCCCAATCTCCAAATATATCACTACAGAGGTACATTGTCAGACAAATGGTAAGGAGAAAGCTAAGAACCAAAAGCGCTCGCTTCAGCATCAAGGATGGAAGGCTACCCAGACGTAGCACTTCCGGGCCATGTGTCACTTTCATTCACGAAGATGAAATCATCATAACTATGACCAGAGTACACTACAAATCCTGCGGAATCCATTCGGGCAATAGAAACCTTGCATTTCTCATTGAAAAAGAAGGCAGCTTCTGGCCCACTATGCAACCTGACTGCGCAGAGTTCATGGCCACATGCGAGAAATGCAAGAAGAACACCTCAATCATCCAACACCCGTTAGAGTTGCTGCCATCGATCTCAGCCCCATACTAATTCATGAAGTGGTCAATGGATATAATCAAACCCCTAACTCATTTAGGAAATAAAAGGTTTGAATATGTACTAGTTATGACAGATCACTTCACCAAATGGATGGAAGCCTATGCTTACCAGCAAATCCATCCAGAACACATCAAGAAATTCCTGTGGAAAAACATAATCTGTCGTCATGGACAACCACACAAGATCGTAACTGACAGCAGTACGCACTACACCTCGGCATCGCTTCAGAAATTTTGCTAGAAGCAGCACATCCAGCTCACCTATTGTACCACAAACAATCCCCGAGCCAACGATCAGGAAAAAATGTTGACCTAACCCTTGACCGAGAACCTAGAAAAACGCTTAACAGCTATGAAAGAAAGATAGAGTGACGAATTACAAGGATTGTTGTGGGCCTCACACACAATAACTAAGAAAAACATGAGAGAAATACCCTTCTCACTAACATACGGAACAGAAGCACTGATATCAGTTAACTCATCGATACAAAGCCTCCGGTAGGCAGCTAGTCCCTTTACGAAAGACTTTAGCGAGATCTTGTTTTTTCAATTATCCAAGTTGGTGTGGTTTGATCCTGTTTGGTAAAGTGGATCGCACAAGTTTAAACTTGTTGTTGAGATGTGAGTTTTTGGTCGGCTGACGCTTAATCATAGTGAAGTTTTGGACTTAGTTCTTTTAAGCCTAAATTTTTGAGTGATCATTTTGTTGGATCGACTTTGATTGTAATGATGTTAGTTCTACCATAAGATGTTTCAAATCGGGGCTTAGTTGGCCAAAGTGGTATGTAATCGTTCTTGATTAATAACTTTGTAAGAGTTTGGACTTCACCCGACCTGAGTAGGTTATTGTATTTTTTTGGTGTGGTTGCGCTCGAGAGGCAAGCTGCAATTATTAGATAGGGATTTAGTGATGGAAGGGCTTAAGGTTACTCCTCTTCCATGGTTTCATCACTGCCTTCCCATTCAGGATGTTGGTGAGCTTGTACATGCGTGATTGCATTAGTGATGCAGTAATGAACTTCCTAAGGGGTCTCTAGAGCTTCAACTCTTTGCTCTTAGGGCTTGCCCCGTGCTTTGCATAAGACTAGGCTGCCGACTCTAAAGTTGCAAGATTTTTGTTCTGGCCGATAATGTCGAGCTGCTGCTTTTTAGAAGTTTTGGATTCTAATTTTGGCTAGCTCGTGGAATGTTAATACCAGATCGACGAATCAAGAATCATAAATTAAAGTTCACCAAACGAAAATGAATAAAATGCCACAAAGGCAAAACATTCATACCAAGTCAGTTCCCAAAAAGAGGAACAACAGATAAAAGCTTTTCCAGGCACCAAAGGTTCAAAGCAAAAGAAAACAAAGGCCCACTAGGGCAACACTTAAGAAAACATTATTGAAAGGAGAGAATCGGAAGACAAGTCACTGAGCGGTTCCTTCAACCACCTCGTCAACTTCGAGAACATCAGAACTAACCAGCTGATTAACCCTGGCCGAAACCTGAGTAGCCGAATCTGGCTCCATAAGAGCCATCACTGAATCTTCCGAGACTTAGGGAAGGTTCAGCTTCCCAATATCGAAGTCCAAAACCATGACCGAACAGAAGCCACCTTCCGCAGCCAGAAGCCTTTTATGTTCTGCATCGATGTTGATCCTGTTTTTGGTCACAGATTCGAGCAGCTAGACGTTGGCAAAAAGCTCTTGAAGATGGATCTCAGCCTTTACCTCTACATCTTTCTTCCGGAACTTCCCGCCAATGAAGAAGAGGATTTTCTGAAATAACTTAGCAAGCTCCTGGCAAACAGCTCGATTGGCTGTGTGAACTACAACATCCTGAGTCTCCTTAAGCCCCTTATTCTCGATCTCCAACTCCCAATTCAATGCCGCTACGTTAGAGACCTTAGGGGTTGGCATAATTCTCGTTTCGTACCGAACCGTACCGTTCTGTTCCATTCCTGGCCCTATATTCCCGTTCCATATTGAATTATATTCCCAAATGGTACAAGTGAGTGATTCCCGTTTGGGAATGGGACAGGACGGGACGGGAACAGGAATTCCGGAAGTCCCATTTGTCCCGAAATAAATATTTACTTGTATAAAAATATATCTTAGTAGATATGAGTTTCATAATTTTTCAAATATGTTACTATGTTAGTAATTTTTTTTGTATGCTACAATTCATTTGCAAGAAATGATTGATCCGAAATTTTTTTTACCTATTGAGATTTAAGATTTGAGAGTGTTGGTTTACTTAGAATTTTATTTTATTTTAGTAAGACTTTAGTTTATTTGAAAATTTATTTTATTTTAAGATTTGAGATTTGAGACTTTAGTTTATTCAGTTGCAAGTGTTGGTCTACTTAAAAATTTATTTTATTTTAATAAGACTTTAGTTTGTTCAATTGTATTTTAGTAGTACTATGAAAATGAAGTTTGAAAGTTATTTTAATTTTTGATATTTCATTTTGCTATTGTTTTGGGATTTTTTTTGAAATTTTCTTTTGTCATTTTTTTTGGGAATTCCCATTCCGTTCTTGTTCTGTTCCGTTCCGATCTTGATCCGTTCCATAATATATATGGGACATAAATGGAACCAATATTTTGATTCCCAAATATCCATTCCGTTCCCGCTCCCGAAAATTCTCGTCCCAAATCCCGTTTGGCCACCCCTAAGAGACCTGCTTAAAGGCTCCACGACTCTTCTTCTTA
The DNA here is from genome assembly GCA_963576765.1 of Draba incana. Lineage (NCBI taxonomy): Eukaryota > Viridiplantae > Streptophyta > Magnoliopsida > Brassicales > Brassicaceae > Draba > Draba incana. The sequence goes on along the minus strand of OY755203.1, from coordinate 27,689,284 downwards.
AACTCAGAAATACGTTAATTCGCCGACTCCATCTCCCTAGTGAGCTCTGCCACTTGTCCCTAAGAACTACGACTTCCTCCTGGGAAGCCTTGAGGTCAACACCCATCTCCGACAGCACTGTATTCATATTTTCCAGCTCACCCCAGCAAGGCACATCGCGAATGCGAGGCTCTGAAAGCGGCTAAGTCTCACTATCGGCAACTAGAGAGTTAGTCGCTTCCAGATCCTAGAAAGAGTTAACTTAGCAAGACATCTATCCATTACCAAAAGGACAAACTAAGTCTTAAAAGAGATGAACTGACCTTCGCTACCTTTGCCACCTTCGCCATAGCCGAGGTAAGCTTAGTGAATGGCTCCCTAAGAACTATGTTCTTAACCAACGGAAGAGGACCCCTCGCCGGTTTGCAGTGACGGAATAGATGAGAAAGCCTCTAAAGGTCATCAGCAATTAAACAGCTATAACGACAGAACATCAATAATATTGCTCCCTTAACAGCTATAACGACAGCCTTCTCTACTTTTCTACATTGTGGTTCGCTCAGAAGTCTCACATTTCCTCACAATCCTTACAAATTCAATTGTGTGAGTTACGGTTCCTACAATCGGTAGCTGCCAGAACCACCAGAGGAGATGCAGGAGAGGTCCCCGCAGCATGGGCCGGAACTCCCGCCCCCTTGAGGATAAAGTTGAAAATTGTGGTCATCTCTCCTGAACAGATCCTTGCGTTAGCAGGAGGGAGGACTTTGTTGGGACGGCGAAAAGTAGCATTACGTGATATTTCAGCGGCAAAAAGAACGCTGGAAGAAGAACTGGTGTGGGAAGTTGGTTCAGCAACGAAACCTTTTTTAAAGCGAAAACATTAACGAAACCCTAAAACGCATCAATCAACTCATATAAGAAACACATGCCAACTCAAGATCTAACTTGAAGGTCAGAGAATATTCCTGGCTTGAGCGCGAGTCGTGGCTTTGAACGAACGTTTTTTCCTCTTCAAAACATCATGGTGGGGAGGAATAACAACAAGCAGAATTGGATCAAATGCAAGAACAAAAGGGAGATTAGCCGAATCTACAGCAAATCTTGGTATAAACACCCGTGATGCGAGAGAGATTAAAGGAATACCAATGAATCTGACTGCCGCGGAGACGAGCAATACGATCACTGAGAGAGTCGTCAAGTTTTCTCCTCTGTATCCACTGCATGAGAATAAAAGATAGTCAAATAAAGAAAGAACCTCAAGTACGGGACAGAGCGACAAAAGATAATCCTTCTTTTGAGTTGTACCAGAGATAATCCCACGGTCATGCCGGTTAGAGAGATAGAACCGACCCGTGACTCGAGAATTTCTCTTTGCCGTGTACATATCAAGGAATTGATCACCAGATAAATCTATCCCTTCCTCAAAACCCCAAGAAAAAGTTTTGACGGCATGTCGAAGGAAGTTTGGATTCATATGCAGAAAAGTCAATCCCAGCGCGTCCAGAAGACAGATCAGATATAGAGGGATTGGAAAGGTGAGTCCGCAAGACTCAAAGTAAGCAAGATATGCACAACGCCATCCTGACCTGATTGACTCAAGAGAACTCAAATCAGCAGGAAGGGCGAGTTCAACTCCCCCCCCCCCCCGGGAAGGCCAAATCTCTAGAGAGATTTGATAAATCATTTTGCGAAAGATTATAAAAAGGATGAGGTCCAAACTGGTCGACGGAGGCCATCAAGCTAAAAGTAGTCAGGGTAGCAGAGTTGAACGGATCTAACTCGAGGTCGGGTCGTGAGGAGCTCTGGTTAATCGAGAAAGATGACGGAGAGTAGGTGAAGAAAAACAACAAATAACACAGACAAATTAACCTACGAAAAAGAATAAACTGAAAGGTTTGTACAGTTAGAAGACGAACATTAAGAGAGAAGAAGGCGTGAGTCGGGTTAATTTATACAACTTGCACGATTATCTAGATCCTGAAAAACTTTTCAGTTTCCTCAATTCCCTCAAACGTTCGATCATAAGTAGAGGATTTTAACAAAAGGATTTCGGATCAAAACGGATCTGAATTCAAATCTTACCAAGAGTAAGACCTTCCGTTATCTTAGCCTCATCTGATCGCCCATTAATTCTTATCATTAAGTACTTAATGGGCTAGGGGGCAACTGTTGGAGTTGGATTTCACCATTAGAAATCCAGCCCACTAAGCTTGAAATATATTCAGATTAGATTATATTCGATAATGGGCCTCAGACCCAGAATTGCGCTAACATTTAGAGAAAGGCCAGCAAATCCATCAGTTTTGTTGTGGCCCGAGTAATCGATCCATTAACCGTCGGAGCTGAAGATCCTTAGACCAAGCAACTCAGCAGGGATAGACCAAGTCAGCGCCGCTCGACGGTTTATGAAGATAGTGCGATATTTCCGGAGGACGCATCAGAATGTGCCCAAGATCTCTGGCGACGAGGAGAGATTCGCGGAGCTAAACCGTTCAGCTCAGAGGAGTATAAGTAGCTTACTTTATAGCCGAAATGACTAACTTTTTCCTTACGTTTACACTTAACCACACTTTAGCTCATCACACTTATTCTAGCTAAAGCTCTTTGTTTACTTGATCAAATATCAATATAAATTTATTTTCCGTTATCTTGATCTCGATTCTAGTTAGATTTATCGACATTTTTAGGACTTAAAATTTTTTTTTCCAAATTCACATATAAATTTTTAGTACGGAATCTATCTTCCAATTCGAACAGCGACTGCCAGGCGAATAGGGATGGCGAAAAATATTTTGGTTTCACCTAGGAGAAGGAGATGACAAATGGAAGCTTGCGTACCAAAAGTACGACACGTAAAGAGCTGGAAGAAGACGTGTGGTATAGGTCTCATCTCGTCTTATACACAAATATGTGTTTGTCTTATCCTACGTGTCCATTTTATCAGTTTTGTTTGTCCAAACCACAATAACAATGAGAGAGCTATGAAATAATATCTTATAATCTACCATAAAGATGGCGCGGTCCATTTCTATTTTAAAGTTTTCTTTTTCGTTTGGGTTATTCTCAACGGTCAGATGGATATTATTTTTGTAAAAGGTGATGGTACCTTGTGGCGACCACGGGTTTCGTTTCCAGCGAGATAAACTCGATAATTATTTTAGAAAGACCTAGACTATTATGTGTTTATGGTCAATGAAAAACCATAAAAATAGATTTTTTTTTTTTATATATATGTTTCTATTATAGACTATAAACATGAGTGGGATATATCGGTGGGACACGTGAGTTTAATACACGGACAACAACACATTGCCGGATCATCCAAAAATACAACTAAAAGACAACAGAGAAATCCTCGGAACCAAATGGAACAACAAAAACTTAAAAACTAAACCGAAAGTCAAATGCCAAATTGTGTCCCCATTAGACCAAACCAACCATCTCCATCTCTAACAATGCCAATCACCAAAAATCCATTGAATCACCGAATCATGTAACCTTGCTTCGAAATAGAGAGAACACGCCAAGGATAGAGGAGCGAGGGAGATGCAACACGAACTCGAGACAACATCTAAGCCCGAGACCAAATGAAGCCAAATAAGAGTGACAAGAACCAAGATAAGCCATGAAGAAGAGATTAACAACAACCAAGATTAGATCCCAATAAAATCCTAAGCTTCTTCATCTTGATACTCAATGTCGATAGAATAATTCTTATTAGGATTAACGGATAGAGCGAAAATTAATTTGATGAGCGAGGATATACTGCCTCAAATCATCTTCTTGGCTAAGATAGAGACACACTTAACACCAAATCCAAGACAACTCCTATAACAAGACCATGACTCAAGGAAAGCAATCGACAAGAAAAAACAGAGAGGAATATGTTTTTATGACCACTACTAAAATGTACTAGTATCTTTGACGTAGCTCCTCTGCAACCCTAATATCCTCTCGTTTTCTCCTAACCCGCCGTATTTCACCTCAATGCTAATTGGCAATAAGTGGAGAGATCCATATCTTTTATATATTGCTTAAGATCTTTTCCAATTTCCGATGTGGGATATATTCTTTAATACCCGGCTTGAATTGATGGCTCTTTGACCATTAATCTCGGAATATTGAGCTTGGAGAGGCGGGACCAATTTTTGAGTCAGGCCTAGTTTTGGTGGACCAACTTAGGGTTAGATCGATTTTAGATCGTGTTGGACTGTGTGAAATGTGGGCTCTAATACCATGTTAGAATATGGGCTTCCAATTCAAAACCAATTGCTAATGAGTGGAGAGCCCAAATCCAAGGCATTCACCTATATGGTAATAGAGCCCACGATTTACACAGTCCAACCGAATCCATAATCGATTTGAATAAAAAATGGTTTCTCCATGCCCAAGCATTGCGAGATTAATGGCCAAAGAACCATCATATCCCACATCGAAAATTGAAAGGGATCTTAAGTAATATATAAGGGTTATGAATATTCTCTCCCCTCATTGCCAATTGGTTTTGAGTTGGAAGCTCATATTCTAGCAAAACCAAAACAAACAAAATGAAATGACATCAACCAAACATCAAACGTATTGCTCATTTTAGGTAATGTCTTGTTCAATCATAAAAACGATTTGGGTGATGGTAAAAATAGCTCATTTTGGTTTGATAAATGGTCTTCATTAGAGTTGTTTGACATCACATGACTTAGAGGTTTCATCTACATGTGAATAACTATGCATGCGATTTAGCAGAGGTCTTCGAGAATCACCGTAGGCATGACGGGTGGGATGGCAGAGTGTTGTTTTTGCAGAAATGTCGAGAAATCACAAACCGTATATTCTTTTAATGCAGTTTCTAGAAAAGTTTGGAAGAAAACCATGTTAAAACTTCTTGGTTCCGAGTATACTGCTGGTCGGAATCCAATCGTAACATTGCTCACCTTGGATCGTCAAACATATGCTAATTTTTTTTATCTGATATGCAGTTTAGTTCAACTGTCATTCACTTATGGAAGTCACATTTTTTTTTTTACAAATTAGTTGTCTAATTGTTGTAAATATTTGTTTTAAAATAATTTTTCTTTCAGTAAAAAAATAGTTGTCGTTTGTCCCTTTCATTCCCACTATCAATCGGCCTTTCACCCTTCGATAGGCCAAGTGAGAATGAAGGTGAAGGAAATAATTGGTCAGACGGATAAATCTATAAAAAAACCAATTAGCACAATATATACAAATGCACACACTAAGAAACAACAAAATACAAACCTCAGGTTCATTCGCATGACCACCTAATTCAACAGCTTCATTATCACCAACCTCAGAGTAATTATGTGGCTCCTCATTCTCACCATCAAGACTGTAACCCACCTACAATAAAAGCCATGTACAAATTACTTAGTAATAATAACAATTGTTGGCAAATGACATACAATGTTGTACCATAGGACAGTTGAATATGTCACTGTACGAATTACATATAGTATTTGAAAGCTCTTGGCTAAGGTCTTTCAAAACACTCGCAATGAAACACTGAATATCATCTAGACATATCACTTTTACCTTATCATGGTCAATATTTCCAGCAGGTAAATGGCCAAAAACCTCATTACGCCTCTTACTGTTTGGCTGGCTTTTCTCTCTTCCGCCATTACTCTTATTATTCAATCCCACAGACTTATCCAAATATGCGGTGATAGCGAGAATTATATCAGATTTCACCTTCTCAAATCCAGGAGACATTTGAGAATTGATATCCGCCTGCAATATAGTTAAAGAAGATTTAATCTCTTTTATTTTCTTAGGGGACTCATCAACCTTCCCTTCTAAGCTGTTAACATCGGTTCTTATTTGCTCACCAAACATGTCTGACATATTTGGCCCTTCAAATTCATTCGGACACCAACCGTCTGCCTTATAACGACTTCTAGAACCGATACTCCTTTTCCTCCTATTCCTCCTTGGCTTCTGGTTCAAGTTATTAGCTTTCTCTTCTTCTATCATTCGGATTACATCTGCGGCCGTAGCCCCTCCACCAAACATTGAGTTTGTCAAATCCACATCTTTGCTAATAAGGTCCAACATATGGTTAACCTTAGGATCCTCATCTTCATGTGCCCTAACCAGCTCTTTCTCATCAAACTCAACCTCACCATCATCACAAATAATAATGTCCACCATAGTGTTAGAATCTGCAAAAAATATAAGATTAAGTGTAGAAAGTGTCAAATAGAGAGAGACTAGAGAGAGAAGTGTATGAACTTGATTCTTATTCAAGATAAAAAAATTACAAGTATGATTCACAATGTTTAAATAGATTTAGTATAATCTAAAAGAGGAAATAGACCGTTTGAATCAAACGTTAACTTGATTCAAACGGCTCAGACAGATAGTGAAGGGAAGTCATTATTGGACTCGAGGCGTGGGTCGAGGAGATGTCTCGATCACTCTGATCCTTGTGACATCGGGATGGGTCAACGCGGGAAAGCTCCACATGTTTTGGTCAACGCGAGACCAAAATGACATCATTCTGCATGTACCGAGATACGCCACCTGAGCCTCGAGGACTCGCATACTGCGGAACGATATTGCACGTACTACAGGTCGATGTCTTCGGTTCCGCATCTCGATCCTTCTAATACGCGGACCCACATACTGCAACTTGATGCCGCACGTACTGCGGATCGAGGATGCTCGTCCCGCGTCTCGATGACACTCGATCCGCGGTTCCAATTTTTTGATACTTGATTTTCTCCGTTTATTTTATCTTGGGTAATTTACCCAATGCCTTAATTTTGCTATGATCAATACATAGTCTGGAACCAAGTACCAGTTAAACCAAATGTTAACCTTGACATAGAATAATTCTCGTCAACTAATTAAATTACAGGATAATAAACCACATAACCAAGTAAATTAAATAATTTATTACCAATGGATCTAAGTGTAATTCTCTGGCATGTCCTGGGCTAAGACTAACCATCTTCTTCCCTCGGCCTACTTCCTCCACATCTGAATCAGGATCATCATTAGATTTTTAGGATGATGTCGATTTGACTTGAATTACCTCCAAAAGGGCACGGACCGCCTCAACCATGACCAACTGGATCGCATGCACAAATCCTTGGACAGTAATACTTTTGTTGGATAATGTTATCTCAGTTTTTTTTTTATCTCAAACTCTTAATCAACATCTCTAAAGCAAGTCGACCCTAAGGATAAGCAAAGAAAAATCCAAAACTTTAATTCTTTCCGCATGTTTCCTGATAATCTTCATATGATGAGTGGTAGGAAAAAGAACAGAGGAGAGCAATGCCAAACAAGCATACTTGATCCTGGTCTTTTTGCAAGTGACACTCTTCCTCTACTTCAACATCGTTATAACAGAAGAAACAGAGACATTATCCAATGTCCCATGTAGAGAAGGCCGAAAAGGAGTCTCGGCAATGTTATTCTTCAACTTCGGCTTCGACATTTTGGGGTATTTTCCGCAAGGCAACCCAGTGACGATGGCAAATTCTCTCAAGGAAAATCGGACTGGTTTCCCTGAGAACAAAAACCAAACCTTCTTTTCCTGTGTCGATCGACAGAGACGCAGCTGCTCGATTCCACTTGGATCTTTTCAACTCCAAAATGCTCCAAATGTTTCCATTAAGCTCCAAACGACCATTTTCCTGCAAAACACTATAAAAGACATACAAATACCAAAAATACTATACAAAACCGACTTATTTCATGGCTAAAAACGGTTAAAAACCATGATATATCAACTCCCCCAGACTTAGCATTTGCTTGGCCTCAAGCAAAACATAAACCAAGAATGTGAAAGAGGTTTGAAAACACAGAACATATCTTCCCTTGATGCAGCGAATTGACCTTTCCAGTTAGTGAACCACATGATTCAGAACCAACCAAAACCAGACCGCCATGTACTTCTCCGCAGACATTCTCAGTCTTCCAAATTCATCGTCCACTTCTCAGCATAATCCGTTAATCTTCATCGCTTGGTATCAATGTTCTCAAAGCCATGAACCTTCTACACTCATTCCCATACTGTACCGTGACAAATCAACTTATACAACACTTGGTACTCTTTCTCTCCCCCATACTTATTTTGTTCTATATTTCTCTCTTTTTTTTTTTTATAATTTTTAAACTCTTAGCAGTGCATATTTCACTAGTGTTGTTCCTTGTTAGGAGATAGGGTCGTGACTCACCAGCGCTGTTCCTTGTGAGGAAAAAGTTACGTGAGAGTGCTCGTCTTCAACATCCGTTTCACGGGACTCAGACTGCTGCTTTTGAGCTGGGTGATCACCTCGAGTACAGATTGACTGGATTTATTCCTCATCTTGTACTCGAGAACTATCATTTCACCCCAATCCTAGTACATATGATATATATATGAATATATTATTATTATTATTATTATTATTATTATTATTATTATTATTATTATTATTATTATTATTATTATTATTAATATTATTTTTTATATATGGGGAGAGGAGTACCATTAATTTCAACAGAGGGTTGCATTTATCAGGTACGAATGAGGAGTCAAGCTCAATGGACATCGATCCCAAAGAGAATCGTGCAGTAGCTCTGACTTGGCGGATTATACTGGAAGTAGTTGACGTTTCCGGTCAACTGGGCAATCCTTGGATTTTTCATTAGTCTAGCTCTGAAACTGATTCTGGAAGAACGGTCACACGCTAAAAAAGACACTCCACTGAACCAAGAGAAGGGTTGTTCCTACTAGTTTTGACTCAATAAAACAAAAAATTTGTTTTGACTCTCAAAAACAAAACTAAGTTAGCAACGACCTCCCCCAAACTTAAACAACACTGTCCCCAGTGTTATCAAGCCTGAAATTGGCAAAAGAGATCAAATGAAACGTGAACTTGATCGAAAAAGTATAGAATATACTACTTTGGAGATCCTGTCGATCGACAGGAACATCTTGTCGATCGACAAATTAGGTTCTGTGTTAGACCGTTGTTTTGTTGAAAAATTTAAATTTTGTAGCTGTGTCGATCGACAAGGATAGTTGTCCTTGTCGATCGACATATAAGCTTCTGTCCAAACTGCATATTTGTCGATTTTTCGCAAAGTGTTTGGTTCAATGTTCCAAACCTGCATCTATAGATATTCAACAAACGATCAACGGGAAAAACACATTGCACTCCTTAAATAGAAAGTCAAGTTCACTAATCGTTTCAAATTCCAACTAAAAATCCAAAATCAAGTACAAACTTTTGAAATTCCACAAATATAACTAAAACACACATAAAAAAAAGTCTGAAAAGGGAAAACATAAAATAGAGATAAAGCAGAATGGAGGAAGGGAACTAGTCCTTGAGTTGAGTTGAGTTGACGGTTGGCGAAGAGCTTTTGGTGAAGGTGAGCTCCGTAGAGATGGTGTGCGGGGGCGAATACAACTGGATTTGCACGACATCGCATCCCATGTAACCTTCAGAACCTTAGCAATCCAGTTGAAACGCTGGTCGTCATCCAGTGGTCCATCGGGGAGTCTCGGGAAACGATGCTTATGCTGAGGCTCCTGCTGCGGTGTCTGCTCTGGCGGTGCTTGAGAGGTGTTAGCTCCCCGCGTTGTGAGCTTCCTTGTAGGCTCTACCTGCTTAAGCAATTCCGCAGGTGGATTGAAGAAGATAAGTGAATGGTCACTAGTGACCCGCAGTAAATCTATCATACTCCTAATCTCCACCATTCTCTTTTGGTCTCTCGCAATCGGGAAAATCCAGTGTAGAGGATGGTCAGTCGTGATCCAATGAGCATTCTTCATGTGCTCCAGGTCCACATATGCACTCTTACTTTCTGCCGTATATCCGCTCTTGGAAACTTTGCATCGCTCGAAGATTAGAGTGAGGATGCTTCCCACAGGTAAATGCTTCTTACCTGGATTAGTAAGAGATAGTGGAGTGTGCTTTAGCGTGTGAAGGTACTCCATCAACACCATCCCCATGTTTGGTGTTGTAGTGTCCCAAGTGTCATTATGAATGATACCCCTCAAAGCATAAGAAAGCAGGACCAACTCGTGACTCCTAACCTTCACCGGCTCCATCTTGCATATGATGGTAGCGGTAATCAATCGAAGCAGGTAGCGGGAAACATGATGACGCACATCAGCCTGTGCAGAACTTCCCACTTGATAAGGACCAGTACCAATCTTACTCCACAGTGTATGCACGCCACCAGCAATGTCCTTCGGTAAACCGACAAGTGGAACCTCAGGAAATCCAAAAGTCCTGCAAACAGTTGCAACATTCAGTTTGTATCGCTTCCCGTTAGACATGAAGCTCATGAAGAAATGCCTCGGATCTAGCTTCTCCTCTGGAGTTGTTGCGCTGCTGGATAACTTCAAGGTGGCAAAGAACTGGCGGACAAGGTCGGGATACATGTCGTGATTTCCGTCCACTAATTTTGCCAAACCTATCTCCTCAACCAATTGCTTCACCTCGTCCTTGATTTTCAGATTAGCCAGCGACAGTTCATGGACGAACTTGGTGGTTGCTATTGGGACTTTGAGTCATTCGTTGTAGAGGAGGGAGTCATAATCGTCCCAAGTGGGTAGACCCTCCCTCTTATCAATCTCGTCACTTGTCAACACTGTCTTCAACGTCACTCCCATCTTCAGAGACTCAAACTCAGCCTGCATCTTTGTGTTCTCCTCTCTTGGCCACCTTGGTGTAACACGATGATGGATAGTGTAAGTAGGTGGTGGAGGTTGAGAACTCGAGCCTTCATCAGGTCGTTCACATCTCTTTCTGCCCTGTGTTGGTTTTAGTCCCATCTGCAAAATAAAATCACAAACAAAAACACGCAGAGGAAATCAGAAAGAAGCAATAACATGGACAGAGCCTTCCCTGTCGATCGACATGATTCTCTGTCGATCGACAGAGAAGGCTCTGTCGCAATTCTTCATTCGACAAGCATCAAACAATCCCAATAAAAAAATCTCGACCAAATCATACTCAGCACAACTCCTAGCATCTCTATTAAGCCCTATGTTTGACAAAACAACCACGATCCATACCAATTCAAACCACATTCCAAAACCCCCAAATTCTAAAGTTCAAACCCTAATTATCAAGAACAACACAATTGAGGCACGAAATCGGTTTGAAATTACTCTAAAAGTGTAAAGGAAGTATTAACAACACAAGAATCGAACCAATTCAACCGCAAAACTCATCACTTTTCTTCACGAAATCGGAATGAAAAATCGAGAAATGGGAAACATACCTTACTCGATTGCAAAAACGAGTGTGAGAATCAAATAGAGGAGGAAAATCCGAGTGGATTAGGCTAAAAAATCGATTGATTTGGTCAAGTTTTCGAAAATGTAGGGTTTGGGGAGAATTTTGTCGATCGATGGAGAAGAAGAAGTGAAGAAGAAGAAGAAAAATCAGGTTAAATCTTCTTACCTCGTAGGTTTCGCTGCCCGTGTCGATCGACATAAATATCTGTCGATCGACAGAGAAGGTTCAACATTCTGATTTTCGGACAGTGAGCTCCCTGTCGATCGACACTCCTGACCGTCGATCGACGGTCAAGTCTCTGTCTCGACACTTAGCCAAAGCTGAACCAAAACTAAAAACCAAAGTTAGTGAAAAAGAAAATTATATACATACTTACAAATGGGTTGCCTCCCATTAAGCGTTTGTTTTTAGTTGTAGCTTGACTGTGTTGAAGCTCAGGCTTCGGGTGCATCATCCAAGGGTACAATGTGTCCCTCCGGAATCTTGGCTTCTCCCCAGTAATGTTTCACCCTCTGACCATTTACCGTGAATTCCCTTACGTCCTTTGTGATTAACACAACATCTCCATGTGGTCTAACCTCCTTGATTGTGAAAGGACCTGACCAACGAGAATGCAATTTACCAGGAAAAAGCTGTAAACGCGAGTTATAGAGCAATACCTGGTCGTTGAGTTAGAAGCTCCTTGAGATTATCTTCATATCATGGTATGCCTTTGTCCTCTCCATGTACAACTTGGAGTTTTCGTAGGCATGAAGTCTGATCTCATCCAGTTCGTTCATCTGAATCAATCTCCTTTCTGCAGCAGGCTTGATGTCGAAATTGAAATGTTTCACCGCCCATGCTGCTTTGTGCTCAAGTTCCACATGAAGATGACATGCTTTCCCATAAAGGAGATGGAAGGGAGTGGTTCCCAGAGAAGTCTTGTAAGCTGTCCTATAAGCCCAGAGTGCATCGTCTAGCTTCGTAGACCAATCCTTCCTAGTGACACTTACCGTCTTCTCAAGGATTTCTTTGATCTGCCTATTTGAAACTTCTACTTGACCACTTGTCTGTGGGTGATAAGGACTCGCCACGCGATGATGAACACCATACTTCTCTAAGATTTTAGAGAATATATTGTTGATGAAGTGTGTTCCACCATCACTGATGACTACTCGTGGTACTCCAAATCATGGGAAGATAATGGTCTTAAACAGCTTAATGACCACCGCAACATTATTCTTTGGACTAGCAATCGCCTCCACCCATTTGGAGACATAGTCCACAGCGACTAGTATATACTCATTCCCATAAAAAGATGGGAATGGACCCATGAAATCGATGCTCCAACAATCAAAGACTTCAACCTCTAGGATGAAGTTTTGTGGCATCTCATGTCGCTTGCTGATCTTTCCTCTCCTCTGGCATGCATCACACTGCAAAATAAACACATTAGCATCTTTAAACATTGAGGGCCACCAGAAACCCGCCTGAAGAACCTTGGGCACTGTCTTGAATGTGGCAAAGTGCCCTGCATATTCAGAACCGTAACAGTGATAATGCACATCTCGAGCTTTGCTTTCCGCAATGCATCTCCTATAGAGCCCATCTGAACAATGTCGGTATAAATAAGGCTCATCCCAATAATACCTCCGAAGTTCTCTCATGAATTTCTTCTTCTCATAGCTCTTGAGATCATCCGGTCTCTGCAGCAAGGTAATTGGCTATGTCGCTGAACAAAGGTCTATCGCTCTCCGAAACTACGTTTGACTCGTGAAGTTCCATCTGAGCATCCACTGTCGATCGACATAGTTGGTTGGTGTCGATCGACAGAAGATGTTCAGCATTTTGGTTTTCGGACAGTGAGCTCCTTGTCGATCGACACTCCTGACCGTCGATCGACGGTGAAGTTTCTGTCTCGACACTTTGCTGATTTCCCTCTTTGGTCACTTGGGATCCAATCTCAATGAAGTGTACACTTTCCTCTGGGAAGTAATCATCGATTGGTACACTATCTTCTATTCGAATGCGCGAGAGATAATCCGCTACACCATTCTCTACTCCCTTTTTGTCCTTCACCTCAATGTCAAATTCTTGTAGAAGGAGGATCCATGTCAACAACCTCGGTTTAGCGTCTTTCTTCTGCATCAAGTACTTTAGTGCTGAATGATCCGTGTGCACTGTCACCTTGGCTTCAATCAAGTAAGAACAAAACTTCTCGAAGGCAAAAACAATTGCTAACAACTCCTTTTCAGTAGTTGCATAGTTCTTTTGAGCTTCGTCTAGCGTTCTACAAGCGTAGTAGATAGGATGAAGCTTCCTATCCTTCTTTTGTCCTAACACCGCCCCAACTGCATAGTCACTAGCATCGCACATCACCTCGAAAGGTAAATCCCAGTGAGGAGGTTGCACTATCGGAGCACTCACCAAAGCCTGTTTGATCTATACAAAAGCGGTTAAACAATTAGCATCAAAATCAAATTTGATGTCCTTACAGAGTAACGTGGTGAGTGGTCGAGCAATTTTTGAGAAGTCCTTGATGAATCTTCTGTAAAAACCAGCATGCCCAAGGAAACTGGGAATCTCCCTGACTGTAGTTAGCGGTTGAAAGCTCGTCATCACTTCAATCTTAGCACGGTCCACCTCAATTCCATCAGCTGAAACTCTATGGCCAAGCACAATCCCATCTTGCACCATGAAGTGGTATTTCTCCCAATTTAGAACAAAGTGCTTCTCCACACATCGAGCAAACACTTTCTCTAAGTTGTCAAGGCAGTCCTTGAACGAATCACCGTGGACCGAGAAGTCATCCATGAAGACCTCCATATAATTGTCAATCATGTCGGTGAAGATGTAAATCATACACCGTTGGAATGTCGATGGAGCATTACAAAGTCCAAAGGGCATTCTGCGGTATGCAAAAGTGCCATAAGGACAAGTAAATGTTGTTTTCTCTTTGTCATCTGGATGGATAGGGATTTGGAAGAACCCAGAATACCCATCGAGGAAACAGTAGTAGGGGTGCTTTGCTAAACGCTCAAACATCTAGTCAATGAAGGGCAATGGGAAGTGGTCCTTTCTTGTGGCTGCGTTTAGCTTCCTGTAATCTATGCACATCCGATGTCTAGTCACAGTTCTCATCGGAATTAGCTCGTTCTTCTCATTCTTTACCACTGTGATGCCTCCTTTCTTTGGTACCACGTGAACATGGCTGATCCAAATACTGTCAGAAATGGGATAGATGATCCCAGCCTCCAGGAGTTTCAAGATCTCCTTCTTGACAACTTCCTGCAAATTTGGATTAAGCCTCCTTTGATGCTCAACTGATGATTTGCTCTCATTCTCAAGGTGGATCCTATGCATACACAAGTCCGGAGAGATACCTGCAATATCATCAAGAGAATAGCCAAGAGTTGGGCGAAATTTCCGCAGCTTGCTCAGGAGTAAGGCGAGCTCTGGATTGTTCAAAGAGGAATTAACAATCACAGGGTAAGTAGAATTTTGACCAAGAAAGGCGTACCTTAGTCCTGCGGGAAGTGGTTTGAGCTCAAGCTTTGGAGCTTTTCGCTCACTCCAATCACTGACTTGTGGAGCTTTCGCTAAAGCTTCCCCCAAACTTGCACTAATAACCAATTGCTTTCATTCCTTGCTGGCATCCATCATCCTAGCATAAACCTTTGCATCATCATCAAATTGTCCTTCCTCTTGCACAGAGTTCACCAAAGTCCTTTCTAAGGGATCAATGGGATGTATCTCATTGAAAACTTCCTGCGCGAGGTCGGTGAGTGTGTCAACGTAGAAGGTGTTTCCATCTATGGTAGGTCTCTTAATAAGCTTGTCCATTTCGAACTTCATCTAGAGACCTCCTACTCTCAAAGTCATACTGCCTCCTTGACAGTCAATCATAGCACCTGCTGTGGCCAAGAAAGGTCTACCCAAGATAAGAGGATCCTTGGGTTCCTCGTTGTACTACAAAACAACAAAGTCAGTAGGAATCAAACAGTTCCCAACCTTGATTGGGACATCTTCCAATACTCCTTCTGGAATCCTTACTGACCTATCCGCTAGGATAAGAGAAATCCTAGAGGATTGGTAATCTGTCATCCCAAGACTAACGGCAACTGAATGTGCCATGAGGTTGACGCCAGAACCTAGATCACAGAGAGACCTTGGAAATCTATCCTTGAAGATCAAACAATCCAAAACAAAGCTTCCTGGATCCGCTAGTTTCTCTGCAATCCTGTTCTGAATCACTGCACTTACTTGTTCAGAAATCATAGCCACTCCTTCCTCAATGCCCAAACTCTTGGTGACCATCTTCTTTACATACCGTCGTATCACAGGACTGAGTCTAACGGCATCAACAAAAGGAAGTTCTACCACTAGCTTGTCTATGATGGCCTTGCATCTTGCATCTTCAAGCTCTTGCTTAGACTTCTTCTGACTCTTCGGATAAGGTACTTTGGGTTTGTACACTCTCTCTACTGCACTATTTGGCGGTTTTGAAGGAGAAGTCGGACTGGGGACCTCCTGTCGATCGACGGCGATAGGTTGTATCGATCAACAGGTTGAACAGGTATCTGGTTTTGCTGTATCGACCTCTTTCTTCCCTCTGTCGATCGTTACCGGAGTCTCTGCCAAAACCTGCTCTGTTTGTGTCGATCGACGTGATTTTATGTCAATCGACAGTGAGGTCTCTTCCTGAATTTCATCTTCATCAAACTCTCCAAACTCATCAAATTTTTCTGTACCAAGTCCTTTCTTTAACACAGGCCCTTGGATTACCTTTCCACTCCTCGTTGTGATGGAAGCAACGGTATGCTTCGGGTTAGCATCCGTTCTAGATGAAAGAAATCCTTTTTGTCTCCTAGAGTTCACGGCGGTTTGAGCAACTTGAATGTCTAGCTTCTTCACGTGAAGATTGATAGACTCAATCTTTCCATTCAGATCGGTGTACAAGGCATCGATCTTGCCATTGAAATTCACCGTCATCTTCTGCTGGCCCTCCAGAATTTGCTCTAGCATCGAATCTGTCTTGTTATCTGACGTCTTAGGAGGAGGAGTTTGGTAAGAAGAAGAACCATAGTTCCTAGTGAAAGCTGCTCTGATAGGGCTTCTGATAGTCCGTATTTTGGAATTGCGGTTTGGTGTAGCTAGGTGTGGCTTGATTTCCAGTGAATGTAGATTGACCTTGATTCCCTGGGAACGTAGATCTCTGATTGTTTCCACTGTAATTTCTGTTACCCTGCTGATTACCAAACCTCTGTCCTTGAAAACCATTACCACCAACGTTGTTGCAGTCCTCTTCATCCTCTTCTTCCTCTAGAATGAAGGTTTCTACCTTCTGAGCAAACTCCACCTGCTTCTTCCCGACTAACAAGTTGTGCCCCGAGTCTAGCTTGGCTTTCATCTTAGCCATATTACCTCCACCAAAGCTCTTGCCAAGCTGCTTCCTCTCGAAGTCTATGTTCTTGGTGTTACTACTTGAAACCATGTTCTCAATGAGCGCCAGCGCATCACTTGGAACATTGGTGTTGAAGTTCCCCCTACTTGCTGAATCCAAAGACATCTGGTGTCTCCAATCGATTCCTCTGAAGAAGATTCCCAACAGCTGCACATCATTAAAACCATGATGAGGACAATCTCTCTGGTAGGATTTGAATCTTACCCAGGCAGCCTTGAATGCTTCAGTTGGTCCTTGCCTGAATGTCGAAATCTTCATCCTTAGATCCTCAGACCTTGTCTCATCGAAGAAGTTGATGAGGAAAGCATTTTTCGTGTCCTCCCAAGTAGTTAAAGAACCAGGTGCTAACTGCTTCAGCCAGTAAGCTGCTTCTCCGCTAAGAGAATATGGGAAGAGCTTACAGAAAAGGTAGTCTTCAGGAACTCCATTGGCTTTGATGCTGGACGCTAAGTCCTCAAACATCTCGATGTGGTCCATGGGATGCTCTGAAGGAAGGTCATGGAAAGGGTGCTAAGCCACCAAAGAGAAGTAAGCAGGCTTCAGCTCAAAGTCATTCCTAGGAAAGGCGGGAGGTCTAATAGCAGCCCTGTTAGCATAGAACTCCTGAGGCCTGTAGTGCTCTCCTAAAGTACGCACATGCCCAGCTGGCTCGTGCTGTTGAATCAACTGACCCTCCTGGTCCTGCTCCTCTGGTATCACAGTTCCATCATCTTCAATACGCTGACCCTCAGCGTTGTACTTTCGTCCTTTATGGTCTGTGATGGTTCCATCTGCACCGCGGAGCAAGATTACTCTGTTGTTGGCCATATTGGCTATTCTCGTTGTTGCTTGGTTTGCTCGCTCTAACCTTCCAATCTCAGGATTGAGATCGACTAGCTCTTCGTTTCGATTGCTTCTGGTTGGGCGATTAGGCATAAACCTGAAACACACAAATACCAAGAGAAAAGAGCAAGTTAGTATTAAAACAAAAATAAATACTTAGACAAAATCTTAGTAACTTGAATTGAATGGTAAATTCAACTCCCCGGCAACGGCGCCAAAATTTGATACGGGCTCAAATTCACCCTCGAACTACTCTCTCAAATTAAGAGATCATAATAGTATTTAGGGATCGAATCCACAGGGAATTGAATACACAATCAATCTCAGTATTCAAATTATGCTAAGTAAAAAGATGTAGATGTAATCGCAATTTATAAAACAAGTAAACAAAAGATGGTTTAATTTCAAGTTCTCAAAGAGACGAAAGCTAGGCCATAGAAATTTCTTCAGGTAATGAATCGAAATCAAAGATATAACAACGGTCGAGGTTCAATTAAGCACCGTTCTAGAACTCAAACACGAGAGTCTAGCCAATTAACTTCCGTTACAAAGGCTATCTATCCTTAAATCCTCAAATTCTAAATTCCTTTGCCAATTTATCGAATCTAAACAATCAATTAGTACAAGTTCGATTTGTTCACAAAATCCCTAAGCCAAATTCCTTTGCAAATAGGTGATTTTGATCATCTAGACTAGTTCAAATTGTCAATAACACTTCCATGTATATTGAGTCAATCTAAGATCAAGATTCTAGGTGATCAAGCTAGATTCTAGCATTAGAAACAATCTAGATGAAGAACTAAAGGATAAACCTCAACAGATCTGCGATCTTAAAGATTTCTCATCAAAACCTAAGAAATCCCATTAACCTAACAAGTGATTTACTCAGAAATAGATGATGAAATCATAATAACTGAATAAAATTGCATAAAAGAGTTAGAGTAGAAGATACAAAAGGGTTTGTAGTCACTAGATGTCAAGAACATGTGATCTCCCTCAAAGCTCTTCAAAATATCTTTTTCTCTCTAAGTCTCCATGAAAAACCAGCCCCCTTGTGGAGAAAACAAAAGTAAACTATTTATACAAGTGCCAAAATTAGGTCTAGGTCTAGGTCTTTAGACAAACTATTTTGCTTCTGCCGACCTCGTGTCAATCGACATAGGTATCCTGTCGATCGACACTAGACTCTCTGCCTTAACATCCCCTGCTTCTTCAGGTACATTGTCGATCGACGGGAAGGGTCTTCTTTTCCTGTGTCGATCGACAGAGACGCAGCTGCTCGATTCCACTTGGATCTTTTCAACTCCAAAATGCTCCAAATGTTTCCATTAAGCTCCAAACGACCATTTTCCTGCAAAACACTATAAAAGACACACAAATACCAAAAATACTATACAAAAACCGACTTATATCATGGTTAAAAACGGTTAAAAACCATGTTATATCATATGTACCAGGTGATTATTGGGATGTGTAGAGGAAGGAGGAGAAGAAAAAAACCAAGTTGGCTGTAGTTCCTTATGACTCTGAGTCTGAGCCACCCTAAAAGATGCAGAAGAAAGATAAGAAATACGAGGGTGAAGCTGCTGATATAGAGAAGAAAGAGGATGCAAAGGGAAAGGGTTTAAGCGAGGATGCGGCAACTCTGAATACCATAGTCTCTATGCTAGAAAAGTTGCGAGTAAGTTTGAGAGTCATGACTCTATGTTTCGGAAGGTTGACTCTATGTTTGAGAAGTTTGGGTCGAAGTTTGAGGCCATTGATTCCAACGTTGGAGAGTTAGCCCGAAAATTTGCTGATATGGAGAAGAAAATTGGTGATTATGCCAAAGATGCAGTGGATGAGCGACTGAAAGTTCTGGGTTAATCGGAAATAACCCAAAACTATGTTCCAAGCCCAAAAACGAAAACATTACCACGGCATAAGTCAGTTAATGTTGGGAATGTCCTGAAATCACACTTGTATTCACTCTAGAGATAGTTGTACTGTCGAGATTAGACATTCATATGATACTAGGTGGTCATAACGTTTTGCTAGAAACCAATGATGATCTATGAGTTGTGAACTCATTGCTAGTATTATATGATCCTACAGGGTCACACACCTAAGCAAATTGGATTCACTTTATGTAGGAATGATCATTAATGTAATGATCCAAATAATGTGTATTTGATGCACTTATTTTCATGTTTTAAAAGGTGTGTCGATCGACACAAGTATGTTGTGTCGATCGACACGTGCTGCTGACCGAAATAAAGATTTTGGTTTAATGACTTAATTGATTCTGAATCGGTTCAGGATCAATTAGGTTTTCTCCAGGGCCTATATACGGAGTTATAAAGGCACGACCTGGAGATAAGGGTTTTTGTGAAAACTTTCTGGCAGCCACTTTAAAACGCATAAGTTCCCTGAGAGATCCGATCTACCAGCACTAGCATCCCGGCGGATTCCAGTTTGTGTGTGTGTGGACTACCAGTAGAGGCACTGCGATTGAAGTGCTCAGAATCTCGAATCCCTGATCATAATTCCGCTGCAAAACTCCAGGTATATTCGAGATCCGTTCTATCAGATTTATTGTTTACAAACCCTAGATCCTAGGAAAAAGGAATCATGACTAGGTTGATTAATAGAGATTAATCCGGTAAAACCTGAGTAAATTCCTACAGTGGTATCAGAGCTTTAGGGTTTAACAATCTACCTGATAGTAATCGAATTTGATCAATTGTTTCGTTGAAAAATCGTTTTGTTGTTGAATTGTTCAAATCGGCATGAAAAACCTAGTCGTGTCGATTGACACAATGGTTGTGTCGATCGACACGATAGTCTCTGCCATTGCGTTTGATGAACCAGTTTAATTTGATTAAATCGGTTATCGCGCTTGGTTAACAAATCAATTAAACCGACTGATTTCGGTTTACTGCGAATTGGTTGGTGTCGATCGACACAAATGTTGTGTCGATCGACACGGACCGGTTATCGACCCGGTTCGATTGGATCGACCGGTTATCGCAAAATTAATTTGGTTTGACTCGTGTCGATCGACACAAATGTTATGTCGATCGACAGAGGGCAATTATCAACCCGGTTCAATTGGATTGACCGGTTATTGATTATTAAAATTGGTTTGGTCAGTTATCGAATCCGGTTCAATTAGATTGATTGGTTATCGAAGAACTGTTCCAGAGAGGTGAGTGTCGATCGACACTAATGTAGTGTCGATCGATAGCCTCTAAAGATTAAAGGTTAGTGAACCTGAAATCAAACAACCGAACCAGATTTAATTAGATTGGGTTCCTGAATGCATATGTGATATGTGTTAAGGATTAAATGTTCAGTTCCTCGACTAAATATCAAGTGTTCTGGATGTCTTCCCGATCTTGTCAGCTGTCAAGGCTCGTTTAATTGCGTGATAGACTTGCAGTGCAAGGTATCTGCGGTTACATGAGTAAGGCAGTAGGTAATTGTGTTGATGGGCTTACAGTGCATGGCATCAACTATTACATGACTGAAGAGATTGGTTAACTTGAATGGGCTTTCAGAAGTACTGGGCTCATAGACATCAGGTGGACTAAACATAAGATGTTTTATCCACAACCAAGAGTCATATTGGATATGATTAGCAAAGTGTTGCTTACCTACATAGCTGAGATTTGAGTATCAGCCAGTGGCTTGCTTGGATTTTAGTGAAACATGGATCTTGGATCATTATATTCTTTTGAGGAAAAATAGTTTTGAATATAATGCGAGTTTTCTTAATTGTTAAGCTTACTCTTTATTGAACATCGTAACTTACCCTCTACCTCTTTTGTTCCAGCAATGTCTAGCTCAAACAACACATTCTCCTTGAGATCCGTCCTTGAGAAGGACAAGCTAAATGGATCTAATTTTCTGGAATGGTATCAGAACCTGAGAATTGTTCTCAGGCAGGAGAAAAGGGACTATGTCATTGATAAAGTTCTCCCCGAGAAGTACCGTGCCAATGCCCCGAAGGCAGAAAAGAATGCTTGGGATAAGCATTCAAATGATGTGGTCGATGTGACTTGTCTGATGTTGGCTACCATGAACTCAGATTTGCAGAAGCAATATGAGAACGTGGCGTCGCCCATCGAGATAATCACTAGCCTGAAAGCGATGTTTCAGGAGCAGGCTCGAACTGAGAGATACCAGACGGTTAAATCTCTAGTTGAGTGTAAGCTACCAAGTGATGCTCCAGTAAGTCCCCACGTCATAAAAATGATGGGTTATATTGATAACTTGGGGAAACTGGACTGTCCCATTAGCCAAGAGTTGGCTACTGACATCATATTGCAGTCACTGCCGCCAAGCTATGATACGTTCATTATGAACTATAATATGAACAGCTTGACGAAGACGTTGACTGAGTTACATGGCATGCTCAAGACAGCTGAGCCAAACATCAAGAAGGGTACCCCAAATGTGCTTATGGTACAAGGGGATAAAAAGTTTAAGAAACCCAGAAGAGGCAAAGGAAAGGGCAGGGCCGTCCAGGTTGTGAACCAGGACAGACCTGCGCCTCCTCCTAAGCCCAAGTCTGGCCCTTCTGATGCTGATAAGTGCCACTTCTGCAATGAGCCTGGGCATTGGAAGAGAAATTGCAAGAAATTCCTGGATGGTCTAAAGAACAAGAAGAAGACGTATGAGACGACTTCTCCAGGTATTTATGTTATTGAAGTAAATGTTACTTCTTCAGGTTCTAACTCATGGGTATTGGATACCGGTTGTGGTGCTCATATTTGTACTAATGTGCAGGCACTAAGCAACAGTAGGACGCTGAAAAAGGGACAAGTGGAGCTGCGAGTCGGGAATGGAGCAAAGGTTGCTGCGTTGGCCGTGGGCACTTACCATTTGTCTTTGCCTTTGGGCCTGGTTTTAGAATTAAACAATTGCTATTATGTACTTGCGATAAGCAGAAACATCATTTCAGTTTCCTGTTTGGATTTGGAAGGATTTGATTTTTCTATTAAGAATAAATGTTGTTCTTTAAATCGCGATGGTATGTTTTATGGTAGCGGCCCATTAGAGAATGGGCTTTACGTTTTAAACCATTCTATGCCCGTTTATAACATAAATACTAAGCGGTTTAAGTCAAATGACGAAAACTCAACTTTTCTCTGGCACTGTCGTTTGGGTCACATAAACGAGAAACGCATACAGAAGCTCCATAGTGATGGGCTTTTGGGCTCATTTGATTATGAATCATGTGAGAAATGTGAATCTTGTTTGATGGGCAAAATGGCAAAGGCTCCTTTCAATAAACCAAATGAACGGGCCAGTGACTTATTGGGCATAATACATACAGATGTCTGCGGCCCGATGAGCACAAGTGCTAGAGGAAACTATAACTACTTCATTACCTTTACTGATGATTTCAGTAGGTATGGCTATGTCTATCTAATGAGACACAAGTCGGAATCCTTTGAGAAATTAAAGGAATTCCAGAATGAAGTACAGAACCAACTTGGCAAAAGTATTAAAGCTCTTCGATCTGATCGTGGCGGAGAATACTTAAGCCAAGAGTTCAGTGATCATCTGAGAGAGTGTGGAATTGTTTCACAACTCACTCTTCCTGGAACACCCCAATGGAATGGAGTTTCCGAGAGGAGGAATCGGACCCTATTAGATATGGTTCGATCAATGATGAGTCACACAGACCTTCCATTATCCTTTTGGGGATACGCTCTAGAAACGTCTGCGTTTACACTAAACAGAGTCCCATCAAAATCAGTTGCAAAGACACCACATGAGATGTGGACTGGAAATGTTCCAAGTCTGTCTTTTCTGAAAATTTGGGGTTGTGAGGCTTATGTAAAACATTTAATATCCGATAAGCTCGCACCCAAATCTGATAAGTGCTTTTTCGTTGGTTATCCTAAAGAAACCAAGGCGTACTACTTCTACAACCGTTCTGAGAACAAAGTGTTTGTTGCTCGGAATTGTACTTTCCTTGAAAGAGAGTTTCTTCATAAGAAGAATAGTGGGAGTAAAGTACAACTCGAAGAAGTTCGAGAATCACAGGAGCCTGCTCAACCTCATGAGGAAGAGCAGCAGGTGGAACCACAAGGAGTTGTGGAACCTGTGGAACCACAAGGAGTTGTGGAACCTGCACCAGTGATGCCTGAAGTTCGCAGATCCGGAAGGATTCGTCACGAACCCGAGAAATACTATGGATTTCTCGTGAATGACTGTCATGACCTGTTGATCATTGACAGTGACGAACCTGCGAATTTCGAAGAAGGAATGTTGGGCCCAGACTCCGAAAAGTGGCTGGGAGCCGCTAGATCCGAAATGGGATCCATGTCAGAAAACCAAGTATGGTCCTTGGTAGATTTACCCGATGGTGTAAGACCCATTGAGTGTAAATGGATCTTCAAGAAGAAGATTGACGTGGATGGGAATATCCAGATATTCAAAGCTAGATTGGTGGCTAAAGGTTTTAAACAAATCCATGGTATTGACTATGATGAGACCTATTCCCCAGTCGTTATGCTTAAATCCATTTGGATACTCCTAGCAACTGCCGCTTATTATGATTATGAGATATGGCAGATGGATGTGAAAACAGCTTTCCTTAACGGAATTCTGGAAGAGGATGTGTACATGACACAACCTGAAGGTTTCACAGATCCTAAGAATGCTGGGAAAGTATGCAAGCTTCATCGATCCATTTATGGATTGAAGCAAGCATCACGGAGTTGGAATCTTCGTTTTGATGAAGCGGTCAAAAGTTTGACTTTATCAAGAACGAAGAGGAACCATGTGTATACATGAAGACTAGTGGGAGCGGAGTTGCATTTCTCGTACTGTATGTAGACGACATACTCCTTCTCGGAAATGACGTTCCATTGCTTCAGTCTGTAAAGACTTGGCTTGGAAGTTGTTTTTCCATGAAAGACATGGGCGAAGCCGCGTACATTCTTGGAATAAGAATCTATAGAGATAGATTAAATAGGCTTATTGGATTGTGTCAAGACACTTATATAGATAAGGTCTTGCACAGATTCAGTATGCAGGATTCCAAGAAAGGTTTCACACCTATGTTACATGGCGTTACTCTTAGCAAGAAGCAGTGTCCCTCGACACAAGCTGAGCGGGAGCGAATGAATAGAATTCCTTATGCTTCGGCAGTAGGATCTATTATGTATGCCATGCTCTGTACTCGTCCAGATGTTGCTTGTGCCTTAAGCATGACGAGTAGATACCAATCTGATCCAGGTGAGTGTCACTGGACAGCAGTCAAGAATATCCTAATGTATTTGAGAAATACTAAGGATAAGTTCTTGGTGTATGGAGGAGATGATGAGCTGGTCATAAGTGGATTCACTGATGCAAGTTTTCAGACGGACAAAGACGATTTACGATCTCAGTCTGGTTATATCTTTTGTCTAAATGGCGGTGCAGTCAGTTGGAAAAGTTCCAAGCAGAGCACCGTAGCTGATTCCACTACTGAGGCTGAATACATTGCTGCTTCGGAAGCAGTGAAGGAAGTTGTTTGGATCAAGAAGTTCATGTCTGAACTTGGTGTGGTTCCTAGTATTTTAGAACATGTAGCATTGTATTGTGATAACAATGGAGCAATTGCTCAGGCGAAGGAACCAAGGTCACACCAGAAATCCAAACAGATAGAGAGGAGATATCACTTGATTCGTGATATAATTGATAGAGGAGACGTGAAGATCAGCAGAGTTCCAACGGATGAGAATGTCGCTGATCCTCTGACCAAGCCCCTCCCACGACCTAAGCATGAGAGTCATACTGCTGCTATAGGACTTAAGGAAATTAAGATGTGATCTTGATTTTAGTGGGAGTTGTCTTATTTTAAGTTATGTTTTGATGTTCATGTAATCATACTTTGATTATTTTAATGAAATTTGATTTTAGTATTATTTAAATGTGTTTAAATGATAGTCCCAAAATAATTTATGACATTCTATAGGTCATCAAGTTGAGGACTTGATCATGAAACCCTATGAGAATTAAATGACATAGATTATATTTGTCCCTGGTCGAGGGTTTTAAAGTGGGACATTAACAACCGCGTGAGACTAGCATGTGAGGTGACTGATGACTATGTTTCATGGAGTCATTAATAAGAGTATTAAAGTCAATCACATAGATATATGTTAGAGAACATATGATCGGACATGACCCGCTAATGAGAACTCTACAGGATAATTAAGTGTCATAAGAGATTCTCATTACGACTATAGAGTATAGTCCTTAGACCTGAGTTCATCATGATTTCTTACATATGAATTGGTCCGCTTTGACTCTGTCAAACGTTATCCGTAACAGGTGACTATAAAGGCATTGATTGGGCGTATCATGAAGTGTGTGAAGGAACATGGATGGAACAAGATGGGATTTGTCCCTCCTGTAAAGCAGGAGATAAATATCTCAGGGCCCATCGAAGATTTGATACTAAGGAATGTGTGGCCGCACTCGAACGAACTGAATGTCAGTTGTTTGTATTGTCAGTATAAATCGGAGTTCGATGAACATGATTTTGGTTGAATAAGGATGACACGGATCTTGCCTTATGCCATATCGAGATATAAAGACGAAGGGATTGTTGGAATAGTTGATTCCAGTACAAGTGGGAGATTGTTGGGAATGTCCTGAAATCACACTTGTATTCACTCTAGAGATAGTTGTACTGTCGAGATTAGACATTCATATGATACTAGGTGGTCATAACGTTTTGCTTGAAACCAATGATGATCTATGAGTTGTGAACTCATTGCTAGTATTATATGATCCTACAGGGTCACACACCTAAGCAAATTGAATTCACTTTATGTAGGAATGATCATTAATGTAATGATCCAAATAATGTGTATTTGATGCACATTATTTTCATGTTTTAAAAGGTGTGTCGATCGACACAAGTATGTTGTGTCGATCGACACGTGCTGCTGACCGAAATAAAGATTGCGGTTTAATGACTTAATTGATTATGAATCGGTTCAGGATCAATTAGGTTTTCTCCAGGGCCTATATAAGGAGTTATAAAGGCACGACCTGGAAATAAGGGTTTTTGTGAAAACTTTCTGGCAGCCACTTTAAAATGCAGAAGTTCCCTGAGAGATCCGATCTACCGGCACTAGCATCCCGGCGGATTCCAGTTTGTGTTCGTGTGGACTACCAGTAGAGGCACTGCGATTGAAGTGCTCAGAATCTCGAATCCCTGATCATAAATCCGCTGCAAAACTCCAGGTATATTCGAGATCCGTTCTATCAGATTTATTGTTTACAAACCCTAGATCCTAGGAAAAGGAATCATGACTAGGTTGATTGATAGAGATTAATCCGGTAAAACCTGAGTAAATTCCTACAGTTAATAGTCCAACGGTCCTTAACACGGAATCTAAGTCCCATGATAATGTTTTGTGGGCGAAAAACACTTCGGTTGATGAGCCGGCTAAGGCCGAAAATTGAATTCCGCAGCAGTATTTTCCAAAATTGAAGGCCGAAATTCCTAAGGGTACCCCTGATGAGCTTGGTAAGGCCGAAGAGAAAGCTGCGGGGTCGAAATTGAAGGAAAAAATTCCTAAGGGTACTCCTGAGGCGAAAAAGAATTTGTTTGGTAGTGGTCTGGCATATTTTGGTTTCTATTTCTCCTGCTAAGTCTCCTGCTAAGCAACCAGATTTATGACGCCGCTCTAGGAGGCAAAAACCAATAGAAAATGAGGCTGATTTGACAAAGAAGGCTGATGATGCTGCTAAGAATAGGACTGAGGCTGCTGCTAAAAGGAAGGGGAACGCTGCTAAGAAGAAGGAAGAGAAGGCAGCGGCTGATTTAAAGAGGAAGGAAGAGAAGGCAGCGGCTGAGTTAAAGAATAAGCCGGCTGAGTTAAAGAAAGAGGTCCAAACAAAGGGTTTACATGACGGTGTAATAAGAGTACCTATTATTCGACCAACTCCTCGGAAGAAGAAGGGGAAGACTAGAGGTGAAACTGATCTTGAGGATGTGACCGAGGAAGCGATCGCAAAAGGAAATGAATTGTTACCAGAGTCTGATGAGGACGAAGATGAAAGGCTTAGGTTAGCGAGAATTAAGACTTATCGGGCGAGGGTTGTTCAATTAGCTACAATTGGGTTAGCAGCGAAGTCAAGTGTTCCTCCTTCAGGAGTTTTTCCTTATGTTTTTGGAGACAAAGGGACGACGTGCATGAGGAAGGATTTTGAACCTTCATCAGCAATCTATGATCCTCTCTCACCTGTTGACCCAGATAAATAGGATAAACTTATGCAACATCTAAGGCCATTCGAGTATGGACTTTTACACCATTTTATTTTATTTTATACAGCTATTAGCAATATTTGCCTAAACTGACTTGTGTTTGATTGTTAGGGACATTCCACTGACAGATGGTAGTAACGAGGAAGTTAATTTCTACAGAGTACTCATCAGTGAAAGAGCGCAGTGGCCGAAACGTGATTATGGATGGTTGTTTGACACTGTAAGTATAAGTTACAGCTAAATTATGATTATTTATGGCTGAGTTATTAGTTATTTAATGGTTGGGTTATGATTATTGATGGCTGAGTTATGGTTGTTTGATGGCTGAGTTATGGTTGTTTGATGGCTGAGTTATGGTTGTTTGATGGCTGGGTTATGTTTAATAATGGCTGAGTTATGATAATTCGATGGCTGACTTAATATTCTGTGTACAGCATGTTGCTGCGTATATCAGAGTCCTCATCAAAAGGTCCATGGAAGACCCCAACCCATTTTGTTCCAAGCGCATTGCCTTTGTGGACCAATGGTTCCTAGGATCATAGATATCAGGATTTCAATCAGTTCAAGATGAAGCCAAAGATGTTCAAATTCAAAGACTCAGGTTATGAGTTACTCATAATTGGTGCGATTCTCGATGACCTTAAGACAAACAAAAAGTGGTTAGAAGATGTCGATCACTTGTACGGAGTTCTTCATACTGGAAGCGATCATTGGGTGGCGTTTCACGTGGATCTTCTGAAGGAGAAGATTGATGCCTTCGATCCCATCATTGGACAGGTAACTCCTGAAAGTCAACAAAAAAAGGTAGATGCATTTAGGCCACTGATGCAAATGATCTCTGCAATGATCAATGTTGTAATTCCTGGCAAAAAAACTAGTTGCAAAAAACAATTTGCGTTCAGATGGAAAAGCGGCAAAAACATTCCCCAAAACACCCAAGTTGGCGATTGTGGGGTGTATTCACTGAAGTTTATCGAGTGTCTAGCGCTTGGTGTAACTTTTGATGGGATATGCGATGTAAATATTCAGGGTTTACGGGTGAAGATGGTAGCAGAGATCTTTGATGAAGGAGGATATGATATGTATGTGCAATTCAACTGATTTACCAATTATGAACCTTCTATTTATTTTTTTATTATTAGGATTTGACTGTAAATGGTATGTTTTTAGTGTATAACTTATGGTTTTTATGATATATTACTCAGCCATTTCGTTTAGAAAACTCAGCCATACCCTAAAATCGAAAATGTAATTTGAAGACTTATGGTATGTTAAGATAACTCAGCCGTGTCATTTAGATAACTCAGCCATACCTAAAACCATTTATATAAGATTTAAGACTTACAAAATTATAATTAAGCTCATTTTATTAATATAAAATGAATATAAATCAACTGAATGTGTATAGTTTCCTCAATTTATACAACTGAATGTGTATGAAATCGAAAATGTGATTTAACTTGATCTTGAGATATATGTTGTCTTACAAGTACTTCAAATATTACTTATAGATAGTTAAGACCCAAAATCATATACAATAAACCATATACAATATTTTCAATTGAATGTGTATAATTTGATTCAGTTGAGATTCTAAATAATATACTTTTTAAATGTTATACTTTAACCCTAAACCATGATCCCTAAACCCTAAACCCTAAATCCATAACTCAGCCGTGAAGTTCCTATAACTCAGCATTCAAGTGTAAAATTTTAAGTTGTGACGTTTCGTCTTCCTATCTCTCCCTATTGCGACGTTTCGTCTTCCTATCTCTCTCTCTCTCTATATATATATAGCCCTTCTCATCAAACCTAATCTCATCAAAACCTAAGAAAAAAAACCAAAGAAAACATAAGAAAAAAAAAACCTAATCTCATCAAAACCTAAGAAAAAAACCTAATCTCATCTAATGGATGTATTCAATAACCATATGGTCGGAACGAGTTTAATGCAATTAAGTTTCCAACGAAGTTGGTAGTAGTCGCGGGTTAACGAACAGTCGTTTAGGAACGGGTGCTAAGAAACAGTTACAAAACCAATGAACTATAGTCAACAAGCAACGATTCAATGAACACTTCCCCAAAATTGTTCTAATGGATAGGATTAAAGGATTGTATTCGTCCTTTATATATATATAATATCCAAATCCTCTTAACTTCCACTAGCATCATCCATATCCTCCAAACTTCCAAAAAATAATCTTCTTTCCTATCAAGTTTGCAGGAACCATGGTCTGGTTTTGGTTTGTTCTTGTACTGCCTATTCTAGCAATAGTTCTGTTGAAGAGGAAAAATTCCGGCAAACCAACAGTGTCTCTGAACTCGTTGCCAAATGAGATTCTCGAAGATATATGTGCACTTGTTGGATCTTCTTCCATTACCGACATCGAGAATCTAAATGTTGTGTCAAAGACTTTCAGAGATTGTTGCAACAAAAGATGGGTTGTAGAAAGAGTAACACTTCGTGACGTTCCATTCCTGCCATGGTTTCCTCACGCTTACAAAACATTTTACAAGTTTTTGGATAGGTGCTTAAGGAATGAAAACCCTGAGGCTCTATACCGGAAAGGTGTGTATAACTTTTTTCACATAGGTTTAAAAGTGGGTTGTCTAGATGATGAAGAAAGAGATAAAGGTAGGGCATATTTAGCTAAAGATGCAAAGAAAGCCAATGAAAAAGCTTGTTATGTATATGGAATGATTTGCATTGCAGAAGGAGCAACAAAAGATGAAGGTCTAAAAGTATTGTCTTCGTTATTCAAGCTTATGATGTCAACGACAATGGAGGAGATGGAGAAACTTGGGAAAAAAGTTTGCGATGAAATTTGGTGGGGTGGAAGGCGGAGGATGAAAGAGCTCAAAGGTAGTTACACTTATGGAGGTTGCAGTTGCAATGGTGTAACAAAGGACTTCTTAAAAAGCAATTGTGTTTGGAATGGATATGGTGTTAACAAATAAATAAGTACTTCCTCTGCTATATTTTGTGAGATTTGTTTCTGGGATTATGTAATAGCACAGTTTTTTGAAAACGTGTACGAATAAAATGTATGTCGTTTTTTGTTGAAAATGTATGAAACATTTTGTTTGAAATTTTGGACTCAGCAGTGTCATTTAGATAACTCAACCGTGTCATTTAGATAACTCAGCCATATCCTAAAACCATTTATATAAGATTTAAGACTTACAAAATTATAATTAAGCTCATTTTATTAATATAAAATGAATATAAATCAACTGAATGTGTATAGTTTCGCATCAAAACCTAAGAAAACATAAGAAAAAAATACCTAATCTCATCAAAACCTAAGAAAAAAACCTAATCTCATCAAAAACCTAATCTCATCTAATGGATATATTCAATAACCATATGGTCGGAACGAGTTTAATGCAATTAAGTTTCCAACGAAGTTGGTAGTAGTCGCGGGTTAACGAACAGTCGTTTAGGAACAGGTGCCAAGATACAGTTACAAAACCAATGAACTATAGTCAACACGCAACGATTCAATGAACACTTCCCCAAAATTTTTCTAATGGATAGGATTAAAGGATTGTATTCGTCCTTTATATATATATATAATATCCAAATCCTCTTAACTTCCACTAGCATCATCCATATCCTCCAAACTTCCAAAAAATAATCTTCTTTCCTATCAAGTTTGCAGGAACCATGGTCTGGTTTTGGTTTGTTCTTGTACTGCCTATTCTAGCAATAGTTCTGTTGAAGAGGAAAAATTCCGGCAAACCAATAGTGTCTCTGAACTCTGCCAAATGAGATTCTCGAAGATATATGTGCACTTGTTGGATCTTCTTCCATTACCGACATCGAGAATCTAAATGTTGTGTCAAAGACTTTCAGAGATTGTTGCAACAAAAGATGGGTTGTAGAAAGAGTAACACTTCGCGACGTTCCATTCCTGCCATGGTTTCCTCACACTTACGAAACATTTTATAAGTTTTTGGATAGGTGCTTAAGGAATGAAAACCCTGAGGCTCTATACCGGAAAGGTGTGTATAACTTTTTCACATAGGTTTAAAAGTGGGTTGTCTAGATGATGAAGAAAGAGATAAAGGTAGGGCATATTTAGCTAAAGATGCAAAGAAAGCCAATGAAAAATTTTGTTATGTATATGGAATGATTTGCATTGCAGAAGGAGTAACGAAAGATGAAGGTCTAAAAGTATTGTCTTCGTTATTCAAGCTTATGATGTCAACGACAATGGAGGAGATGGAGAAACTTGGGAAAAAAGTTCGTGATGAAATTTGGTGGGGTGGAAGGCGGAGGATGAAAGAGCTCAAAGGTAGTTACACTTATGGAGGTTGCAGTTGCAATGGTGTAACAAAGGACTTCTTAAAAATCAATTGTGTTTGGAATGGATATGGTGTTAACAAATAAATAAGTACTTCCTCTGCTATATTTTGTGAGATTTGTTTCTCGGATTATGTAATAGCACAGTTTTTTGAAAATGTGTACGAATAAAATGTATGTCGTTTTTTGTTGAAAATGTATGAAACATTTTGTTTGAAATTTTGGACTCAGCAGTGTCATTTAGATAACTCAGCCGTGTCATTTAGATAACTCAGCCATATCCTAAAACCATTTATATAAGATTTAAGACTTACAAAATTATAATTAAGCTCATTTTATTAATACAAAATGAATATAAATCAATTGAATTTGTATAGTTTCTCATCAAAACCTAAGAAAACATAAGAAAAAAAAACCTAATCTGATCAAAACCTAAGAAAAAAACCTAATCTCATCTAATGGATGTATTCAATAACCATATGGTCGGAACGAGTTTAATGCAATTAAGTTTCCAACGAAGTTGGTAGTAGTCGCGGGTTAACGAACAGTCGTTTAGGAACGGGTGCTAAAAAACAGTTACAAAACCAATGAACTATAGTCAACACGCAACGATTCAATGAACACTTCCCCAAAATTGTTTTAATGGATTGGATTAAAGGATTGTATTCGTCCTTTATATATATATAATATCCAAATCCTCTTAACTTCCACTAGCATCATCCATATCCTCCAAACTTCCAAAAAATAATCTTCTTTCCTATCAAGTTTGCAGGAACCATGGTCTGGTTTTGGTTTGTTCTTGTACTGCCTATTCTAGCAATAGTTCTGTTGAAGAGGAAAAATTCCGGCAAACCAACAGTGTCTCTGAACTCGTTGCCAAATGAGATTCTCGAAGATATATGTGCACTTGTTGGATCTTCTTCCATTACCGACATCGAGAATCTAAATGTTGTGTCAAAGACTTTCAGAGATTGTTGCAACAAAAGATGGGTTGTAGAAAGAGTAACACTTCGCGACGTTCCATTCCTGCCATGGTTTCCTCACGCTTACGAAACATTTTACAAGTTTTTGGATAGGTGCTTAAGGAATGAAAACCCTGAGGCTCTATACCGGAAAGGTGTGTATAACTTTTTCACATAGGTTTAAAAGTGGGTTGTCTAGATGATGAAGAAGGAGATAAAGGTAGGGCATATTTAGCTAAAGATGCAAAGAAAGCCAATGAAAAAGCTTGTTATGTATATGGAATGATTTGCATTGCAGAAGGAGCAACAAAAGATGAAGGTCTAAAAGTATTGTCTTCGTTATTCAAGCTTATGATGTCAACGACAATGGAGGAGATGGAGAAACTTGGGAAAAAAGTTTGCGATGAAATTTGGTGGGGTGGAAGGCGGAGGATGAAAGAGCTCAAAGGTAGTTACACTTATGGAGGTTGCAGTTGCAATGGTGTAACAAAGGACTTCTTAAAAAGCAATTGTGTTTGGAATGGATATGGTGTTAACAAATAAATAAGTACTTCCTCTGCTATATTTTGTGAGATTTGTTTCTGGGATTATGTAATAGCACAGTTTTTTGAAAACGTGTACGAATAAAATGTATGTCGTTTTTTGTTGAAAATGTATGAAACATTTTGTTTGAAATTTTGGACTCAGCAGTGTCATTTAGATAACTCAGCCGTGTCATTTAGATAACTCAGCCATATCCTAAAACCATTTATATAAGATTTAAGACTTACAAAATTATAATTAAGCTCATTTTATTAATATAAAATGAATATAAATCAACTGAATGTGTATAGTTTCTCATCAAAACCTAAGAAAACATAAGAAAAAAATACCTAATCTCATCAAAACCATAACTCAACAATTTTTGTTTTTGGTTTAAACATAACTCAGCCGTCTTAACCATAACTCAGCTGTATCGTGATGTTTCGTCTTTCTATACCATAACTCAGCCGTGTCATGACGTTTCGTGTTTCTATTTTGGGCGGAAAAAATCGCGCCAAAAATCCATAACTCAGCCATAATAATGAATACACAACTAAGCCATAATGTAAACAAAATCCATAACTCAGCCGTATCGTAATACCATAACTCAGTCATAACATACAACAGTAAATGTTGAACAGTACATGTTGCAAGTTGACCGGATTAAATGTTGCAAGTTGAACGGCCAACAGTGCCGTTGAATAG
Source organism: Draba incana (assembly GCA_963576765.1). NCBI lineage: Eukaryota > Viridiplantae > Streptophyta > Magnoliopsida > Brassicales > Brassicaceae > Draba > Draba incana. The sequence continues at coordinate 27,655,020 of OY755203.1, read as the reverse complement.
TAAATGACCCGGATTAAATGTTGCAAGTTTCATTTAAGCCTATATATACTTGTTATATGGCTCATTTGTATGTATCCAATTATCAAATAAAAATCAGAAAAGTCTTTGTTCTTCTTTTATATCAGAGCAATGCTCTTGGGTTTGTGATTTGGAGTATTCGGTTTTCAAAAAGTTTTTGAAAATTGTATTTTAAACTTGTTAAGATTAAATCGTTATAAGTGTGGTTTCCATTCCCCTTGTGCGCTTAATCTAACACATATTTGGGTGATTTCTCTTGCAAGCGAATGATTGCCTCAACTCAGCGCTTAAGTCATGAAGAACTCGAAGAACTGAAGGAGGAATTGGCTGGGTTATAATGTAATGGCTGATTTATATGCGTTCTAAGTAGGAATAGGTTATAAATGTAAATGTGGTTTCCATTCCCCTTGTGCGCTTAATCTAACACATATTTGGCTGATTTCTCTTTTGCAGCGAATGATTGCCTCAATCATGGTGTTAAATCCCACATGTTCTCATACATGGTTGGAGTTACACCGGAACCCATTGGAGAAGAAATTTTTTCACCATTCCCGTAGCCAAACTTGAAGAATTGAAGAAGGAATTGGCTGGGTTATAATGTAATGGCTGATTTATATGCGTTCTAAGTAGGAATAGGTTATAAATGTAATTGGTTGGGTTATAATGTAATGGCTGATTTATAATGATTAAGTTATTCTGTAATGGCTGATTTATAATGCACTGGCTGATTTATGAATCAAATGAGCCATTTTTGGCTGATTTAAGAATATATGATGGCTTATTTATGAATGTATGATGGCTGATTTATATAGATAAGATAATACTTATATGGCTGATTTATAAAGAGTACAAAGTGAATAACTAGATAACACGGTTAAACTTCAATGTCTTAAAGCGTGGTTAGCTGCGATCTAGCATCCTCTCTCCGTAACTCAGCCATAATAATGAATCCATAACTCAGCCGTATCGTGACGTTTTGTCTTTCTATACCATAACTCAGCCGTGTCACGACGTTTCGTGATTCTATTTTGGGGCCCAAAATCCGTAACTCAGCCATAATAATGATTCCATAACTCAGCCGTATCATGACGTTTCGTCTTTCTATACCATAACTCAGCCGTGTCACGACGTTTCGTGTTTCTATTTTAGGCGGGAAAAATCTCGCCAAAAATCCTGAATCTATGTATTTAATGCGCCGATTTGACAGTGACCTATATACTCGCCGAAGAGCCGCCACACCTAGCGTAGGTGTGCAGTGACCTATACACTCGCCGAAGAGCCGCCCAAAATCCCGCCCAAATGTCTTTAATTTTTAAATTGAATGTAAAGTTAATTCAAACTAAATTTTTTTTTTAAAACACAGACAAAAAATGTTTAGGTTAATTAGGTGTATAATAGTTTAGGAACCTCTAATTAGGTGTATAACATGACCTAACAAGAAATTAGGTGACTAACATTCTCATTAGAAAATTTGACCAAAATACCCTTAATGAAGCAATTAATTATAATTAATAAAAAAACTTTAATGATTTATGTTAATATTTATGAAATTTATTAACGAAAGTAGTAATTCAAGAATAAAAAAATTCCTACAATATCTCCTACAAAAACATTTTTTATTTTTACAGATTTTATTTTTGTCAAGCTTCTATAACTACATAAAACAATAATATGATTCCCAAATTTGAGAGTCTTACAACAAAATAAGATTATATATAGTCAACTATTCGAATATCTAGTCAACTATTAATGTAAGTCATTTTGTACATAGTGATAGTGTACTATAAGTGATATAATTAAAAAACAATAGTTAACTAGTTCATAGCATGATTTGTCTACTCTATTAATTTCATAACATAGTTGACTACATAAAAATATCAATATTTGTAATATTTACTTAATTAACACACATAGTCAACTATTTAATTTTGCATAACGAAGAAGAATAACATACATAGTTAACTATTATGAGATATAGTTCGCATGAAGAAAAAAAATATAGTTAACTATTATAAAACCTTAGTTAACTATTATATTGGTTCATGTAAGCTATTTAATTCATAGTGATAGTGAACTATATATGAGATTATTTACATATAATTTATTATCATAGTTCACTATAGTATAAGTATATGTAGACTAACTTTTTTGGTTGTGCATTATTTGGCTCGGTAGACTATACAAAATCTATCTCAAACTCACATAGATTAGTGATTTTGACTCATTTTGAAAAGAAAAAAAAAGGATATCGATGTTGAGTTCATCAATAAAGGAGAAGAAACACAACATTAATTCACAACAGAAAATTTTGATCCATTACAATGAGTTAAGACAAAACAAATTGAGAGAGAAAAAAAACGAATTGCGATATTGAATATAAAAAATGAAAAAATAAGAAGAAGAATGATGGTATCATCCTTAATAGAAGAAGAAGAAAAATTGTTGTAAATTGTAATATAATCGATGGAAGAAGAAGAAGACGAAGAAGAAAGAAGAAGAAATAGCGGTGTGGCTATGGAAAAAAAAATATGATTAGGATTTTAATTTCTTTGTATTTAATATAGAAAGATTAAGGAAAAAAAACTATTTTTTTATTTTTTATTTTCTTTTCACGAGTGAAAACTCAAAAATAGATTAAGGACAAAAAAATAATTTTAAGAGGTGTCAATGTTAGATACTTAATTTTGATTTATGTCATGTTATAGACTTAATTATTGATCAATAACCTATTATTCATGCCAATTTCTCAAAATATTTTTACAATGAATGCAATTTGTGATTGATATTTGAGAAAGTTTTAGCGAAGTTACGTAACGAAATTTTGAGTGTGTGGCAAACCACATCTATTCCTTCTTGGTTGCAATTTTTTGATTAGCATCATCGTTGCAAATTTACCTAAGTTTATTACTATTTTTTCATTTAATTTTGCTCGTGATTAAAAATTTAATTAGTCACATTTATGGCCAAATAACATAACCTTTTTTTAAACACTTTATTATATTAAAACTGGTTTAAAATCGATTACACCATAGAAAAGATCTTTTTTTGTTCAACACGTGAATTTCTATTAATCTCACCGATTACACTCCATCAAAGAGAAATTGTTCACATCCGCATAATATGAGATATAGATTAATCAACCCCAAGGGGCTTACAAAAACAGAAATTTAAAAGCATTAAAAGCAAGATAAAGAAGAAGTTCCAAAGCTTAATTGTAAAATCCTCCATGATAGCTAGGGAGCCAAAGTTGGTATTTGAATTCGTGTTCGAATAATAGTGAACTCTGCCTGAAGTCTTTGCTACTAAGCATCCGACCACCGAAAAAACAACAAGCACATCCCAGTCCACGAGACATTGGAGTGTTGCTTTTTGGAGAGGGACATTCATGACAATAACTTTCTTTAGACCCATGATCAGCACATAATCATTCATAGCTCGCTTGGTTAAGACCATAGACATAGAGCTTAAAGGGACTCTAACCATAATGGTAGAAGCCAGGAGCCAATCATCTCTCAAAGAGAAGATAAAAAGACGTATGAATCTGTCCTCAAAAGAGGAAGTATACACACACGATTTAAACAAACTGACATGGTTCCATTGGACATCTAACCAAACTAAGCCAGCAATAACAACCCTGGATATGAGTCCTAAAACACATCTAAGGTCTACACTACTTACTCGTGTGGATAAGAGAATGGAAGAAAGATTTATAGAATCACACCTGTGCCAAAGTGTCGAGATTACAGGGTTTTTAAAGAACCCAGAAAACTTAAAAATTCTCCCCAAGGAGATGATCATATCGTTCTCAGAGAACGGCCTTTGAAGACCAAACGATAGACCTTTTATCCAATGGGCCAGGCTCAGAATATACCTAAATGGATTGGACCAGGCCCAGCAACTCCAGCCCACAAGACCCATCACCAAATTGACGAGCAAACGGCGGATCTACTCGTCGAAAATTGAGAGAGATCCGGCAACATATCCATGACTTTCACCACCGTTTGCTCTCACTCCGAAATAATGCTTCGTGAAAAAGTCAGCGGTTGTACCTCTCTCCAGGCTCGAGTTGGAGGAGGATAATTTTAACGAGCTCTTCAATAACCTCACTGGACCCAATGAGATCTGCGGTGAGTAAGGTTTCACCGATTGACCGACGAAAACAGCCGGTAATGATGATAATTTTGGATAGTAGGGAGAGATGAGTAAACGGTCTAGCTGCTCGTCGGTAACGTTTGCGGATCTGCTCGTTAGATAAGGTGGAGGATGCGAGATGGGGGATGTCGAGAGGAGAGGGTGCGAAGGAGCCAAACTCGGAGAGGCGAAGCTCCAAGCGGGTGAAATGACGGGTGATGGACGGGACGAGGAGAGCAAGTCTAGCGGATCAGGAGGATCAGGTTGATCTGCAGGGCGGCAGACGAGCTTCTTCTGACAACGAAGGCGGACGGGAAGATTTGGCAAGGCTGTCAGCGCAGAGGAGAACAGAGGGATGACGGTCATCAGAGCAGATCTAGGCCGCCGCGTCGGAGAAGGAAGGGGAATCGACATGTCGATGGGTAACAGCTCTCTCCGAGTGAAGAAAAATGACTGGCGGTGAAGAGGCAAGCTCATATCATACCGGAGAGGACAAGCTTCGGTGGTCCTCATTTTCTGTGCCAGGGAGAGAAACGCGTGAGATGCACTCGCGTTGTATATCACCATAAAAGAGATCACATATGAAATACAAAGAGAAACTAGTGGTCTTTCCAAACCGGAAAGAAAATGAGGACAATCATTTTTAATGACACATTAGCGATACTAAGATGGTCTTGTTTCGAGTCAAAGGTAGGTAATTAGGTGTTTCCAAATCCACAATAACAGCATGACTTCCAAAATCTAACACGACAAAAGTCTCTTAATTAAGATAAATCTCTTTCTTTGATTGTTTTTGTCAATTTTGTTCCGAGTTAGCTTCAGTGAAGCCGCCGTTGAACAGATTTGAACTACAAAAATTAAATCAGATAGATAACTAGAATTGACTATAAACTAAACAACTAAAGCAAACGATACATTTTCTACAAAGAAAATCCCCTACGAAAAACTGAACCCAAATAAGGGAATCATAATAACTTATAAATATCATACGGCAAAAACCATCGCATTGTTTTTGACCAAAAACTCCAATACACCTTCTAGACTTCATGTTCATTGTAGAATCTACTAGTTTACAACCCTCTCAAGATGTCAACAAAAATACTGGACATCGAAAAGGGAATAAACAAAAATCTACCTCTTTTTCTCACTTTCTCCCTTACGGCTAGCCAAATAACAGAACTTTTCATCACAGAGTTACAACAACATTTCTTTCATATGTTAAGTACACATGGATTTGTCTAAAGTTCTGCACCAGTGACACGATCATGGAGACAAATGAAGAATCAGAACCAGAGCCAAAGTATGTGTGTCCAGACGAAGGTTATGGATGTTGTGAAGATCACATGCTTGAATTTGAGATGTCGATAAGATTGGTCACCAACGTATCACATTTAATTTATGCGTTAAATATCTCGCAAAAAATCGATTGTTGTTCTTTTGGCCTTGTTTATTTTATCAACATTGCCACAAATCTTTTGTAAACATGCCTGAATACTACAATTTTAGCCATATCAGGTTTTGACCAAAATGTTTGAAGTTTAGCAAAAAAAAATCAATTTTGTTTTAGTAATATATGGCTATGCATAATTTTAACAGCGTTCATCGCATACACTAATTTCAGTTGATAATATTTATTTTTAATAATTAAGAATAATTTTTAAATGTCATTGTTGAATTATTTTTTATCAATCATGTCACCATCACATGCATATTTGCAAACGTGCTACCATTTAAAAAAAAAAATGGGTTATGAGGTTTTAAAACATATTATAAAATTTTAAAATATTGCAAAGTTTTAAAAAACCTTATAACATGTTTTAAAAACTTTATAATGTGTTTTAAATTTTTTATAATCTATCTTAAAATTTTTATATTCGTGTTTATAAAAACTTTTGAAAATTTGAAGTAAAAATAATGATTATAAACAGTGGTTTTCTTGCAAACTTTTTTAGATGATAATATTATTGTAAAATGGCATGCCAATAATAGCATATCTTGAAGATTCTCGAATAACTACTTGTTTACTCAGTACAAATTTGTTCAAACATATAAATAAAAAAGAAGGTTAGATCATGACAAATCATTGAAAAGCGTAAGTCTTTTTTTTTTATCTTTTATAAAACGTCAATGAAAATCATAAAAGTAGTAGATTATATATTCTAGTTTACAAAAGGACTAGTTAGGTAAAAATATACAAAACCTTGTCCTATTCGGATCTGGCTATTTCCTTCAACTATCTCCTCCATATAATATAAAATATTAAATGGTTAAAAAACGAGTGGTTCTGAAGTTAAAAACCCACATATATTTCTTTCTCCAATCCGGCAAATCTCTCTCAATTCACCCAAACCCAAATCTCCCTCTCTTGCTAATTGCACCGAAAAGAAAACCATCACTCAAAATCCTAGAACCAGAAAGAAGAAAATCGAAACAAAAAGAGAAAGATGGAGAATGGATCGACGACAACGAGCACAACAATCACCATTAAAGGGATTCTGAGTTTGCTGATGGAAAGCATATCAGAGGAAGAAGAAGAAGGAAGATGCGTGAAGAGAGTTATATCTTTGGGAATGGGAGATCCAACACTATACTCTTGTTTTCGTACAACGCAAGTTTCACTTCAAGCTGTTTCAGATTCTCTTCTCTCTAACAAGTTCCATGGTTATTCTCCCACCGTTGGTCTCCCCCAATCCCGAAGGTTATTTTCGTCTTTTTCTCTGTCTTTTTCTTGCTTCAGGTTTAACTGCACTTCGTTATTTTTTATGCAAGTAGATTTATGTTCTTGTCTTTTGTTTAGGCTTTTTTGCTTGTACTATATTTCGGATATCTATTATATTTACGCGTGGAACTGTTAAGGCCAAGGATTTGATGCTAAATTCGTTGTGGTTTATTCGGTTGGTTAAAACTCAAACCGAATAAACCGAACCAAATATATACCCTAATGGATAATTGAACCGTATGTGATGATTTTATTGGTTTAGTTAAACATCTTTGGTTCCTGCCTTGTTTTGAACCTTACTGAATTTTTTTTTTTTTTAGTCGACAACCTTACTGAATTTTTATTTTGACTCTCTACAAGAAAAAGTAGAGAGATCAAAACTGAAATAACTAACTTGCACATCAAGTCTCACACTTTTGTGTAAATAAAACAGGGCAATCGCGGAGTATCTATCGCGTGATCTTCCATACAAACTGTCACAGGACGATGTGTTCATCACATCGGGTTGCACGCAAGCTATAGATGTAGCTTTGGCAATGTTGGCTCGGCCTAGGGCCAATATTCTTCTTCCTAGACCCGGTTTCCCTATCTATGAACTATGTGCTAAGTTTAGAAACCTTGAGGTTCGCTACTTCGATCTTCTGCCAGAAAACGGATGGGAGATCAATCTTGATGCTGTTGAGTCTCTTGCAGATGAAAACACCGTTGCTTTGGTTGTTATAAACCCCGGTAATCCTTGCGGGAATGTGTATAGTTACCAGCATTTGATGAAGGTTAGCTTTTAACTCTCACTAGAAGAAACAGAACCGGGACTGTTATGTTGTTATGGAGTTTCATGTGTACAAATTTGTTTCTTTTTCTGTGTTTTAGATTGCGGAAACGGCGAAAAGACTTGGGTTTCTTGTGATTGCTGATGAAGTTTATGGTCATCTAGCTTTCGGGAGCAAACCATTTGTGCCAATGGGTGTGTTTGGATCTATTGTTCCGGTGCTGACACTTGGATCTTTATCAAAGAGATGGATAGTTCCTGGTTGGCGGCTCGGGTGGTTCGTGACCACTGATCCTTCTGGCTCGTTTAAGGACCCTAAGGTTAGTAATAGCTTCAATCTCTTTCAAAGTCAGTAATGTTGAGTGTGTGAGAGTGTGAATAAGCCATTTCCTGATCGATATATTTTTCATTTGGATCAGATCATCGAGCGGTTTAAGAAGTACTTTGATATTCTTGGTGGACCATCCACATTTATTCAGGTACATATATTACTTAAATTGATCAAAATCAACTTTTATTGTTTCTGATGATCTTAAGGCATCAATTCTGTTCTTGATTGTGTTGCAATATTAGGCTGCACTTCCTACGATTCTGGAACAAACAGACGAATCATTCTTTACGAGAACATTGAACTTGTTGAGGAACTCTTCAGATATTTGCTGTGACTGGATCAAGGAGATTCCTTGCATTGATTCCCCGTATCGACCAGAAGGATCCATGGCAATGATGGTGAAGATATTTAAGTTATGAATAATGTTCACAAATTGTTACAAATTTTATATATTGTCTTAATCATCTGTATTTCGTTTAGGTTAAATTGAATCTCTCCTTACTCGAAGATGTAAGCGACGATATCGATTTCTGTTTCAAGCTAGCTAGAGAAGAATCAGTCATTCTTCTTCCCGGTAAGGATATTATTTAAAGGGTTAATTAGGTGTATAATAGGTTGGAGGTCTTTAATTAGGTTTATAACATGTCTTAATTGAAAATTAGGTGTATAACACCCATTAAAGAAAAATGACTAAAATACCCTTAATGATCTTATTAGTTAGAGATAGTTGACTATTATGTTAATTAAAATAGTGGACTATATGTTAATTAAAATAGTTGACTATGTAAAACATTGTCCATGTAAAGTGTTTCTTATTTAAGTTATATTATAATTTACTTTGTGCTTAATTCACAATGATTATAGTTGACTATTTATGCATGCATAGTCAGTTATTCATTTTTTTTTACATTTATATGCGAATAACCAACTATCATAGTTGACTATGTAACACATTTTCTATGTAAACAAGTGTTTGTTATTCTAATTATTATATAATTTATTTTTTGATTAATTCACTATAATTATAGTTAATTACTTATGCATGAATAGTCAGCTATCCAATTAGCGAATAACCAGCTATAATATCAAAACATAGTTGACTATTGTAACTGAAAAATAAAATAAGGGTAAAACGGTCATTCTAGATATGGTGGTTGTTATTTACCTAAATATAATTTAGGTTATGTTAGATTCTTAATTATTAGCGCAAATGGTATTATTGATGCTAATTTCCCTTATTTAAATCTCTAATAATGAATTTTACATTTTCAGAGTTTCTTTTTTTGATATATTTATTTGTGGCTGAGCAGGCACCGCGGTGGGGTTGAAGAACTGGCTGAGGATAACATTTGCGGCAGATGCGGCTTCGATCGAAGAAGCTTTTAAAAGGATCAAATGTTTTTATCTCAGACATGCCAAGACGCAATCTCAACTCATAGTTGATTTCTGATTTTGGTATTGTCAAGATGTGGTAATATATATATATATATATATATATATATATATATAGTATTTTATTTCTTTCTATTTTTAAGGTTTGATATAAAATTAGTTGTAATGTAATAAGATACTCTGGATTTTAAAAGAAAATTATATGTTGTTTTAGTAAAATATAGGTTCACAAAAAAAGTGTATATCAAGAAAATTGTTACAGTAAAGAATGTCGGAAAAATGGAATGGGACCATAAATCGGAAGGTACATGAACATAAGACAGACAGTGAGTGATGTGAGAATGATCTGAAGACATATAACCAATTAGCAGAACCAGTAACGTGGATTTAAGGTTATTGTTATATCATAGTTTTTACCCGTTTTCGACCATGATATAAGTCCATTTTATAAAGTATTTTCGGTGTTTTGCAAATGTTTTAGATTCTTTACAGGTTAAAGGGCGTTTGGAGCATAATGTGAGATTATGGAGTATTCGGAGCATTGCGGAAGAAGACGTCGAAGTGTCAAGTTCGGATTACAGAATCAGACTTGGTGTCGATCGACACCCGATTCGCACAAGGAAAAATCAAGTTTTGAAAAAATTCTGTTTTCGCCCAGAAGTTCTAGAAGTTTACGTTATTATTCTATGACGGTTTTAGAGCCTTATATATATGTTTTCGCAGCCATTGTTTAGGTTTACGCTTTATTTTATTGAGATCTATCTATTATATAGATATCAATAATTGTTAGAACCTTTGTTATCTCTTTTATGCAATCTATAATATTCATGATGTTTGTTTCATTCGTCATGTATGAGTAGATCCATTGTTAGGTTTAGGATTATGCAAAGGTGTTTGATGAATTGCTAGGTTGAATAAAATTGTTAGGGTAAAATCATTAAATTTTTCATCTGGATTTGTGTTTATTGCTTATTCTAGCTTCGCGACCTAGAATCTGATATAAGGATAATTGGTAGACACGAAAGTGTGATTAATTGTTTGAACTAATATTAGATGAGCAAGGATATATGGTTTAGGTTTTGTGAATAATTGAACCTGATTTTAATGCTTGTTTGAATTAATAGGATTCGCAACGAAAGTTGGCTTTCAAAGATTTAGATATAGATAATCTCTGCAGCGAAAGCTGATTGATTTTATATTAGTGTTTCAACTTCAAGAACTGTGCTTAATAATTCCTAACTATCTGTTTAAATCTGCAATTCAGATTCACCTGAGATTTTCCTTCGCCTAACTTTTATTTTAATTAAATTTATAACCGATTTCACAGTTTGCTTTATTTACTTGATTTATCATTCATATTATTCTCTTTAGTATAATTCGAACTTTTAAATCTATTGTGTTATCTGATTCCTGTAGATTTTGATACCCTAAATACTGTATTCGATCTCTTAATTTGAGGAGTAGCTCTAGGGTTAATTTGAGCATATCAATTATCACTAAGGAGTCGAATGGGCTAAACGAGTGAACATAAAAATACGTAAATTTAATAAAAAGTTTCATCAATACAAACATTAGAAATCAACTTCCATTCGCGAAATGATAGAAGAACATAAATTAAGTTTGAAAAACCAAGATCATCATCGTTTCGAAAGCAATTGTTCACTCAATTTGCTATACAAATTGATGAACATGATCTCCCCGATCCGTCAAAGGAGCAAATTCCTTAACCAATCTCCTTTTGTCAAGACGGATTAATTGTATACCCTTTCATGGATGAGAATGGACATCATTACTTTGATGTGTGTTCTTGCTCTGCATGTTTAGCAGTAGACTACGAATCTGACGAAGAAATTCGTCAAAGAAGAAGAAAGAAGAAGGATCCTCTTTACAAGAGATATCCCGAAGGCGATTCTACTATTGGACCAGTATGTGATGACCAATACGACTTTATTATCCAATATTCGGAGAAAAAGGAAGATCATAAAATTATGATGATGCAATCAAAAGACTTCCCTCCCCCGGAAGATTTCACAAAGAACGATATAGCTCATAGCCCGAAGATCCTCTCGAGAGTCATCAACTCTTCCGGACCTAACCAACTAAGCCAAGGAGAAAAGGTCCTCGATTGGCAAACGGAGAATGCACTAGCCCAAAATTAACTTTTGACATCAGTATATCATAACGTTGATCACCTTGCAAATGGCTACGACAAAAGATTGAGCAGCTTACAGAACTAAATTATGGAGATCTATGGTCGACTAAGTAATATGCATCAAGAAATGACGGCTATGGCACAACACATGATGATTAACACGTCCAATTTCCGAAATAAAGAAGCTGAGACAGCTAGTCTCACGAATCAACTAAAAGATCTCCATAAAAGCCTTGAAAGCATGATTCATAATCGAAGTCGAATAGAAACATACTTTCATCCTCTTGGAAGTATGCAGTCCGAAATACTTATGTACCAAGGCTCCTACCCCTACTCCTCAATATTTTTATCCGGATATTAAGAGCAAGAGACAAACACCCCACTTCTTGGATTCGTAACTTCCGACGAAGCTTTCACATCGCGCTATGGCACGACACCGGTGAACAACTTCAAAACAAAAGCAAATCGAGCGAGACCTAGAAGAAAAAAGGACTCATAATTCATGGTCAATCCAACCAAAAGGCCAACTCTCACCTCATCATCAAGCCGCGAATCTGCTGAAGAGAAAAAAAAATGATAAAGATATCGGGATAATCGAATTCTCAATGTCTAGTCTACTTGATACTCTCGGCAAAACTTCTCATGAAGTGACGTCAAAAAATCATTCACCACTTTAAGACATCTCGTCGCAGCCGATCACAACAATCAATCACTTCTGTGACGCAAGCTCCAACAGCTACAATGATAGCTCTGAACAAGAATCTCTTCCAAAGCAATTCGTTATCGGAGAAGGGACAGCCACTCCGAAAAGAGAATCGGATGTAAATGAGACCTTTTCAAGTGATGAGGAGATGAATTACACACACCCAAAAAATCAAGAAATACCATCAAAGCAGTTCTCTTCAAAATTCATGATATTCACATTCGATGATATTCCCTTCGAAAAATGAAATGGTCGACTTGACGAATTTCATGCATGGATGAATATAGTAGCCATAACATCACCATTAAAGCTTGTTATTCAACTATTTACAGCGTGTCTATCTGGGGCACTCAAAGAATGGTGGAATCTCGTTGCTTCTATGAGAAATTCACAAAGTATTCATCGGAACACCCACTCATCTAAAAGAGCAACTACATGAAGATTTTTTTCACAGCAAAATGTTGTTCACTGAAGAAAAAAGACTTGGTAAAACACTTCGAACGTCAAACGAGAGGATAAATTTTTGTAACTTAATGGCCTCATTAACCCAAGTCTGAAGCAAGTATATCTTTCTTCCATTGGTGACTATCTAAGTCAAAAAACCAAGCTTTATATCAGGGATCAAGGACAAACAATTGTATAAATTTCTATTTGCCAAATTCAGCAATATGTCTTCAGAACGCATGACAAGCTCTGCAAACAGAAGGAGTTTTGGACTGAATTCATGGACAAATCAAAGCAAATATCAAAGATATGTGCCAGACCAGATCTATCAATCAAATGTTCAAAATCGAAGAAGACTTGTTCATCTGATCAACGAAGCAACATCGAAGATTTAAGAAAACCATTTCAGAAGAACTTCAGTAAAGTCAGACGCAAACGATTCTTTAGAAAAAGCGTAACTTCGAAAAAAACAACGAGATGCTTTCTCTGCCACAAGGAAGGACATTATGCAAATCATTGTCCAAACAAACCAAAGAAGAAAAAGCAGTATCTCATAAATTCGATATCCAGTACAGCACTCAATCTTGATAACCACGATCTTGAGTATGTCATATCATACGATAGTGACGACAAGGATGCTATATGAGGCTACCCAGATTATGATTATTCATTTGAAGAAGATGAAAAAGAATGTTGTTCCAAGATCACTCGGATACCACAAGAAGACAAGATTCAAACACCACATTTGCCGGTTATAATCTTTGATCCATTACAAAGAGAAGGTCCAGTTCATGCTATCACGTTTATAGATACCAGTGCTTATTCATCGATACTAAACCTCAAAATTCTCCCGGTATCTATGTGGCGGTTAAGCTTAGGTCAAAACCGATAACTATAGAGTTCTTCCCAGGATGTCATATTACAACTGAAATGTTTGGATCGTCTGCACCCGGAAAAAGATTTAGTACTCGGATGGGATATATACTATGCGTTGAAGGAAAAGTTTGACATCTCACTCAAACCGCGAGGAATTAAGTGGGAAACCCTCTACAAAGCTTTCATGACAATACCTCGCCTATTCTCGATTGAAGAAGCCGCGTATCAAGAATTTACCAAGATCAAAGAAGAAATTACAATAATTTCTTGTGCATACTCTCACACGGGCTTCCTTAAAAAAAATGGAACAGTCCATTGTGGCTCAACTCCAAGTTCTTTGTATCACTACCTTTCAACGAAAATGTTCAAACCACTCAAACAAGGGCGAGCCATGCAGAGATACCACCAACTTTGTTAAAACAAGCAAATGAAGAATGTGATCAACTAGTCAATCAAGGAATCGTTTTATCAACAAATTCACTATGGGCATGGAAAGCATTTTACGTCAACAATCGGGCAAAACAAGCAAGAGGAAAGCTTAGACTAGTCATTGACTACAAGCCTTTAAACCAATATCTTCAAGATATCAAATTTCCTCTACCGAACAAGAAGGCCCTTCTACAACACCTCCAAGGAGCTACAATATTTTTGAAATTTGACCTCAAATCCGGATTTTGGCAACTTGGAATTTGTCCTGAAGAAAGATACAAAACAACATATTGTCTACCAAATCGCCATCTTCAATGGAGTGTCCTACCTTACGGTTTGAAGATTGTACATTCACTGTTCCAACAAGCAATGTTACAAATATTTAAGCCCATCGTTCACACGGCTTTAATGTACTTCGATGACATTCTCTTGTTCTCATCAAATGAAAAGGAACACATTGACTCTCTCAAGCAATTTTAAGGCATAATCAAGGAATATGGAATTATGCTCTCAGCCCGAAAGATGATCCAAAACCCAGCCCAACATTGACTTCCTTAGAATGTATTTCACCAAAGGACTATAACGCCACAGTCTAATCTAGCTATATCGCTTCTCGATTTTCTAGACGAAAATCTCACAAATTGACAGGTTCAGCAATTCCTTGGGGTCATCAATTATGTGAGCGACTTTATCCTGCAACTTTCGTCGCTGACAAGACCACTCCCAAAAATACTAACAAAGAATCCACTAGAATGGACAAAGCGACAAACAGAAGCGGTCAAAAGGCTAAAGCTAGAGATACAGAAGCTACCATCTTTGCAGATTCTCTCATCGGGGATACGTATTCTTCAAACTGATGCAAGCGATAAATATTGGGGAGCAATATTATTCAAAAAATAAGTGGAAAACGTCAAATCTGTGGATACAAAAGTGGACATTTCAAAGATGCTGAGATGCATTATCACTCCACGTTCAAAGAAATACTGGCGGTCAAGAAAGCAATCGAGAAGTTTCAGTTCCATCTGATATGACATAAATTTCGAATCGAAATGGATATGTCCTCTTTCCCAATGATGTTACAATTCAAGCAGAAAATGGTCCCACACCGGAAATTATTACGATGAAGTGAATGGTTCTCAAAGTACGATTTCGAATCCTTCTATTTAAGGGGCAAGAAAAATACTCTGGCATACATGCTTAGCAGAAAAGCACTCAAAGAAATTCATATAATGGCAAGCTCATCAAAGAAAATGTACTTTGACTTTGAAGCCAACATGCCAGAAGATGCCCATCAGCTTATCAAAAGAAAGACTCTACACGAGCATCTTCAACAAAAAATCTTCCAGAATCATTCCATCATCTTGTCAAAGAACAACATCAACTGTCATTATATCGCGCCAATAGGAATTCACCTAGATTATCCGTCGCTCACCTCTACAGAATCGAGAATTCGATCATGCCAGAAGAAGTCCTATGTTTCCTCTGGCATCTCTGCTCAGTTTGCACCATCGACATTACATTTGACATAGGATGGCTCTACCAACATATCTATGCCCAACAAGTGCAAAGAGACTGTCTTTCAACTTTCTTGACGTGGTTTGCCCCACTAACCATCTGGACCGGAAAATTAAGAAGGTCAATTGATGAGGCCTAAATTAGGCGATACAAAATAGTTTTAAATTTATAAACCCTAATCTGCAAGTGCACAGTTGACAATTGTAGTACTTAGGGGTGATCCACATGAGACTATGTTGTTACGCTATAAATCTATATGATGCAGAATATATATTTTGTTTAGGGGTTTTATGATGCAAGAAACAAAAGCAATAAAATAAAGGATAGATAAATCAAAATACGCAAGATAAAACAAATAAAAGGAATTAATGCAACATATTCTACACCGGTTTTTAAAGAGATAAACTAGTGTTCTAGATCTCAAATCACTATGGTAGAATCATTCCACTTTCGTGGCTCCGAAACCTATAAGTCCTACCCAAATAAACTTAACTTTCGATGGTTATTACAAGGTGGAATCACGCTGTAAGATTGAGATTCGATTGCTCACTAAACTCTTCAACTAACCTTTCGAATTGTTAAGACGCCTAGCCTATCAAATACTAGATCCGGTCGGTACAAAGCTTTTGGAATCGGTACCAACGTAAAATCGGTCACTAGTTAGCTAATCTAGATCACGCCTTGAGTATAAATTGTCACGACCCGATCCCGGGGATCCGTCAAAATTCTCACTTTTAAATCAAGGAAGCTTCATTGTTTTTTTTGGAAGGTAAACAGAATGATTAAGCCGGTTTAATTATGAATTTGAATTTGAATTGAAGGCTTTAGTAAATATATGTTTGGACCGATTAAGTAGCCTAAACATATGGGGCCCATAGCCAAAGTTAGTCAACCCATTTAATTGCTAAAACCCTAGAATCTAATGTGGAAAAATAAAAAAAGGAGAGCCGACGTTGAGTGAAAGAAGAATACAAAAAGAGGAAGAAAAGAAATGGGTCAGAGGGAGATCATGGGAATGGAGGAGAGAAGAAAGATGGAGGAGAAGAGGGAGAGAGAAATCTCGTTCATCTTGAGGAGAAGATAAGGTGATTTGATGGCTGGTGAAGAAGATGCACGTGAAGCGACACATCCACCGTCAAAGGAACGTGTAAAGAAGGGAGAGTAACGGTGTTAGGAGAAGAGGATCATCACGACGCCGCCGTGATACTTTCGATCCTTGTGGTGTTGCTGTGATGACCAGTGAGAGAATCTATGATGGTTCAAAGTGAAGAAAGAGATCGGAGATAAAAATGGTGTAGAAAGAATCGAGGAATTTGGACAGCTCAGACCTGACAACTTTGGAGCTTCACCGGTGGCGACTGAAGCATCTGATGGCTCCGACAGCGGTGGCGTTAGAACCGTGACATTCACAGATTTCCATAGGTATCAAGATGGAACCCTGGTTCCACCAGAGTCGCAGTGTGGACTCATTTCTTCGGACGCAAGAATTATGATTATGCAGTTCAAAGACAGTTTCGTTACCGTCACTTTGGAGGTCCGTTTGGCATATCATATCAAGTCCGATCGTGCTGTAATTTTGTGGAGTTGTTAATAATAATATTGACTTCAGGATCATTGGTCGGATTTTAAATTGGACGGTTAATTTGTTCGTTATTCATGACTTTCCAAGCATGTTAAGTGCAGATTTGGTTTGATATTAAGTTTATTGAATTGTATTGTTGGTTGGACAAACAAGCTCGGAATGAGCTGGAGCTTTGCAGGCACCTTATGAACTCATAAGATGAGATAGTGTCAATAGAGAAATGGAGTTGGAGATTAGAAGTCCAATCGAGCAAGTTCAGAAATTTGGAAAGCTTTGTGGCTAAGGTGAGGGTGGGATCTACATTACTTTAGTATTAGTTAGCAATACGTTTTCTTTCATGCTACGTCTAGGAATGGAATGTTTGATGGTTGTTGATCTTATATGCTAAGTTTAGGATCGAAGTGATTGATGTTTGAAGATTGCTACGTGTAGTTAGTAATGATTACTTGATGTTGTGAAAATTGTTTCGTAAAGTTATATTGTGTTAAGTAAAGAAAGAATGTTAAAGATTAAATGATTGTTTGAGATTGTTAGAATGTTATAGTTCTACGGATGATCGCGTATGTAAGCCCGTTATAGAACTTTCGGACTACGGACGATCGCATATGTAAGCCCGTTGAAGATCCATTAGGCCATAGTTGGGCTAGTGACGGGGAGAACAAACCCAAAACAGTAGAAAGGGGTTGGCTCCACCGTAAGTAATATGTAAAGGAAAGGAAAGAAAAGAATGAGGAAGAAAAGTAAAGAATGTGAAAAGAAAAGAAAAGATGTGATAATGGATAAGTAAAGATTAAAGAAATGGATAAGTATAGAAGTGTCTAAGTATGAGATAATGGATAAGTAAAGATTGTAGAAATGTTAAATATGAATTGTGTGACTGATAGTAATAAGTAATGTGTATCTATTTCTAGTTTAGCGTGTCTGATCGCTTATTGTTTTCAAGTATTAAAGTTTATGCGGGTAAAATCCTCACTGAATAAGTTGGTATTCACCGTTTTTTCTCCTTTTAGTGTGTGCAGGTTTCTTACTTGTTGTACAAGTTAGGGCGCGAGACCTAGGGCTCAAAGTGATTGGGAAATGGGGCGTCACATAAATAAAGATAGAGAATCAATCTAGAAACAAGCTCAATATAGATGTAAAAGATGCAAACAAAGAACTTTAAAATAACTTTATATCAAACATACAAGTACTCTACATGTTATGAAACATTGAGCAACTAGAAAAATTGATAAATCAGTAGTTTTGTGATAGATAGCTGCTCGGCATAGGTTAATCTCTAAGCACAAGGATTGAGAAGAACACCATGACCTTTATCACTCTTTTACAAAGGATAATGATAAAAAAACTAAAGAGAATAACGCAAAATACATGTTTACTATTGATTTGTGGTGCCTAGGGCTGCTCTCCTTCTCAAAAGATGCTAAAAGAAAGTACATATAGGTGTAGGAAGAGTATCTAGGTCGGCAAAGGCTCTAGGGTTTCACTTGAGGCGAAAACGTTTTTTTGCCGAAAATAGTCCAAAAGTGGCCACAGCACCGGACGGTGGCACCGGTCATGGCCTCGTATCCGGGGTCTAACAAAAGTGCTCTACTTGTGCTTGGATTTAGTTATGAGCCGGACCATGGGTTGGATTGGTGTCTTGGCCCATCTTGGACTTGATTCATCTTTCAGGCAGAATGACATGTCTTCAGTAGATCTTGAATATCTTCCAAAATATAACTCCAATTGACATAATTACAACTCCATTGGAAAGCTAACTCAAAGGGATATCTTCATATGAAATTTAATCACCATCCAAGTATGGTTGATCCTCCCTCCGAGTTGATCTTTTTGATGGGTAACTTCTGTCTTTCTTGAGAAATTATGAAATCTTCAACTTTGAGAACTTGGATTGGCTCCTTTGACCTTGATAAGTTGTTGTAGGATGAAGAATACTCATTTTGATCCTTCTTATGCCCTTTTAGATGATTTGACCTATATGACTCTTAAAAACCAAATATACGAGAAAACAACCTCTTTTGATAGAAAAGCTTAATAAATAGTATATAAATAGGTAAAAATGGATAGTGAAAGTAGTAAAATACCAGATATATAATCAGCCAAGGTAACAAATCTACCATTCAAAAGATTGAAAGGAAACTAACTACATGAATAGAAGGTACTTCTGTTTCGTTTATACTAAACCATTCTAAATCATGAAATCAATTAAACAAAAAAGAATACATAACCGGTTGATTACCAGTAATAATAGCCTCCCTCAAGATGGAACATATATATTTTTATCATGTCCAAGATTTAATGAAAAACATAAGGATAAAGAGATTTTGTAACAACATATGCCAACTGATGTTCTGACATGTATGGTGCGCAAGAAACCAAATCTTCTCTTGAAAATTATAGCAATCCAACTCTACATGTTTAGTTGTCCCATAAACAACATTGTTGGCAATATGTATTGCAACTGTATTACCACATTATAGAGAAAGTGGCAAGGTGAGTGACACCAAAAGAGCTTTAAGGATACGGGAATTCCATACCAGCTCACAAATTCCAAGAAACCAAAGAATTCCCAACAAACATACAATACGTTGTGTGGGAATTACTTGTATATCAAGACAGTCAATCCAGTCAACATAAGTGAATATTTTGAGACTGAGACCTCGTGGGGCACAAAAGAAAAGGCCATGACCAACCATACCTTTAATCTAAGATTCTTGTGCACTGAGTGGAGAAGTTGAACTCTTAGTTGAGAAGAAAACTTGTTGATACATCATTTTACCTATCAATCTTCTATATAATGCTGCATTAGGAAGTAGCTATCCTTCGTCTTAGCTTTCGCTTTTGCTTCATAACTATAAAAGAAGGTTTCCAACCTTACAAGCATGTATCTCAAATCAATTCCAATGTATACTTTCTTTAATTCATCGAGACCCATTTGCTTGTTCTAGCAATTTAGAAACCAAGAAAGTAATGCAAATATTCTAGATCTCGAAGGTTGAAATAAGAATTGAGCTTAGTTTCAAAATTCTTTAAACATCCATCATTATGGTTGGAAAGAATTTTTCCATCTGAGAGATGAGTGAACAATGTGATATCTTCATATCTCTTCTCAAATCCCATATTGGTCAGGGTATCAAAAAATTTCAAAACCCAATGTTTAAACGCCTATTTGAATCCATAAATGGATATAAAGAGTTTGCAAACTGCACTAGATGGGAAAGTTTCTCCTACACATGGAATGTAACATGGTGGCAATGTCATGTAAAGTTTTTCATCAAAATTACCATTAAGGAAAGCATTCAAAATATCAAGTTCCAATTCAGCTCTGCATAAATAACCAACAAGAATATCACTATTGCATGGTTTTCAAGTATAACTTCTTTCCATATTCTACAGCTCCACACCTATCGTATCACACCATTCTTTTAACTTTTTAGCTTTTGAAAAAGGCTTAGTTCTAGAATTTTTGTGATTGAATGGATAAAAGATCCATAAGAAAGAGAAAGATTGTAATCAGTCACATGTTGCAATGGGATAAAGAGTAGTGTGAGTTGTAGTGGAATTAAAATTTAGTCGTGTAAACGAAGAGGCTATTTGGTTTAGTATTTATGAGACTATGGTTCAAAATGCTCTAAAATCTTAGAATCACATCATAATGGGAATGTCTACTTGAAGATGAAGCTTCATAATGATACATATCATTAGGTTTAATATGAAAAATCAAATGAGGAAAGAAATTCTTTGCATCAATCATGATATTTGAAAAAGCATAAGAGAAAATATCCTCATGAAACAGGACATGTAGCTTGTATCTTTTGCAACCACTTAGATAATTTATGAACATATATTTCTAGATCTAGGTTGAAATATTTATATGTCCTCAGAATAAGTAGATTGATAAGCTAAACAATCAAATGTCTTCGAAATGCTATAATCTAGAACCAATTGATTAATCATTTCAAAAAGAGACTTATTGTTTAACAAATGATGATGCGATCTATTGATAAGAAAAACGCTAGTTAACACATAAATACATCACTAAGACAAATAAATATGTGACTCAAACAATAATGTTTTAGCAACATTCAAGGTTTCCTTTCAACAACTGTTGTTTGGGTTTTACAACATTGATTTATATACATTAAACAAAATGAAATTATGATTTTTGAGTTAATGTTCACAAAGAATGCAGTATTATGGTTTGAATTTGGGGTTGAAAAATTGGAGTGTATCCAAGAGGTAAAAGTGTTTCTCTATTTTTTTTATTTTTTTCTTTGGATCAAACAATGCTTTCTTTATTCCAGAAAAATAATTGTTAGAACAAAAAGGTGCTAGTGCACCAAGTAACAAAAGGAGTTAAATGTTTTCTAATAAAAATTTTTTTATTTATTATTTTCTTTATTTGGTTTTCTAGTTATGTTATTCATGGAAGATCGTACGAGGATGGCACGACAGATCTACTTGAGCTTCAAGGTAATCAACACAGCCTTTCCCCACTTCATAAGGAATTACATTGCATGTTGTGGGCCATGAGTTGTTTACTCCGGAATTACTGTTCCACCTTCATCACTGATTCCACATAGTTAGTGAAGATGCTTGAAGCACCACATGAATGGCCCAGTTTTCAGCTGGAATTGCGTGATTTGGCAGTCCTCCGGGAATCATTCCCCGAATTCGAACTCATCTACCGGCAACGGGAGAATAATAAGAGGGCGGATTTGCTGGCAAGGAATGCGCGCACGCAAGATACTATTTTCTCTTTCATTAGCACTTTAGTCCCTTATTGATTTTCTGATACAAACAGTGTATTTGTTTAATCAATAATAAATTGTGTTCGTGACAAAAAAAAAAAAATTACTCTATTCTCTCTCTTTTTTTTTTTTTTAAATAATTTTTTAAGAAAGCAATAGTCTTTTCTTTTAAGGTCCAATGTACACATTGTTGTAATTTTTTTTTTTTTTTTGGCACAAATACACTTCAATATTAGTTAAGTAAATACATTGTTTGTATCTGTGAACCAATAGGGAACAGAAGTGCTAATAAAAGAAAAATCCATGTTTCGCGTGACATTCCTTGCTAGCAAATCCTCTCTCGTATTACTCTCCCGTTGACGGTAGATGAGATCGAATTTGGAGAAAGACTCCCGAAGAATTGCCAAATCACGCAACTCCGGCTCAAAACCGGGCCACTCTTGTGGCGCATCCACCATCTTCACTAAATCTCTCGAATCAGTGACGAAAGTAGAGAAAAATCGTTCTTTTTGAATTAAAGACTGCATGGCCCACAGGAGTCCATGCAATTCTATATGGAGAGGGGAAATACTCCGATGGGTCCCTTGTAGTCCTAGCAAATCTGTCGTACCGTCCTGTAGTTACAGAACCCAACCCACTCCACTCGTGGTGTCTTCTCCCTTCCATGACTCATCAACAAAGCACTTGAAGGTGGCTGAAGAACTGTCCGATGTGGAAGGGGGCTGAAGAGCTAACCCTTGGTCAGAGGTGTTAGCTTCCGTCCATTCTCGTGCCTCCTTGATGGCCACCGCTAGTGTCTCAGTTGCTTCGTGATTCACCGCATTGAATACTTTGTCATTTTTCGCCTTCCATATATACCAAATAATCCACGGAAACGCCTAAGAGACCTCTTCTGTAGCTCTGGATTGAGGGATCCGCCAGAAGAGGAAATGTAAGTTGGTTCTAAGACTCTCCGACTAGAATGTTACCGTCGGGAGCCTCGTCAGAGACCAAACCGCCCTGGCCGAGGGACACGTAAAAATCGCATGGTTAATAGTCTCTACTGGGTCTGAACATCGAGGACAGCTCGCTTGTTCCCAGATATGTCGAAACCTGAGTCTCTCATTCACCTCCACCGCTCCCGCTAGACATTGCCAGATAAAATGGCGTAGTTTGTTTGGAGCCGGTATTTTCCATACGTGGGCCTTGAGTGGATTATCAGACGGTAGTTGGAGCAAAAACTGAGTATCCGCATCCTTATGAGTCCTGGCTAGTTCGTAGTCTGACTTAACTGTGTATAACCCAGATTTGGTGTAGTGCCAACAAAAGTTATCTTCCGACACCCGTGGTGGAAGTCTCATGCTTAGAATTCTGGGGACATCCTGAAGGTGCACCTTTGCTCGTATTGCATGTGTATTCCACTTTCGACTCCCTTGGTGGATGAATGCAAATACTCGCAACTGAGGGTTAACTATGTTACCCCGACTAACAGCTGGTCGTGGCTTTAAATATGAAATCCAGTTGTCGATCCAAATCGCCGTATTGTACCCATTACCTATAATTTTGCGGGTTCCCTGAAGTACTAACGCTTTCGAGGACTATATATTTCGCCATCCGTAGGATGGTCGATTAGGTTTTGGCGCATAGAAAGGGTGCATATACCTAAAATACCGTCCCTTTAAGACCCTTGCTGTCAAAGAATTTGGGTATTGGTGGAAGCGCCACATCTGTTTTGCCAAGAGGGTCTGATTAAAATCTTCGAAAGATTTAAATTTGATACCGCTCTGCTTCTTGGGTAAACATAGTTTCTTCCACGCAACCCAATGTAGGCCCCGTGACTGAGGCTTAGACAAGATAAAATGCTGTTCCAACAAGTGATGTTGTAATTCGTACAAGATATTTGTCAAGACAAGATAAAAGATATAAAACATGGATGGTGTAGAGATTACTTTAACAGGGGATATTACTAAAATTGTGAGCAGTAGTAGGGGTAAGTTAAAAAAAACAAAGGGACAATATTTAAATTGCTAAGAATTTTAATAAAATCCGGGGCATATGCCCCCTTTTTATACAATGTGGATATAATATAAAGTGCAACGAGAAGTCTGACCCAAATACAATGCTGTTCCAACAAGTGAAAGTGTCAAAGAAAGATCCATCTGCTGTATATATACACATATATATAAGAGTTTTATACTTTTATGTTTATGAGAAGAACTGTAATTAAAGCTGCCGATTAAGAAACACCTTCGACCTTCTATGAATATATCAATCTAAAATCATTTTATTTTTGGTGATAACATTAAAAAATATTCTTTTTCCTTTGTTCTTTTGTTTTGCACTTGAATAACAGTTCTTTAAGATATGTTTTTTTATCAACTTCGCTCTCATCTCAAAAAAATATTTTAGCATTTGGATTCTCCCACCTTAAGTACTTAATGATTCTGATATGCAAACTCCAAAATGAAAATGGAGGAACTCGCAAGACAAGATACACTGTCCCAAAATGAACAAAGTATAATAGATTATTTAATTAGTAATATGTTTAGATGATAATGTTATTAAATTAAAGTGGGTACGATACGACCAGCCCACGTGAATACATGCATGTATATGAGAAATATACTTGTTAATCAACTAATTTATACTAATTAATTAATCAGAAAATCAAATTTTCTCTGAGTCTCAATTCATTCTTTTGAGATTTGAATAGTACAGTGGGTCCGTACAGAACAGCTAGTTGGGCCTTTGGGCCCCAAAGCTTTAATTGCTGAATGACCTCTTCCAAATAAATTTACTCCTTTCTTGTGATAATCATTCCATCCAAATTGTTTTTTGTAAAAAAAATTTTCTCTAACAGAGATCTGATCATTGGTACAAGTTTCTGTAAACTTGCCCCCTGAAAAATCTATGCATACGCCTCGTGAATTATTAACCATTGTAGGAAATCCCCAGGATAATGATCATCCAAGAAATTTCTTCAATTAGGATTATTCTAATGTTGATTTAGCGGTTTAAAAAGAATTAGCAATTGGTGAATTCAAATATTTATTCTTTTTTTTTAACGGAAATATGTATTTAATTTATATATTATTTAGAACGTTAAATTACGGTTAAATAGTTTTAGAGTAATTTTTTAAAAAGTTGAAGAATTAGCAAATTATTTAGCCATTATTCTTTCAGTAAAAAGTTAACCACATACATCGCAATCTCTTGTGGGGGAAATAGACAGTTTTTCTCAATTATCATAGCGTTTGTGTGTATATATATTAGCCGTAGCCACGACGTTGTACATAGCACAAGAAAACAAAAAAAAAACACAAACAGGGAATAAATGGAGAATTCTGAGAGTCAAAGCAGAAACAAGAAAAAAAGGCTAACACAAGAGCAAGTTAGACAATTGGAGAAATGCTTTACTTTGAACAAGAAACTTGAGCCAGATCTCAAGCTTCAACTGTCGAACCAGCTAGGTCTACCTCAGAGACAAGTCTCAGTTTGGTTCCAGAACAAGCGAGCCAGATTCAAGACTCAGTCTCTCGAGCTCCAACATGGAACTCTCCAGTCCAAGCTAGAAGCAGCTCTCTCCGACAAGGCGAAGTTAGAACATCAAGTGCAGTTTCTTGAGGATGAGTTGGAGAGATCGAGGAGTCGGGTTGCTATGTTAACGAATCAAGATTCTCCTGTGGATAATTCTAATTTTGGTTCTTGTGAAGAAGGTCATCCTGATCAAGTGGTGGTCTTTGACGAGCTTTATGCTTGTTTCGCTAGCAATGGGCATGGATCTTCATCAACCTCATGGATCTGATTCTGTTTCAACACGGAGAAGTTCCAATATTTCAATCTTTCCGGTTTTTTTCTTCGGTTTCTTGTTGTTTTACTTGTCTATATAGATTTGCAATCAGTCATTCACATACTGTATAGAGTTGTGTGAAAATTGAAAAAAGAATTTCATCATTTCATGTTATGGTTATAAGAATAGAATATAATTAGAGTGTAGAATAACAATGTTCAACAATAAAAGAAACGAACAACTATTTCATGGTCTAGTTTTCATACTACTTTATTGATCACATCAAGTCTTTTCATTCAAGATTTTGTAACATGTACTAAATCCTCCAATGACCTACAAACTTATTAGTGTATCCGGTCAATAATCAGGACTAACCGGATCTCCTTCAATTGGGTATGATTCTTCCTCAACTAATTCCCTATCTCTCTATGTTTGTCTATCATAGGCGTAATCGCAACGCTCAATCTCTCTTTTGAAAATCCTCCCGCTTCTCCTCCTCTTTTCACTTCCACCGAAATCTAGAGTTCCTCCGTCAAGATTATTTGGCAATCATTCACCAAAGACTCCCACATTCACTTTTGCAGAGCAGCCTACTGAAGAATGAACCACTATCTTGATTTTGATTTCTACTGAATTTTAAAATTAAATTTTGAATCACACAATATGTCTAAAAGGGACAAACTTTCGTGATAAACCACATACATACATAAAGATTACCAACAAAAATATCATTCTAGCTAGAACTTCCTACATTGTTAGATTCTTGAGACTGAAAACAGGCCAAATATTTTTTTTCCGGTATCCCAAAAAAATGGCCATCAGTGTATTTTTTCTATTTAATTTCCCACAAAATCAAAGTGTTTTAACGTAGAGCATTAACCTTTTTAGGATGGTTTCCAGATCAATAAACACAATTTCTTCTAAAGAAAATTTAAGCTCTGCAAAAGGCAGGGGAAGAGGAAGGAGGCATCAAAAATAAAAGCTACATGTGCATGGAAGAACTATTGTACAGCTAGTTCAACATTCATATATTGAAAACTAGATGACTCCCCGCATTCTACGCGGATTAACTTATTTTTAGAGTTAATAATTGCTAATGATGTTCAACTTTTTGTTTCGGTTCATTTTTGGTTTTGAGGGTTTTTATTTTTTAAGTTTTCTATGAATAATCCTATATCTCGATTAAAACAAATTAGTTTTGGAAATAGTTTTGATTCCTATTTAAGATTTGAATCAGTTTTCAGTTTTTTAAATAAATGTAAGTATTTCTTATGATTTTGTTTGTTTGTTATGGGTCCATTTTTTAAGCAAAATCATAAAGAATATAAAATATATTAGTTTTGAAAATAGTTTTTAGGTTTGATTTGCACAGGTATGGATATGGTTTAGTGTTGTAGATTTAAATGAATTGTTAATAGAAATATAAATTTATTTAATTTGTTTTAAGTAATATTGGAATGTTACTTACATAATAAATCTTGCGCCATATCATAATATATTTTGAGCCATGTCATAATAAATTTGAGAATCACCTCTCTAATAATATATAGGGGATAAGAATCCCGTAAAGAGAGGGTAAAAAACATATTGTTACCTCCTTTGATGATATATATAAATTAGAAAAATTTCCTAGGATACCACCAAACAAAATTTTTGTTCCATAGAAACCAATAATTTTAAAAGTTCCTTAAATACCATTTTTTCAAAAAAAAAATCAAACTTTCGAAAAAATATCACAAACACAAAAATTGATTTTTAAAAGGTCTAGAATTTAAATTTTTAGGTTTGGGTTAACTATTGTATAATTAGGGTATAGTTTTAGGGGGTAGGGTGTAGGTTTAGTGTTTAGTTTTGACTATTTAAAACTAATTTTAATTTTGTGGAATTTTTGGTTCATTTGAAAAAGTGGTATCCAAGGAACTTAAAAATTTATGGTATGGAAAAAAATTTAAAAAATGGTATCTATGAGAATTGCACTATAAATTATGCAATCATCATCAGTTTATGGGGTATTAACTTTAACGGCCACACCATATTCTTGCCTAATCTCATTTATGAAAAAGTCCCCTTCTCCTATCACAGCTCAAACATTTTTAGATGCTCAGATGGATCATATAGAAAACTCTCTTGCATCAGCAGCATTTCTTGATGCAGAGTAGTTCTTGTGAGAGCTCGTTAGCCCGTGACTCATTAGCCGTCCCTTGGGTTAATGCAGGCTACTTGAGGAAGACGGAAAGTGATTGGAAATCCCGATGGATTATCATAAACCAAATATGCAACTTGATAAAGAGCTTCTCTAACAGCTGAAGGATCTCCAATTATCTGAAAGTTAACACACAACATTCACAAGCTAAATTAGATTCACAACCACACGAACTCCAGACTTGAGAATTTTCTTAGAAGAGTGGTTACATTACCTGAAGATGCTTATCATGACTCAAAACTAAAGCACAAATGGGAAGATTATCGTTTATGACCGAAATTTGAGCATTAATCTCATTACGCAGTTTTTGGATCGCTTGTCCACCTTTCCCGATAAGGTAAGCCATTTGATATGATGGGACAACCATCCTTGCCGTAATTGTTTGTGTCTCGCTATACTGTTCGTCATCATAGTCATCGTCGTGCAGTTATTCAACCACAATCATATCATGAACCTTGAATAGTGCATCACAAGCAGGGCAAAGCAACATCCATGAAAAGTGCATCCTACGATTTTCCTTCTCGCTTGTCGAATATATAGTAAGAACCGGTCAAAGTCTTGTTTATCTTCATGTTTGTTATAGGCTCAGACCTATCTGTTTTGTGATTTCACCACCTTTCCTAATAATGCTCTTTTCTTTTCTCACATGACACAACTATACACAGTCTCTTGTAAACAACACCATTGTTACTTGTATCAACATGAAAAAATCTCTAAGCCTCTTCGTCCTCTGTTTTCTAGTAAAATCAAATTTGAAAATAACTAAATCATATCTCTTACCATAAACGTTTCTCAGATAAGACATCTTAGCAACGTATCTGGTGAGACATATACTCGAGCAGAAACCCAAACGAAGCTGAAGAGAAAAGGCAATTCCAAAATTAGACCATTTTAGTTTCCAAATACACTCAATATATAACAGTGTATAGGAGGCACGAATCTCTATATGGTATTCACATGTGAAAGTGAGAGAAGAATAATCTAATAATGTAGAACTATTGTTACCAAAATTCAACAATGACTCAATGCTTGCCAAGTGAGTAAGAGGGCCAAGGGAAAGCGAGGTCAAAGAAGAGAGATTAGTTAATTTATAAGAAAAAGACAACCTGATTGGTGTAGCGAACAACCGACCATAAATGTCTTACTTGATTTCTAAATTTAACATATACAAATTTCATCCTACCTGAACCTTTCAACATGTCTGAAGTATTTCAGATCCTTCTTGGGCCAATGAGACGAGTTGAGCAACAAAAGAGGCAAATTGAGAAGAAGACTCCTTGAACAGAAGATTTCCAATTGACTCGTTAACATTTGGAATCGACACAACAATACCTTCAGCGAATCTGAGAATTTCTTGACGCTTCCAAGCCGCAATCGGCATAATTTTTTGAAAATAAATGCAGCTGCTTCTAACCAGCCCTATACACATTCAAAATCCATAATACACATTAGTAACTTACGGCTTTTCTTATCTTCGTATTAATACTCGTTTGATTGTATTCGTCAGTCCAATCACTTTCACATGTTAATAGTGATGTTAATTAGGGCTCAATTTAAACGGGCTTCAACGGGCCTGTTTCGTAAAAATGAGCCCGTTTAGACCCGTTTATGGATCTGCTGTTAACGGGTATAAATGAGCGGACCCGTTTAGGCCCGTTTATTAAACGGGTTTTAGCAAAAATAAGCGGATAGCCCGTTTAGCCTGTTTAATATTTTTATATAGTTTTTTACTAAAACGATGTTGTATCATTTTAGGGATTTCACATTTGTTTCAATTCAGATTTTTTTTCAATTACTAATTATGAAAAAGCAGAGTTCCATAAATTAAATATTCTTATATTTTCTTTATCAAAAATCAAATTGCATAAAATATCTAAACGGGCTATAGTGGGCTATGAAATTTAAACGGGCTTAGACATAAACTGGCACAATTCTAAACGGACTTCCCATAATCGCGCTTTGACGGGTTGGACATAAACGGGCCGGGCCTAAACGGGTCGGGCTAGCTCGTTTTAACATCACTACATGTTAATAACCCAAAAAGGTAAAACAATCAGATCTGAAGCATGACTACCTCCAATGGAGAGATAAAGTGAGAGAGAGAGAGGCGCACCGCAAGTTTGGCGATAGCAAAGCGAGGATAGCTGGATTTGTGGCCGTGAACGCCGTGATGGCGAGGGGGGGGGGGGGAGCGGCCAGGGATACATCAGTGGTCAGGAGGAAGTAGAAAGGATGAAGAAGATCAGAAGGATGAAGATAAGATCAAAAGGATGAGAAAGGTGTCGTAATGTTGCGTTTAAGTAGCAGCGAATATGAAACGATTGACGGTAAAACTGTAAAGACATGTGTCACTCTCTCAATTATGCCACATATCACACTGGAGATTGCTGGCCAAATTTTATATAGTACATATGTTTAGTAATTATTACTACGATTTTTTTTTATTGGAAGGCGATCCTATTTCCCTTTATTAGTTAGGAGGATATTATTATGGGAGAAATTGTTCGGCTAAATCAATAGCAGTAGGTCTATTAGACGGTATAATAATGGTTAAAGTAAGGGATTTTTATAGTGGTGTAGGATAAACTGGGGAATAATAGTTTTCATAACTGGGAATAAAATTATTTGGAATACGGTATGGATTCAAGTGTGGAAGGGAAAGTTTCATTTTCCATGCAACATAGAATCGGTTGAGCAAATAAATCTGGATGGTCGATAATAATCAATATGTAAGCAGAGTAAATTGGATTGGGAATAGAACATAGGATGTTGTGTTGAAAAACAAAAAACATGGTAGGTGAGAAATTTCATAAGAAACATTGGAAATATGGAATGCAAAATGTGTACATAGACATGTAGAGCATAAAGAAAACATAGGTTCTCGAATGCATTAAGTAAGGTAAATAAAAAAAGAGAGTGAAAAATGAAATAAGAGTGGTTCCATTTAGTTTTGCACTCCAGGATACTTCTCTTCGTGTTTGGCAGTTGGACTGGCAGTTTCGGGGGAGGGAGAGTTTGTTTGCTCTTCAACGGTGCCATCAGTTTTACAATTTGGGTCGTCAATGCCAGAGAATAGACGCTCATGCTTGTCTTTCTGTTTAGCAATGTGATCCATCCCTTGGACATTAGCAACAGTGAGGTTTTCTTCAACTAATTTACGATCTGCAGCATCGTCAACTATATGGGCGACTCTGAAAGTTTGTCGAGAAGCACTTAAGTTAAATGGCTTGAGTTGGATCTGGAATTTGCAGGTGGCCGACGATACTTTGCAGAAAGGTAGGGACGGTTGCGGTTATTATGTCATGCTCACTGTCGGAGACAACCTGGGATAGAGATAGTAGATACGAGGTGGCATGTATATTGAATATATAGAGTTAGAATGTTGTACAATTATACCAGATGCTCAAAAGCTTTTCTGCCAGAAAGTTTGACACCATCATCGTCAAAGACAACAAAGGTTGCGAGGTCTTCGTTTTCATCACGGACTGCAATCTCGAAACGGTACGTAAATATTGAAATGGTTGCAATTTGTGATTACGGAGTGATTAATGGCAGATACACGAATTCAGAGGCTTGTGAATAAACCTAAGAAGGCCGATGTTGTTGGTTTTTTTGCAAGATGTGCAGTCTGGTGACGTTTTAGTCTTTCCAAGCTTTGTCATGTATCGACTACATGAGATGTAGTTTTAGCTGTATTGCCCAAGCATATCGACAATTGTAGCAAAGCAATAGAAGCTAATGATCTGTTTAGCGTAGTAACAACATTATCATGTCCTAATGGTAGGTAAGAGAAATCTGTTTAAAGTCAAGGGAGATTTGATATTGTTTTTGCAAAATTGCTATGTCTTCTTACCTATAGGGTTTTAGTCTGGAAGAACTGGAGGAGCTCGTGTATAGTCAATATTTTGAGTTTGGTGATAGCGGAGCTGGATGTGGTGATAGCTGGCAGTGGTCTAGAGCTTAGCCTGGTTTATGTAAAGGTGGGAGAAATGTGAAACGATGTGTAAAATATGAAAGAAATGAAGGGTAGGTTATTCACAAAAAAATCTCTAATTGTAATTGGAGAATGATGCTAGAATTATTAGGGACAGTGATGTTACCGTGTCATGAGGTCTTTGGTTTCAACAAGGTTTGTATCGAATAAATGTCGTGAAGCTGATATGGAGCTGAGGGTCACAGCGCCCTAGTAAATAGTGTACATATTCATTCAACAATTTTTGTAAATAAAGTATACGTGGAGACTGTTGATGTGTTATCTTACGTCCAATGTTCTTCGGGTTGACAGTGGTGGTAAGTAGGGCTACTGGCTGGAATGCGGCCTTGTTTCATCGCTCACGAAAATGTTCAGCAATGTTTCCCCAGAGGTTGATGCGCACAGCTTTGCCAATGTTTTGAGAAGAGGGGAAAATAGGTGAGTGAGTGCTATATTGAATAGAAGTTGTAAAGGAGATATGTAAAAAAACCCAAGGCAGGTGTAAGAGAGCAGTTATTGTTGCTATTGTTGTTTTGAAAACAATAAGAAAATAGTGTAGTCATTAATATAGTAAAGAGAAGGTCGTTGATATATTACCCTGTCATTAACAGGTGCAAGTAGACTCTGTCTCCTCCTTTAATGCCTAGAGCTTGTACCGGGGTATTATCAGGTGCATGGAGACGGATGTTGTCTCCACTTACTTGTCGAATGTGCCCTAATACATCTACAATATGAAGAAGGATTAAATTTAGAAGATACACACCAAAGAGCATTCCGTTTAATGAATGCACGTTTCACTGAGAATCTCTAACATGAGCTTTACTTTGATGGAGACATGAAAGTCAAGTCTATCAACTTATTTAACATGAAAAATGTTGCTTAGATACATTAATGCTAAAATTGAATCTAATGGTTTTGTATATACGATATACCCTTTTATAGAGAGATTATATATACATGATTTCAAAATAGCCATACCAACATAACCATCCTATGATTAGAAAATCAAAACCCATAAATACATAGTTCTACTTCTAACTATTAGTAACAAAATCATACCAACAAATTGATTGTCAATTTGATAGTAACTATTAGTCTTATTTTTTTGGTAGAATATCACTATTTGTACGTATATGCGTAGTCATTATATGTGTCCTTTCTCTGGTTAATCAATATTGACTAGCAATTAAAAGCATAGTTGGGCCATTGCTTGATATATATTATAAGGCATGTTAATATGTGCAAAAAAGATATGAAGCATTTATTTTTTTAAACACCATAGGAACTCTATCAATAATACGCATGAGAAAAAATGCAGAGATTTGCTTTCTAAAGAGGTCGGTGTCTGTGTCGATAATGGCAGAGAAATCACTAAAGGATCGGACTCTGAATTTCTGGCGGTCTATATCGTTGGCTCCCTCATGGATATCTACCATTGTTGTCTGGTCTGTGAATAGAATGCGGTGTTTGTGCTCGTTCATCTTGTAGAGTGCTTTGGACGGTTAGAGCATGAACTTTTTTAGTTTGTAGACAGAGTTCGGCTTCAAGTCTTTCTCGTGACGGAATATCCTGTTGGCGGATATAAATCCGAGGACTGTGTTGCCCTATAGATTTGAATCAGATAGATTGTTTATTAGATGAAGCTATGTTTGATCGTCTATAATTTTCGGATGTATATACGAAGGCTTTGATAGTCTTACCTCTGAGTCGATTAAGAGTAGTTCATAGCCCATGAGCACGTTCCCCAATTTGAAATGACAGGCTTCCCAGAAGTGTATCAGCATGCATAGAATTTTTCTTGGTTACAAAATTCTCTTTCGATTGTTGCAAGGATGTTGAATGTTTTTGGCTCGAGATGCCATATTTAGATTTTGTTTGCTCTATGTGAAGTGTGAAAGAGGTATGTGCGAAATTTCGATTGATAATAAGCGAGGTAGTAAAAGGTAATTGAAGAGTGGGCCATTGAAGACATGAAATTGTAATGAATGATTGATTGAAGATGAAGAAGTTGGGAAGGGGTAACGGTAGTCGACGGTTTCGAATTTGGGAAGCGGAAGAGTGCTAGAGATCTTGATTATTTGGGGATGTGCTGTCAATGGGAATAGAGTTGGAGTTGACCTAGGGAGGAGAATGATGGGTTGATTTTTATTTGGGGTTTGGGCTTTTCATTGTTAAATGGCCTAATAAGGATTATAAGTTGTTATTTTTTTTTCCATCTGGTCAATTTTTATTAAAAGGTCCAACCCAACATCCAAGATTACAAACTAAGAGGGTTATCAAAACCCTTAACCACTACCGATGGAATAAACTACTTTGACAAACATTTATGTCGGATTACAATAGCCGGCGACTAACACATTAGCCCCAGAGTTCTTAAGCCCTGCGAAAGGGAGACACAAAGATTAAACAAAGAGAAATACTAGATCCTAACCGCTAAGGCGAGAGAAGTAATCGATAATCTTCGGAGAGTGATAGAAAGAGCAAAAGCCGCGGAAACAAACAAGCTCACTAGCCAAAGGCAAGGATAGAGACAGCCGCGAAGAAAGAGACCCAAATGCGACGAATAGCATAACCAAGAACCACGATCGAGAAACTAAACTTCTAACCACCAAATCAACACTCTAAACAGTCTAAATCATGAACTTTGCATCCCCACATAAGGTTAGCCTTACAAGAACTGACCATGGAAGACATAGAGCGAGGACTAATTATTCACTAAATCTAAAGGCAATGGAAAGAGCTCGAACTAGAATCACCGATGAACAAGATGCTATACGCATAAAATCCAACCTCGACACTACGACCACGCACACAACAACACCAAAGACACCAAAACAGCCACACCCTAACGATCAAAGATCTAAAAGATCCCAAACTACAAACTACAAACTCTAGGCAGGAGAAAAGGGAAGGGCTCTATACGACTAACCCAGAACCACACGAGAAGGATGTGAACCGAGCCCGAATCCGCAGCAACCGACAGAACGAGACCACACCGGATAAAGCTGCAAAAGATGACCCAAACCAACAGTGAACGAGACCGGCACCGAGCAGATCGGACAGGCGGAGAACAGCACCAGCGAGCAAATCGAGCACAAAGACCTGCGGCGATTCCTCCCAAACCGATAAGGACCACCACGCTCCGACCAACCCAAGAGCCCTAACCCAAAATTCCTCCGATCAAACGAGAAAATAACTGAGCATAAAGGGAAACAGATGAAACAATAGCAAAAGGATCGATGACCGGCGCTGTCAGAGCTGCCGTCCACCGATCAAACGAGATCTCCGATTGATTGCTCTAGAGAGAAAAGTCTCTTGCGGCCAGACATGATGTCTCCGTAGCTTGTTTTTTTGGATTATAAGTTGTTATATGGACCTTTTAATTTTCAAAGACCATAAATGGGCCTGGATTTATGTAAACAAATAAGTATGTCTGATGTGGTGACGTGGCCGCGTGGGAGGAGTGTTTTTTTTTGCTGATGTGGTTAGCCTCTGGTACTGCTCTTTTTAGTTAGTATAATACACACCATCCATTTTTAATGAAACATTTGTTCATTGATTGATGGACAAAAACACTACATGTGTATGAATGCTTGTTCTGACATCTGCAACAATACACTGATCAATATTCTTGTTTTGAGTTACGGTTAATGTTGGATATGAAGGCTAGATTAACAAAAAAATGTTGGAATCAAGATGGCTTAGAGGTGATCATCAGATCTTTCCTCACCTAGAATCTCAGAACGATTCCGTTTCCCAAACCTAGCAGAATCAAACAGCGTTTATGCTTTGATGAGTTTTCAGTTTTAGTAGAAGCATCGTCCCGCTTTCTCTTCTTTTTAGGGTTTCGACCTCTAAATCTTACACCGATCCATTTACCCCAACTTTGAAGGAGAAACGCTTACAAGTTAAACCAACTTCCTCATAAATCCAAAACTTTCCACTCCAAAGAAATCTCCAAGAAGAAACTAGTGGTCACCTGAAACCAAAACATGAAGATTTTATTCACCTCGAATCGAAGAACTTCAAGGTAGAGAGAATTGCAAGTGAATTAGGAAACAAGAAGCAATAAGGGTTATTTCTAGGGGTGGACATTCGGATATTTGGTCGGATTCGGTACGGATTTTTTGGATTTTCAGATTTTTGGTTTAGAGTTTACTAATACCATCCGGATATGTTTGTATATTCGGTCGGATTCGGGTCGGATCCTTTCGGGTTTGGATCAGATCTACTATTAAATCTAAGTTCCAAAACTCATCCAAAATCCGATCGGATTCGGTTCGGATGCGGTTCGGATCCTGTTTTATCCGAATCCAAACAAAAGTATTGAAACTTTAATGACATTAAAATAAAATCTAAATATAATAAAAAGCATAAATTCAAATATAAGACCAAATAAATAAATAAAGTCTTATTAAATAAATAAGGTTCATACTTCAAATGTGATAAACGTAAAAACTGAAGCTGAAAAACAATGTGAAAGAAAAATAACATAAGTAGAAGTAGAACAAAAACTTAAATGTGAAAAACAGAAAGCATTTTATTCCTTGAACCATCTTATAACCAGCCATAAGCGGAAACATCTTCTCCTAGTTACTGTAAAATCAAAGTAAATGATTTAGACTACAAACTGAAATGATTTATGTTCCAAACACTTGAAAAAGTGGCTTGTTACCTTATAAGAGGTTCAAAGTGATTTAGGATTACTCCGTAACTGTCATATCTTCAAACTCTGTAAATTCATACAAGAAGATAACGAAGTGGTGCTTACACAATTAATGGCAGGTAACATAATGTATAAGTGAAGGAACATACCTCTTTCAAGTTGATCCAAACTTTTAATTAATCTCTTCAAGCATCTGAGCATTTGTAAGCACCTTAGATTCATATTTGATGTCTTGTTTCATCCATTGGTCGGTACACATCAACACCTCAATCATATAGTGAGTTAGATAACTCCTATATGGATCCAAGATCCTACCACTAGTGCTAAATGCACTTTCAGATGCAACAGAGGACACTTGCATTGCAAATACATCCTTAGCAATCTCTGCTAACACTGGATACTTGGTGCTATTAACTTTCCACCAAGACAGAACATCAAACTCTATTCCTTGCATCACATCTGGATTTGCAACAGTTTCTTTCAAATATGATTCCAACTCATCCTTTACTCCTAACTAATTTAGCATTTCCTTGTATCTCAAATCAACCCTCTGATATCCAAAGTCGTCATCTACTAAATTCATTTTTTCCATTGACTGATCTTGAGAAGGCTGAGATGATTGAGTAGAAGACTGAGAACTACTCGCACCATTGGATTCATTTCCGTATCTGCCTCTGTACTCAATGAACATGCTGCGCAGAAGAGTAGTCATTAATTCATGCATTGTTTTAGATTATGTGGAGTCCTTTCCATGTAAATCATCAAAACACATCTTAGCAAATTGCATCTTTCTCCTTGGATCAAATACAGTAGATACAATCAACATCTTGTTGATATTCTTCAGACCATAATAATTATCAAATTTCTTGAGCATCTCAGTCGCCTTAGACATCAATTCATAATCAGTACTATGAGTTAATGTTACTAGATTTGTGGCTATGTTTACGATCTCTCCATAACACTTGTAAGAATTCAGAGAGGTAGAGGCTGAGACTACCAGCGTTGAGTTGTAAAAGATGATAAGAAACTTGGACAACACTTCTACAGCTTTCCAATCCAAATTTTGAGGGGGTCTAACCCTTTTTGCTCCATTATCAGTCTCTAAAAAGAACTCATTATACAACTTATCTTCTGCTTCCATCTTGTTGAATGCTACTCTTTACTTAAGTGCCCTAGTCAACATCAGATATGTCGAGTTCCACCTTGTTTTAACATCTAATGGCAAGCTACCCCTAGTGATCTTCCCTGAATCTAACTTAAGCTCAAATGACTTCAGCCTATTGATAGAAGATCTAACGTATAAGACAGCATTACGAATGGCAGTCACATTAGGACCTACTTCAGCCAATCCATCCCTCACAATCAAGTTAATGATGTGGGCAATGCATCTCATATGCATAAACGCTCCGTCTA
Organism: Draba incana; assembly: GCA_963576765.1. Taxonomy (NCBI): domain Eukaryota; kingdom Viridiplantae; phylum Streptophyta; class Magnoliopsida; order Brassicales; family Brassicaceae; genus Draba; species Draba incana. The sequence continues at coordinate 27,617,184 of OY755203.1, read as the reverse complement.
AGACTAAAGAATACTGAGATAACAATTCGAAATGACTCTGAAATTTAATTAGAGCATTAGTATTAGTTGTAGCATTATCCACGGTTATACAGAACACTTTCCTTATTCCCCAATCAGCTAAACAATCTATAAGAACATCTGAGATGGTCTTACCTTTGTGGTCAGTGATGTACTTAAACCCTATGATAAGTTTTTTCAATCTCCATGATTCATAAACATAATTAGTAGTGATGACCATGTAACTTGCACCTGTCAATATTAACATTAACAAACAACATTAGATAACTAAAGAATTATAAGTAATCACAAAGAAAAATAAGATATGAACACGATGACCTGTTGTTTCAGCCTACCAAATATTTGTCGTCAACGAAACTGTTTGCTTGTTAGCAGAGAACCTAGCCTTCAGAGTTTCCTTCCTCTGCACAAACACTATGACAATGTCTCGTTTGAACAAGCATCTCATTTGATGCTTCTCTAAAGATAGACTCAGAAACTTTTCCAACTTTGAGACTTCTTTCTTCACTTATACTAGGTTGAGCATACACTTGACTATCTAACCAAGCTTGGTGTTCTTTGAACTTTTTCAGATGATCTGCTCGGTTTGTAGTCCCCGAGCTGGAAAAACATGAGAACTCCTTTTTGCAATAGTGACATACACATTTATCACGATTCTCTTTTTTTCTTGTGAAATGGTCCCATACATCTAATCTTGACGGAAGTATCCTCTTAGGTTTTGGTTGAGAGGTAGCTCCAGTAGGTATTTCTTTCCGTTTTCCATTACTGCCCTGATTGACATGGTCTTGTTGCTCCTTCTCAATTTCTTTACGTTTGCCTTTGTCTATGGATCCCATTTGAAATAAACATACATAAAAAGAAAGCATAAGAATACAAACTCCAATAACATAATAAAAAGAAACAATGAACAAGTAAGACTAAGAGTGTAATAGTTCATTCAACTAACTAAGATGTATAACAAAAAAAATAGAATACTAATTACTTATTTAATATACTTAAATGAATAACAAAATCATGTTTAGTTTCGTGAAATAAGAATTAAATTTGTGGTGTTTGAAACACAACTTCACAAGTTATCTTAAGCAAACAAACTTCACGTGTGAGACAAATAAAGTTCTAAGTCTTGAACAAGAACAAGCAACAAGTAGACAAGAAACTCTCTGCTAATCCATTATCAATTAGTCTCAAACTCAAACTCAAACTCAAACTCTCTGCTAATTATTATTATGAAACTCAGACTCAATCTATTATCATTTCCAATCATTATAAATACTCAAAATCAAATCCAATATGAATCGAACCAAACAAGAACTAAGAACAAACCTGTGATCGATTTGTTGAAGTTTCAGACGGAGGAGACAAAGGGGAAGATGAGAAACGAGCTTGAATCTTTCCATGAATGATTGGTTATATATATAACCTGTGGGGATTTAGAGATTCCATTAGGTTTAGCCGCTGACTTCGGATCCGATAAGGAAGGAGAATAATTCACAATGATCTGATTAGGAAGTGGGAGAATCATAGCAAAATCTCAGCGATATTTTCATCACCGATAAAGGTAAGCTAGATCTGGAATTTACTTTACTTACATAGATAGAGACGGGTAGATATAAATTGTGTGTATAAACTTGGTTTTGTTCGGTTATTGTTTCGGTTTTCGGATATATCTGAAACCGAACCGAAGTCCATACTTAATCAAAATGAAAACTATTCGGTTATATAGCAATAACCAATATAGATCCAAACCGTTCAATTTCGGTTGGGTTCGGTTTCGGATTTCGGAACCGGTTAATTTGCCCACCCCTAGTTATTTCTGAGAACGTGAAATCACTCTTTTGCAGGAAATAATCGATTTCCTCCCTTTGCGGATGAAGCCATGATGGCAGTACGCCAGAGACGTCCTCCCCGATGTGACCCACGTTCAGACAATAAATCTCCTTTCATAGACTCACTATGTTAGTTCTCATTATTTACCTCTTCATTGAATTTTTTTCCTACATTTGTATACAGTAAATGGGGAATTGCACCAGAGAAGCAAAGAGCATATGTATGATTTTGTTTTAATGTATGTTCATATTTTGCATACCTCCATTGAATATAATGGAAGACTCCTTATAAAATGAACTCTTTCTTACATTCTCAGTTTATCGCCAACAACTGAATTGACCCAAATTGAACTCTCCTTAACTGTCAATGGTTTTGAGAGTTCTCTCATTTTGTTCTTCGAAACCGAGAAACATTACATTATCCGTCTCTTACATACTTTTCAGTTTCACTTGATTTTTTTTTTTTTTTTTTGCAGACAACACCAAGTCTGGTCATCATAACCGCTTCTCTATTGTTGGTACGCTTTATAACTATAGAACTTTTGCATATACTCTTCCGTTTCAAAAACAAATTGTTTGCAAGGATTAATGCGTTCTTTCATGTGTTGTTTTTTAGAATAGAGAAATAGCCGAGAGGAGTTGTGTAAGAAAACATGACCCTTACCATATGTCATATATATTCCTATTTCCTTAAGCTTTTCTCATTCTCTATATGTTCCAGTCTCTTGGAATCAAACGTCGATTAATTGGCAGCAATCTTGTATCCTAATCCTTCATAGGTTACATGGTGTCATCATTTAGAGAAGACTTTGAAAGAGCACCACAAGCATAAACACATGATTTTGTTGTTGAACAAGGTTCGTTAGTTTTTTTTATTTTCTTGAAATCTTAGTTGGTTCTTCCTGTTGTGAAAGTTGCTCATTGGGTATCTTTACGTCTTTTGGAGTGTGATTTTTAAGTGTGACCTTCTACCTGCTTAAGCTACAAAAATATGCTTGAGAATATTATGAAAGGAATATCCAACTCTAGAAGTTCATGCAAGTGTTGACAAGTCATTCGGGAAGGTAATTTATTGTATATACATGCCCTTGAGTGCTTCTGATCTATAAATTTTTGCTTCCTTTTTTTTTCACCTCTTAATATCAGCATATGTTTTTCTCTTGATATATCTTTGCTCTAATGATAGTTGGTTCCAGGGGTCACTTCTCTTAGTTTTGAGGAAGTTTGCTCGTCTTAAAAGTGACAAGCAAGCAGTATCTATGGGATTTGTCAGGTATCCAAATGTTGGCAAATCATCATTTACCAACACATTGCTAACTAAAAATGTAAATAACTTTCTTTGATAACTTTCTATATTAAGAATCTGCATATTTGAACCCTGAATTGCCAATTTTACTTGCTCTCACATTTTTCGTCTTTTGTCTCATCCAAGTTTCCAAGGTTGCTCCAATTCCAGGGGAGACCAAGGTTTGGCAATACATCACACTCACTAAGAGGATTTTATTGATTGTCCTGGAGTTGTATACTAGAGCAGGTCATTTTACACACTAACTTTATAGAAAGTCATTCAATTTTCAGGATTATGGCGCAATGATTTTACGACAAGCAAATTAGCCCTTAACCATTAGCTATTGAGAATTTTAAATCTTAAAATGTTATGAAGAGTATCTTCTTAACAAAAGGTTTCACCATTGGTATCTTATCCCACCTCAATGGTTATTAAGTTCATTTCATTAAGTATATTCTCACTCTGAGATTAAAACATTGTTTCTATGTTCTTTGTGGCAGCAATGTAGTTCTATTACCAACAAATTGGAGATTACTGTCAACCATGAGATGGAAACAACAAAGAATGTTTTGTGGTGTCATAGGTGAGTGGGAGGAGCTTCATTATCAATTTCCTCTTATTTCTTTATAATTCCAGAAATATAATTTATCTATAGTATCATCGTATCATGGTGGTAAGTTTGTTTTGCATAAAGTTTTCCACTGCGAGATGGACATAAAAGAGTAAATTAAAAAGTGGACGGGAAGAAAACTTCAATGCTTGTAAATGTTTCTTAAGGAGTTTGTTTCTGCCCTTATTCCTTTCAACTCACTTATAGCATTGCTTCTTGAAGTGGCCTTCCTTACCTCAAATCCAGCAAACTCTCTAGCCATCTTTAGACTTTGTTCTTGATCTCTGTTTGCCTTTACCAAAATGAAGATCTCCTCTTGATTCTGTTCTACCTCTGACATAGTGGCTTTCACCATCATTTCTTGACTTAAAGTATTCCTTGAATTCAGTCTCTTTAGACCTAACAACACTTGCAATCTCCTTCTAGAAGGTTCTTGAACAGAATAAGCAGAAGTTGTCTTTGACATACATTTAGGTTGCTCCTTCTACTTCAGCTAGTTACATGGTAGTAAGTAGTAACTTCCCACTTCGTAAACATTTCTTAGAAGTTGCAGAAGCTGATTATTGGATTCAAGAACGTGTGTGATCACAAAGGTGAGACTATGTGTGATGTTCTTACTAAGTGTTTAGAGGAACGGGGCATTAAGAAGGTCTTCACAATCATAATGGATAATGCAAAAACAACCACGTCTGCTATGAAGTTATTTAAGGAGAAATTTAGCTTGTTGGGAGATGATGTGGATAGGAGTGTTTGTGCAATTAGAAATCGTGTTCACTATGTCAGGTATTCTGGGAATAGGCAGAAGTCTTTTGAACTCCGGGTTGACACAAGAAATATCTTTAGGGGTAGTTTACCTTTAAATTGCAAAACCAGGTGGAATTCAACATATCTAATGTTGAATTGAGCTTTCAAATTCAGGGTTGCTTTTGAGAAGATGAAGGCAGAGGACAAATTGTATAATGATTACTTTGCATAAGTAATTGGAGGAAAAACGAAGATTGGATCACCAAGCAAAGAAGATTGGGATGAAATTGAAATGTTATAATTCCACAATGAAACTGTATGCATCTACTAGTGTTAGGTTGTATAGAAGTTACAATGAAATTGTTAACATACAAAGGAGCCTGAAACCATTGACCGAGAGTAGTGACTTAGAAATGCAAAGTAAAGTTGTTGCTGCTATGATTTCTAAGTTTGAAAGTACTTGAATCCATTTAGGGAAATGAATAAACTTATGATAGTAGCAATTGTATTTGATCCTAAGAACAAAATGAAGTTTACAAAGCTTTGTTTTGATATACTTTATGGTAAAGACATTGTAGAGTCTGCACACCTTAAAGATAGTATAGATGATATCTTGAAGAAGTTATTTGAGGAGTATTGTGAAACATGTAACTGGTACTGGTTCTTCTTCTTCCCAATCAAATAGAATTAATCACATATGAAAATGAATAGTATAAGTGGTAAAATATGAGGTATGCTTTGACAAGCCTCCATGCAACATTTTTGCAAGCATTTTAGTTGTAACTTGATCATCTTTGTCTTTAATATTATGTCTTTGATCTTCTTTTCATCTTCTGATCGTCTTCTCTTCTGCTTCAGTTCCATAAAACATGTTTTCTTCCTATTCTCTTCAATCCTGCAGGAGAACCAAGTTTAAATGCACAAACTTAGTAACTATGGAGTAATATATGGCACCATTTAAGTAGTATTTGGAGAGAGGTCCAAAATGGTGTTGAACACAAGCCTGTTTCAATAATCAACAAATAATCAAACTTATAACTCAATTTGATCACTGAAGACACAAAATCTTTAATCAAATCAAAATCTTATAGATCTATCTCAATAACACAAGGTAACTTCTTCCGATTTTAGCAAAACTAATAAAACCACAATTTGATAAAACTCACTGTTTATTAGATGAGAAAACCGAACCTTCCAAATCCAATCCGTAGCTTCGTTTCTAACACAAAACTCGACACAATTGCTTAAGGTGATCATTTTCGGGTTTAAAGTCAGTCTCTTGCTCAACTATTTCTCCGATATTACAATCATCATCATCTCCAAACAAAGATGGAAAGCCAATTGTAGAAACAGAGAAAGACTATCGAGAGATTGAAGAAATATTTTCTCTGTCTTCCAATGAAGAGCAATACACGTTCATATATAAGTCTAGAGCATATCAAAACCAATAAATACAAATGATCGTGTAAGATTGATATCACTAATCAGAGAAACTAATTACTGGTAATTGCTAAACTTATGGGATGTAATTGTTGAAGATATGATATCCCAATACCCCTCCTCAAGCTGGAGTATGGAGATTATGAATGCCAAGCTTGATCCGAAAATCTTTGAATGCTTGTCGTCCAAGAAGCTTAGTAAATATATCAGCCAACTGATTTGTGGTACGAACATGTGTAGTAGAAATCGTACCTGATTGGATCTCATCACGAACAAAGTGACGATCGATTTCGATGTGCTTTGTCCGTTCGTGGAAAACTGGGAATTGCCGCCTTGCTTTCACAAAAAACATTCATCGCCTGATTATGTTCGACTCCCAAAGAACTAAGTATTCGTTTAAGCCATATAAGTTCACAAGTAAGAGATGCAAGCGCTCGATATTCTGCTTCAGCGGAAGATCTACTTACGGTAGGTTGCTTACGTGTTTTCCATGAAACTGGAGATTGCCCGAGTTGTATAAAATAGCCAGTCACAGACCGTCTAGTAAGAGAGCAGCTTGCCCAATCCGAATCGCACCATCCAGAAATCTAAAATTTATTATTAGCCTCCAACAATATACCTTGACCTGGGCTTCCTTTCAAATATCGAACAACCCGTAATCCTGCTTGCCAATGATCTTCGCGTGGTTTTTGCATAAACTGCGCCAAGAAATGCACACAGTATGCCAAATCAGGTCTTGTTACAGCCAGATAAATTAATCGGCCAATCAACCAACAGTAAGGCTCAGGTTCTTTGAGAAGAGGAGATGTAGACAAAGCCAGGTTGTTGTTCTGTTCAAGTGGAAGGAAAGCTGGCTTTGCTCCTAACATACCTGTTTCTGATATAATATCTAAGGCATATTTCCGTTGACTTAGATATATACCTGTGGCGTTGCGAGAGACCTAAATTCCTAAGAAATACTTCAACACCCAGAGATCCTTCATTTTGAAACACGACGACAAATACCCTTTAAACAACTCCAACGCTTCAACCGAGTTACTTGTAAGGATCATATCATCAACGTAGATGAGAATATTGATACAAATTTCACCTTTATTGAATGTGAATAAAGAGTAGTCAGAACGATCTTGTTGAAATCCATATTCGAGTAAAGCTTTATTCAACTTTTCAAACCAGCAACTTTTCAGACCGTAAAGTGATTTGTTTAGCCGACACACTTTGTTATCATCAGCCGAATGAAATCCCGGTGGTGGCCTCATATAAACCTCCTCATGGAGATCTCCATGTAAGAATGCATTTTGTACGTCCATTTGGTGAACAGGCCAGTTGTTACCCGCATCCACTTGTAAAAACAATCGAACAATTCCCATCTTTGCAACCGGTGCAAAAGTTTCACCGTAATCCACTCCCTCTATCTGATTGTTCCCAAGAACAACTAGCCGAGCTTTGTGTCGTTCAATGGACCCATCGGACTTGTGCTTGATTTTGTACACCCACTTTGAACAAATTGCTCTTTTCCTCTTCGGCAAATCAACTAGCGTCCATGTATCATTAGCTTCTAGAGCTGCAATTTCATTTCCCATAGCCTTTCTCCAAACCTTTTCCTTTACAGCTTCTTTATAAAAACGTGGTTCGATAGCAGACGTGATTGCTACCATGTAAGCACGATGTGGAGGAGAAAAACGCTTGCAATCAACATAATTTTCAATCGGATAAACAGATTTCCCACTATTTGATCCCAAAATTCTGCTTTGAACCGTATTGACAACAAAATTGCGAAGCTTTACCGGTGGATTTCGTTTCCGGTGGCCGCGCCCCAATTCTTCTTGCGATGGGGCTTCGTCGGCAACTGGTGTTGGAGACACAGGCGGAGTAACGACCGGCAGTAAACTCGTCGTTGTGTCCGATGTGGAAGAAACAGAAACCATCGTTGGTGAAGATATCATTGTTTTTGGGCTTGGTGGACTTGTAGATTCAGGTGATTGACTTGTTGGGCCAACATTTGTAGTGAAGTTAGGCCCATTTCGTTTTTCTTCTTCTATGATAGGAGAAACAGAGATTGGAGCCCAAAGTACGGCTTCTTCTTCCTCTGAATCAATGACCGAGACACCTACTTTCGACTTCTAGCTGCAAATTTATCTCCTTGATGTGCTTGATTATGCGCATAACAAAGACTGCCAAACACTCTCAAATGTTCAAAATCAGGCGCTTTATTGTACAGTCGTTCATACGGTGTGAGACCATTCATGACTGAACTCGGAGTGCGATTGATTAAGTAGCCTGCAGTTAAGATACACTCGCCCCAGAAATCCATTGGTAAATTTGCATTGAAAACGCAATGCTCTAGCAACGTTAAGAATATGGCGATGCTTTCTCTCAACACATCCATTTTGTTGTGGTGTCCCCACACAAGAAGTCTCATGTATTATCCCCAAACTATGAAAGAACGAAGTGAGACTTGTGAACTCAGTTCCGCTATCACTTCGAATACACTTTACTGGTTTCTCAAATTGTCGATCAGCCATAGAGATAAAATTCTTCAAATTTGTTGCGGTCTCTGTTTTGTTGTTTAGAAGATACAACCAAACACTTCTCGAAAAATCATCAACAATCGTTAGAAAGTATCTAGCACCAGAATACGATGGTGTTCGATACGGACCCCAAAGATCGCAGTGAACTAATTCAAAGGCACGAGTAGTTTTATTGCAGCTCACTGGAAACGAATTTTTTGTTTGCTTAGCGCGGAGACATACGTCACACGCTTTATCGGAAATTTCAGAAACAATAGAACTTGAAATCGTTGGAAGTGAACCGACTACTCTTGCAGAAGGATGGCCCATCCTATTATGCCACACCGACGCTGCCAACTCTAATCGTCGAAAAGAGAAGGTTTCAGCGTCTCTCTTACCCGCTCCTATCATCATCCTCGTTGCGCGGTCTTGGATAACAAGAAACTGATCAGCCAATTGTATTACACAATGATTTTCATCCATCAATTGACTTATTGATATTAAATCTGATTGAAATTCTTCAACGTAGAACACAGATTTTAAAATCAGATTTGATCCCAATACAACCATCCCTTCCTTATCAGATATTCTTTCTCTTCCATCAGCCATAACAACTAGAACCGGATCCATTTTTCTCACATCAGTGAGAACATTAAACTTCCCAGTTAAGTGATGCGAAACACCCGTATCCATTATCCAAGAAGGAGTAGGAAACTTACCCAAGGAGTTTTCTGTGGTAGTGTTAGAGGCACCATTCAAGAGATTAATAAGAGTCTTCCATTGAGTGTCATTTAGTCCGCTAACTCCATCACGATCTTTGTTTGTCACAACATAGTTAGCATGTTCTTGATTCAAATGACAAGGAACATGAACAACATTTGCATATGTCTTCATTCCACATGAGAATCCAAAATTTTTGCGAGAAGTGAGCGATGTGGTCATTCCACATTCCCACGCATCACAATTTGCCTCGTTCAACAAAGGATGCAAGATAACCGCTCCAGGATTATATGCAGCCTTCAAGTTACATGGAGGTATCGTATGTCTCACCTCCATGATCATTTGATTCGTTTCGGTCAATGTCGGTGTCGGAATCGTGTTTGTTGATGTGGGAGTCATGATTTGTCTCACCACCATCGTCGTTTGATTCGTTTCGGTCATTGTCGGGGTCGGGGTCGGGTTTATCAATGTGTTATTCATGATCGGAAAAAAAAATTAGATTTTAGAGTCAGGCTCTGATACCATGTAGAAACAGAGAAAGACTATCGAGAGATTGAAGAAATATTTTCTATGTCTTCCAAAGAAGAGCAATACACGTTCATATACAAGTCTAGAGCATATCAAAACCAATAAATACAAATGATCGTGTAAGATTGATATCACTAATCAGAGAAAATAATTACTGGTAATTGCTAAACTTATGGGATGTAATTGTTGAAGATATATATCCCAATACCAATTAACCAACCCTCTCTCTAGAATCCCCAATTCATCGAGCTCTGATTCATTTTCATTTCCTTCTCTTCTACCGACAAAATCTCGGCTCCAAGATTCAACTAAGCTATTATATGAATCAGAATCAACCTCTTCCACCAGCTACTTCTTCTCTTCTCCTCTAGATTGTTTTTAACACATCCAGTGACATAAACCTCGCTGATTCGAGCAAAAATTCATATCAGATTTTAACAACAAAAAAACTTCAAATTAGAAATACAAAAACAAATCGGATATTATGAGTGTACCTCGAAAGAATTTGCCAATATTACGAAAGATTTCTCGAGGGACCAAGCCTCGAACTTTTCAGAGAAGGTGATGGCAAAAGACTCTGAATATGATGAGCTGGACGGTGAGTTTTTCTGACGGAGAACCTGAGAACGATGAGGGCAAAGAAGAAGCAGAGGAAGGAGAATTTCACGGAGACAAAGCCATTCGAAGAAATCCGAAAAAGGACTGAAGAAGATTTAGATACGATTCGTCCTTGCGGCGAAGACATCGGAGTGTTATCTGCGTGTTATTTTTCCTCTTTTCTTTGGGATTATTAATTTTCTTTTGACCCGGGTAAAATCCGATTGGGTCAATATTCGGATGGATATTTACTGGTCGGATCTATTAAGTATGTAACCCGGGTAAAATACTCGTCTTTTGTTAAAAAATAAAAATAGAAAAAATTAATCAAGTTATAACAAGAGTATTTGAGACTTTGACTTTTCAACAACGAGCTCTGGAGACATTGATCCCACGGGCCTCTGTACCCTGGACTAGATTCTGCAATGATTCCACAAACTTATCAGTGTAACTAGTTAATAATCCTGGAGTAACTAGAATCTCCTTCAATTTGGCGTGGTTCTTCCTCACCAGATTCCCTAACTCGCTATCTTCGTCCATCACAGATGTGATCGCAACTCTCAAGCTGTCCTTCGAGAACCATCCAGTTTCTTCTCTTTGCACTTCCACTGAAACCTCGAGCTCCTCAGTCATCAATCTTGTGTTGAGAACTTGATCAGTCAAATATGGAAGCAAGACGATTTGGCAATCACTTAGTAGAGACTCCCACATTGATCCGAACCCGCAATGGTTCACAAAGCAGCCTACTGATGGATGAGCTAATATCAATGGTTGTTGCACCCATTCACCCCAAACCACTCCACGACCCTTCACCCTCTCCTCAAACCCTTCTGGTAACGCTTCTTCAATCGTTGTTGCGCCCTTCGGTGGCTTTACCGCTACAAAAAAGGGTAAACCAGTGAGCTCCATACCTAAACAGAGTTCCTGGAATTGGTCCTTCTCGAGAATAAGTTGGCTTCCTAGTGCACAAAACACTACAGAGCCTGGCTGAAACCCACTCAGCCAGTGCCTCCATCGATCTTCGAGTGATTTACTCTTGTCTTGCTGAGGAAGCATTGGTCCCGTCAAGAGAACCTTCCTCTGGTATTGACTCTCAATATAATCGCAGAATTTACCTTCGACTTCTTCGCATGTCCTAATGGAAATGACATCGCAGTTCATAAGTCCTGTGGTGAGCCGGTGATAAAGCCTCTTGTAGAAGATGGAGTAGGTCAACAAGGCATGAGCATCGTGTCCGCGATATATCACCTTTGATGAAGGATAACCAGTTGGAGAAACTCCGAATTCACCACCAGGGACAAAGTCATGAGCCATAGAGGCAGCGGAAACCACGTTGTACATAATACTCTTGACTTTATGTTCTTTGGCCATTTCTGGAACCCAATAAGCAAAATCGAATAAGATCAGGTCCGGTCTCAAAGCACGAACTGCTGTTTCGACCTGATTGCGTGTGAGATCCATGGCTGCAGACAGGAACTTCCCCAACGAGACTGGGATATCCGAGGCGGTCTCGGCGCCAGGAGGGAGGCCATCAACAGGAGGAATAGTAAGAGGGTGAAAGACGATGCTCTCTGGAAACATATTGTGATGTTCCAACTGTTTTTGAGCTTTCATAGGCAGCAAGAAAGTAACCCTATGACCTTTCTCAGCTAACTTGTTGGCTAGATGCAAGTACGGAGTCATATGACCAAAAGCGAACCATGGGAACATAAAAGCGTGAAACTTTAACTCCATTTCTTTTCCCAAATTATCGAAATAAGCAGAACACAAAAATTTAAAGCTGCTAAAGAGAGGAAAATGAAGGATTCTTTTTTGTTGTGTTTCAAAGCATAATTAAGCATCTTTGATTAAGTTTCTTATCAGAACATAAGAGCATGATTAACGCAAGTAATAATCTTATTATATAAAGTAGAGTGAGCATAATTCTAACTCACGAGATCGTGACATGTGTTAAGTAGTCGATCAGATTATAACACATGTCAATTATATAAATATGTAAATGTTTCAATATCAAAATTGTTAATTATTAAAAAATGAAGAAGTTAAAATGGAAAAAAACATAAAGTAATTTTACAAATTGCACAAAATCTCTATAAGAATAGTTATATAAGATATTTAGTTGAAAATAATTAATAAAGAGAAATTTAACGTAAAACAAAAATTAGAAAAAGAAAAAATAGCAAACTATGTAATTAAAAATAGAAACAACCATGTTTCTATTGTTACATATAGGAAAAGGTTTAACATATATATATATATATATATATTTATGAGGAACACAAAATAATTGACCATGTATAAAAAGGGAACTATATAAAGAAGAACAAGAAAAAAAAAAAAATTGGTTAGTGGTATTTTTTTCATGTGTAAAGTTTACGAAATATCATCAAAAATGATCGCCTAAACATGTAAAAATGATTTAGTTATTATATCAAATATTTTAATGATTCAAACCATATTTACATATATCAAGAGTATATACTTTATTGATTTCCAAATTCTTCAAATTATATATGTAATTAAAAATAGAATCGACTATGTTTCTATCATTATATATAGGGAGAGGTTTAACATATGTATATATATATGGGGAACACACAATAATTGATCATTGATAAACGGAGAACTATATCAAGAAAAATAAGAAGAAAAAAAAATGGTTAGTAGATTTTTTTTCATGTGTAAAGTTTACAAAATATCATCGAAAAAAGATCGTCAAAACATAAAAATGATTTAGTTTGTGATAAAAAAAATGATTTAGCTATTATATAAAATAGTTTAATGATTCAAACCATATTTACATATATCATGCATATATACTTTATTGATTTCCAAATTCTTCAAATCATGAGATATGAGACTGTATTTTTCCAAATTATATATGAACGTATAACTTTAATCACTACATTATATAATTTGGGATTTCAATTAAGAATATAGTATACTTCTCCTCCAAACATTCTTTAAACATAACTATTTACTATAAATTAAATAATCCTCGCATCGCGAAGGTCTTATTCTAGTAGAGTATATAGTGGGGTTATAAGTCTGAAAAATAAAGTACAATTAAAAAGAGTAGTTAATTTTATTAACATCGGTGCTAAAAATGGCTCCTCTTGCACCGGTAATTATAGCCACATGGCACTCTCTGATTAGTCAGAGAATAGAAGAGAAGGGGCGAAAATGATGATTAATATTATAAAATCATCATTTACACAGTTAAGTCTGGTTATTATCATCTTAGAACTCAAAAAGGTCAATCTTCTAGGACCTCAACTCCTCTGTTTAAATTTTTATTGAAACAGAAGTTACCCCCACAAACTACATCATTTATGGTGGAAAGCTTTACATGATATACTACCAATTGCTAGCAAGTTGAAGCAAATGATGATTTTAGATGATTCAATTTTATTAACATGTGGCGATCATGAAGAATCAGTGAATCATCTACTCTTTCAATGTCGATTAAGTAAAGAAGTATGGGAACTGAGTTCACATTATTTTGTCCGACCATTCGCATTTTTTTTTTTTTCTTCTCCTCTCTCTTTCTCAATCTTTTAAAAAAACACAAATTCATAATTTGTTATTTGTTTTAGAACCCTTTTTATATTTACTACTTATAATCACTAAAATAAAAAATAATAAATTCGGGCTCTAATATTAATCTCAACATAATTTATAATATAAAATTCATATAATACCTTAAATCTAAGTTATGTTTATCCCCACCCAAGGAAACCTCTATATATTTAACTTGTTAAAGTTTGTGACGGGTGGTTGGTTTAGATTATTTTATTATGGGTGGATGTGCCATGTGTTGTCTTTTTTTGACTTTACTAGAAGAGTATGAATATGATTACACGTTACCCGAATGTAATGCCTCCAAAACACAATGGTGGTTGTCAAAAAGTTATAAAGAAATCGATTACCCCTAATCTTATGAAAGACAAGTTAGAGAAAAAATCCTCTTTTTACTCTCATGTTTATTAGGGTTGGGCTAAAAATCCGTTAAATCCGATTTGATCCGCGATTTGTTTCGATGCGAACCAAAAAAATCGAATATCCGTAAAGTTTCGAAGCAAAGCAAATATAAAATGGGCGATTCGTAAAAAACAAAACAAATCACAAATCATATTTTAGAAAATATCATTATCCGATCTGATCCGTATTATTATATACATACATATATATATATGTTTACATAATTACATATCTAAATTGCATAATGATTATATTTATATGTAAATTTTATAAATTTATATTCATCAAATTAATTATTTCAATATTAAAGATAAACAAATTAATAAGAGCATATCATTTTTAATGAAAAATTGACATTTTTTGTTAAATTTCAACTCTTTTTTTTTAATTTTATAATTATTTTTAAACTATAACGGATCGGATCGGATATCCGGCAAATATCCAAATTTTAAATGAGCGAATACGGATCAGATACGAAATGTTGCGGAGCGCATACAGATTGAATAAATGTTGATCCGGACGGAGTAGAGCGGATCACGGATATCACCAAAATTTCGGATATCCGCTCCGTGCCCACCCCTAATGTTTATACTTAATTAATTTACATACGTGTCATTCCCATACTTATTCTGAATTTACTTCATTTTCTAATTATGTCAAATAAAAATATATAAGTAAAAATATTCAAAACACTAGACAAAAAAGAACCGTAATCCGCTTTGTCCGTATCCCACGAATCCATGATCGACTTCTCTCTCCCATTACACCACTTTCATTGTACCTTCTCTTCTTTGATGTTCAAAAAGCAAAAGACATTATAACAAAAACGGTATACTTCTCTTTCTCTTTCTCTCTCTCTCAAATCTTAGATTCATAAATCTGAGATGAGTAGCTTTGACGACAAAAAAAAAAAAAAAATCTGAGATGAGTATACGAAAATCAGAGGAGCATTGAATATATATATATATATATATATATATATATATATATTTGGAATGAATCAAACATCATATTATTAAAAGATATCTCTTAGAATTCAATAAAATAAAGCGTGAGCCTAAACAATGGCTGTGAATACGTATTTATAAGGTTCCTAAACCGTCATAAAACATAATTGTAAACATCTGAAACTTCTGGGCAAAAACGGCAATCTTCCAAAACTTGATTTTGGCTTCTGCGAACAGGTGTCGATCGACACCAACACTGAAAAACGATTTTTCACTTCGATGCTTTGACGTCTTCTCCGCAATGCTCCAAAACTTCTAGTAAACATCAATTATGCTCCAAACGTCTAAGTACCTGTAAAGATTCTAAAACAAACACAAAACACCGAATAGACACTAATAAAAGGACTTACATCATAGTTCAAAATGGGTAAAAACCACGATATATCAAGCATCTTTCTGAAACTTTGAGAAAAAGTATCATAAATTTGAGTTTCTTTCTCGCGTTGCATCTTCGATTTTCTCACAATCGGACCTTAGATGAAGAGAATATAATCGTTTCTCAACTTGATTTTGTGTTTATTTTTGTCTTCCATTTTTTCCCTCTAATTGCTCGATGTAGAAAAGGTTAGTAATGCTGAAATTTCTTTGAATTTGGCTGTGTTTTAGATTGAATTCTTTGATTTTAACAAGTATAAAAACTTTTGTTGAAATCTATGGTGGGTTCGTACAAACTTAGCAGACAGGTTTTGGAGGATGAGTCTCAAATTTCTAGAAATCTAAACTTGAATTTAAGGTATTATTCTTATACTCATATTTTAATCAGATTCAATCTATTTCTACGTATCGCTAAATTCTTAAATTGTTGTCTCAATAAATCGAAGAAGTAATAAATTATGCGATTAGTTATGTGTTGGCTTGAATATTTTGTTGAGGCTTAGTTTAGATGATTTTCATTGTTTGCTTATTTTCATTAACTGATGAAAATTTTGTGGAGATTGTGTGAAAGAGAGCATGTTAGTGACTTCTTAAATTCTCGACATAGACTATATGGAAATTCTAATATATGTTTAATGAAAGTTACAGATACAAAGTAACAGAGATGTCCTGTAGAAACTCAGAATAAAAGAGTCATTGTCAAGGAAGGAAAATCAAAGAAAATCATAGAGGGACTTTGCAGATGAGGGTACATTGCCACTCTTTCTTCTTCTTCAATGGTTTTTTATTCGAGATAAGATTTTGCGTAATTTGATGATTCTATGTTTCTTTGTGTATAGTAGGCACTTCTGGTCTACAAGGAGAATACAAATGCTTCAACACGGCTTCTTAATGTAATGTCTATGATTGCTCCAGCTTCCAAAGTCAAAGGTATTTTCTTACTGCCTTATAACTGAGATCACAATCAAGCTTTCTCTTTTAACTAGAGGCTCTGTGGTTTTCTGAGGTTTGCTTCTTTTAGCATAGTGATATATGATATATGTATGTATGCTCAATGCTTCTTCTTGGTTTAATGTAATAATATAGGAATACAAAATGCATGAGGATTAACTACAAAACTCTATACTTATTGTGTTTATGCTCAATTGTTTGCTTATTGTTGAAAAGAGACACCATGAGGATCATCATAAGTAGAGAATGTTGTTCATGACTTTAGAACTCTTCAGGAAATTTAGTAAATACTAAGATTTTTGGACCATTATTGCTTTCTAAATAATTTTAGGCAGAAGATTTATATTGGAGGATCATCATACGATTTGTTTATGTTTTTTATAGGGGGAGAAAAATGAGCTAAGGGAGGAAAAACAAGTGTTGAAGGCGGACAAAGAGAAGACGGAACAACAATTGTGGTGGTTCTATTTTCAAGGTTCATGCCTCAGATTGCAGGTGAATTTAATCACAAAAAAATGATTGTTTTACCCTGATTTACAGTTACATGTTATTGTGGCATTACTTGCCTCAATCGGTTTGTCAAACATCCCGTGATCAAGAACTCATGCCTCATGTTGCTTAAACTCTCAAATCTTTCACTATTATTGTTGTTGTGTAACCATAGATAACTTATTGAGATACATGATCCACTTGGTTTAAGATTTTTTTGTTTGGCAAGTGTAAAAGCCAAAACTCTTTTTCTTGGGCTATAACCATAGATAACTTATTGAGATATGTGATCCACTTGTACTTTTTACTTTTTATTGAGGAATGGATTTGTAGTGATTTTTAAAATTTTGAAAATCCGTTGTTATTGGTTTGTGGATTCTTAAATTCTAAATGAAATCTATTGTTATTGGTTTGAGGATTTTTGAAATCTATTTGAAATCCCTTGTTATTGGAAAAGTTGAGCAATCAATGATTCTCTAAATCTATTAAAATCTTATGTTATTGGAGCATAGTTTCTACACATTTTTACTCATAGAACTCAAGTTTCATAATACTATGTATTTTCATGAGATTTTTCAAATCCATATAATTAAAAAAAAAACTCACACACACAAACAAAACACACAACGTCACCTAAAAAGAAGAACATGAATATTTTTCCAACTATTATGTTCTTTTAATGAGTTTGAACAAGATAGTTTTTTAGAGAACAAACAAAAAAGCTAAACCCAATATCCAGAAACGTGAAATACATAATATATATATAAAGAAAGCTTGATCAAATTTTTTTTTTTTTTTTGTCACCCAATAACCAGAAACGTGAAAGACATCTATAATCACCATTAGAAAAGTGACAAACTCAATACCTAGAATTATTTTCAATCAATTGATCAAGCTTTTTTTTTGTCACCCAATAACCAGAAACATGAAAGACATCTATAATCACCATTAGAAAAGTGACAAACTCAATACCTAGAATTATTTTCAATCAATTGCAAATAATATCTTTCAAACCCTCTATTCCTCTTCACAAAGCTTGACTTCAATTTTTTTTTTTTTTTGGTGAGGAAATTCTCTATAATAGCCAATACAAAAAGATAATTCTAGAAAAAAAAAACAAATACATATAATATTACTTTATAAAGATAATTCTAGAAGAAAAAAAAACAAATACATAATAATCCACAACAATCCATAACAATCTATCACAATCTCTCAAAAATATTTGAAAACAATCTTTGAGATTTGTGAAATTTCACAACTCTACACGAATCTCTCAACTTTAAAATCTACACAAATCCATTCCCTAATAACACCTCCTTAGTCTTTCATTTTATGTCATTTAATTGGTTTGTGAATTTCTATTTTTATAACATTTTTTTATAGTTATATTAATTAAATTTAATTCATGCCCATGCATACACACATGCCTTAATACTAGTATATAACTAATACGAATAGTTGATTCAGTCAGTAAAAGTCCAATAATAGATGGTTTATTCCTACCGACTATACTAAAATACTCTTTAACAATTTCATAAAATACATGGGTTCATTGAGTAGATAACTATAAATTTCTATTTCTTTTTGAAATCAATGTTTAATTTCTTTTCCAAAATTATCGAAACCTAAAGTCTTTAACAATTTCTATTTCTTTCCAAAAACTAAAGTCGTCAAAGAGAGGTAAAACAATATTTTTCTAATTTCTGTTGTCTTTCAAATCATAAGCATCTTTGCTTTTCTTCTTTTCTTGGTTAAATGTTTCTGCAACTGAGAGAGCCCCAATAAGTAGTTGTGTTTTTTTTCTCTTTTTTTTTGGTGTGAAAACTACACGTTTCTTTTAGAGTTTGAATTGAAACCCAAAAAATTAAAAATTTAGATTAGTAAAATGTAAATACTTGTGGAGATCTTTATGCGGTTCGGTAATTTCTTCAAAGAAAAAACTTGCGTTTTCCCAATGTTTATATGAGATTATTAATTCTTCATCGGTGCATTTTGGTTTTAAATGAAAAAAGCTACTACCAAAATGTAGAATTTCACTCCCATCTCATAACACTAGTAAAAAAAAACCAAATACCCATGAAAAATATTCGTGGGTATAGCATCGTGGTTAGGAAAATTTGTGGGTTTTCGTGGGTATCTTGGCAAAATAAGCCATTCCCATGAACACCCACTAAAAATTTCGTAGGTAATTACAAGTAATTTGTATTTAGGCTTTTTATTAATTTGTTAATCATATTGAAACTACAATATTTAGGCTTTTTGGTTAAAATTACCATATTTATTATTATTATACAAAACCATCGTACATAAAACCTCTGATACAAAAAAAATCTACATTACACAAGTTCAACCTATCTATTAGCTCGATATGCCCATAAACATAAATGGAATTATCACTGTTCCCAACAACAAGCTCTCGTCCATGGGTTAAAAATTACACAATGAATATCCACAAGGAGTATCGTCCATCTTCATCAGAAGAGAAGTCTAATCCATCATAGATCTCCTGCAAAAGACAAGGACCTCAAATGAATCAAGCACCATTAAGAAGTTGCGAAAAGGAAAATATAGAAAAAATATGAAACATAAATCCTATCCCACTCTAATATTCTACTCTTTGAAACAAATATTGTGGATCCATACCACAACATTTACAAGATGTGTTGATATTAGGAATATCACAAAGTCATAAACAATGCAGATGTAAACAATTGTAAGCAAGATTATGACTAAAAGCTACAAGTCAAAAGAATTCGAGAGATACTTACTTGTAAGAGCGACAGGGACAGAAGTTGATCTCTGCAGTGATAACAAGTATACTTCCCGATTCTCCTAACTCCATCTACATAGAAACTGATACAGAAGTGAGTAAACATAAACAACAAAACCAAATTAACTTTTTCAGAATTGTAAATCGAGAGCTTAAATCAGAACTATACTAGTCCCATGAAATCTATATGCTTCCTATCCTCAGCCGAATAATAATCCCATTTTCTTCTTCAAGTCTCCTCCTTTTTTCACCTAAAAATCACAATTTTAAATAGATAAAACTGTCAAGGAACACATTTAATCAAGAATAACATGTTGTTAAGAATACAGAAGAGACTGAGACAATCAAATGATAACTAAAACCTTGAGGCATCAAATTGCTCGAATAGGATCTCTGCTCTTTCGGCTGTATTAATCCCACAACCATCAAATGCCGTTTTTTTCCCTGCAGTTGCTTCTTCTCTATATCATCTGATACAGGAGCACCTTCTAGAAAAGATTTATGCACTAACCTTGCTGCAGCGAACGAAGCAAGAAGTAAATCAATGACATATATATGGACTTGGCAAAACTATTAACAAGTATGAACGCTAGAGAACACTAGAGAGAGAGAAGGAATTCGTCGCAAAAACTATGAGAGAGATAGAGATAGTAGATCTAAGCAACTTTAAATTATATGGAATCATCCAATCAAAAACACTCACACACTACACGTACTTGGGTCAAAACCAGGAGGAAGATTTCCACTTAGTAAAGACCCCATCTGCAAAAATCATAAAACAAACATTGCAGAACACATGGATTTAGTACTCACCAGTCGGAATTTCAGAAAAAACCCTAATTTCGAATTACAAACAACCCATCAAAGAAGAAACCAAATTCGCACAATTAGAGACAAACCTGAGGAGGAGGAGTAGGTATAACAGCGGAAGAGGAAGGTGACAGGAAGTTTGGGTTTGTCCTTAACAAGCTCCGACATGGCTCAGACACTCGGGGAAGACGGACGATGTGCCGCCGCGAGAACGAAGAGGAGGAGAAAGCTTCTTAGGGGTTAATCGGAAGGAAACAAAGCGACGAAGAGGCAGAGAAACGGGGGGATTTAAGAGTGCGAATTTAGATTTTTTTCCTTCTTCCACAGAGAGGAATTGGGGAAAATATAAGAAGTGTTTAGGGTTTGTGTGAGAGAAAGTCGAGAGTCTCAGAAGAAGAAATGATCTTTTTGTTTTTGTTTTTTCTTTTTTACCGATATCCCGCGGTTACCCACGAAAACCCACGAAATTTTTCGTGGGTAGGTGTTTACTGTTCACAGCGGGTTTTTGTGGGTATTCGTGGCTTTTAGGCTATACCCACAAAAAAATTCGTGGGTTTTTCGTGGGTATACTTTTTTTTACTAGTGTAATATGCATATCATAATGTAACCAACGTGTCACATGTCTGTGTTGAGAAAGAGCAAACTAGGGAACCTGGAAACTAGCTAAACTGCATGCATGTAAAGTTTACAAAGACACACGTGTGGCGAACAAGACAAGCAGAACCAGAACTATGCCTTAGGTATAATAGTTAAGACCACACTATTTTCGACGGAAATAACTGATGTTTCCAAAGAGAGCATGAGATCATCCACCTAAGTTAGCCGTCGAAAGCAAATCCGATGGATGAGACAATCATTAATCTTGAATGAAATATTTTAAGGGGTCTATTAGTTTTGATATTTTAATGGATTTGAAAATCTATATAGGATTTGAAATTCTTCTATAGTTTACTAATTTTTAAATCCCACATATGTATTTTAATTAATATTTGCAAATCCATAAGTTTGTTTTTTGGATTTGAGTGTTTTATTTTCAACATAAATTTTTTTCCAAATCTAAGTAAATACGTAGGATTGAATAAGATGTAATTTAATTTGTATTTGAAAATCACAAATTAAATAAGACATGATTTTAATGAAGAATTTAAAATGATTGATTGAATAATATGATTTTGTTTGAATTTTAAAATGCATTAAAATTAACCAATAAACCTCTCCATATTCTTTTAAGAGTTTTTGTTTTCATCTTCATCGTTTTCATTTTCTTCAAAGTTTTCTGGTCGGCATGGGCCAATGTTGTGTATTAGTGAGCTTCTCAGCTAACTCGTTCGCTTTCCTGGGTCGAACTCCATGATCATAATTAACCGACTCGGATTGGATCTTTCACGTAGTTGTCTAATCTGGTTCCAACACCATTTATTTTTTCCCTTCCAATTAATGTATTTCACTAGTGGTTTGTATTGAAGAATAAATTTTGCAATACTTGTGATCAACATAACCACTCATTAACCCCATCCTAACTAGAATCTCCTTCTACTTTGTGTGGTTTCTCTTCACCTAATCACCTAGCTTATTGTCTTTGTCCATTACAAACCTTGCCGCCTCACTGAAACCACCATGTTTTTTTTCCCTCTACGCTTTTTCAGAGATCTCAAGTTTCTAGGTTACAATTTTTCTAACACAAATCATTATATTTTTAGAAATATGTGGTCCATACGTAAAATATTTATAAAGAATTGATTTAACTGCCTATAACACAAATCATTTATATTTTTTGTCACACATTCTGAAAAAAGCTAGAATTAAGCGTGCTTGAGGTAGAGCAATTTAAGAATGTACGACTGATAGGTGTAAAGTTTTACCCTAATTAAAACAATCAAAACTGCAAGTGAACAGTTAATCAATCGTAATCCTTAGAGATTGAATTCACAGAGATTTAAAGCACACAAAATTAATATAGATTATGAAATTACGCTAAGCCAAATAAGGGGATTGTAGACGGTTCAAATTCGGTTTGTAATCAATAAAATAAAATGCGTTGGGTCTTCAGGGATTTGCCGGGGATATGGTTTGAATTATTCAGGAACTTCCAGAAATGTATGAGATTATTTCCTAGAACATGAATGCAATAATAAGCTAACCCTAATTTTCGCAGTGATAACTTCTATGATATATCAACCTATTAATCAACTCTCGCAGTCAATAAGATGATGTTCAAGCATTATAGCACAAATTCAATTGTTCATCTAATTCAGTAACTCAACTCTCGCAGGTTAAAGCACTAGACTCATCAAAGATAGCAAGTTAGGACAATATAAAGGAACTGTTAGAACTTAAAAATCGCCGAAAATCAGTTTCAAGGTGATCCATCAAGAAACATGCATTATCAAATAGACCAAGATGAAGGAATTTCCAAGAAATCAATCCTATCTACCGAACCATAAATTTTCCCTTTGAACATCCCCTTAAACCCAACAAAATAACTACTCAGACATGATAACAAAAACCAAAGCAATAGCAACGAAATTCATTATCATAAATCATAAAGTAAAAAACAAGATGGTTCAAAAAACTTCTCAATGGAATACAAAGAGACAAGACCTTTCTCCCTAAGCGAAAACAAAAAGAGTAGAAAAAGCCTTGAGAATTATTTAGGGATGAACTGCAAGGTGGTGGTTTCTTGGTTTGCTCTTCTCTTTATATAGGTGAAGGAAGACTTTAGGGTAAATCCGTTGAAGATTAAGTCGAAAAAATATTATTTCCTTTACTCGAGAAGGCGATCGATCGAACACCTCTTGTGTTAATGCGCCGACTGTGTTAATGCGTTTGATTGATTACTGTGTTAATGCATCGACTCGTCAAAAACTAAGGACTTGTAACCGATCGGTCACTGCATATGACAGATCAATTGCGAGTGAATATTCTCTAGATCTTCTAGCTTACTCTTTACTCTCGCAAATTTCATTAAATGGAAGATATCACAAAATCTACCCGATGGATTTAGGCAAGTGAATATATGAATTAAAGTTAAGATTCTCCTCTATCTCGTGATGACATTTGAGAATGATCCAACTGTGAGAACATCTTCATCTGTAGCGAAACATTTGCCGGTCATGATTTATCTTCTTTTAAAAAGGTTTAATTTCACTCTTATTAGGCCCAAAATGCTCCAAATCCCTGAAATGACTCTAAAATCCACACACACAGTAAAAGTAGCCTTTTAAGTTCACACTTAATCCATTTCTTCATTAAAACTTATATAATATATAGTAAAAAGTGGTAAAATATGATGCATATCAACTCATCCAGACTTAAAGCTTTGCTTGTCCTCAAGAAAACAAGGTAATAAGAATATAAAAGAGATTAGAAAATCATGGGTACTCACATATCCTTGGGATCATAGCCTAGCCTTGTTAACTTGTAATCCAAATACAATTGAAGTTTCTCTAGGACGTCTTCACCATATCCATCACAATCACTGCAATCCTTATCTACCAAATATGAGTATGCAAACAATTACTTCACATCCTTTAACCTTCCACATTGCCCAAAATTATGATGGGAGTTTTTCTAAAAAATGTCACACTAAGTATAGATACACAAAGATTAAGAAACTCAAAGATTAACAAATAATAACTCTCTTTATTAATAGCTTTAGGAAAATCACTCAAAACATAAAGTTCTCAATCTCTCAAACTCTAACTCATAAGTTATGCCACAACTTAGCATCTTCTTATATCGGGAAGAATTTCCTAAACTTAAAAGGTAAACTAACATATTTAGATAACTTCCCAAATTTAACCTTTTTCCTAATCTCTTTTGAGATAACTTATTGCTCAAGTTATCTTCAAGCATAGGCCAACATTCTCCCCCTTAAGCTTGAAGTTATTTTCACTCACATCTTGAACTCTAATGAGACTTCTCATCTCTTTAAACTTGATTCTACCAAGTGCTTTTGTTAAAATATCCGCTCTTTGTTCATTGCCAGGAACATGCTCTACCTCCACTTGTTCATTCTCAACACAATCTCTTATAAAATGATATCTTCTATGTGTATGCTTACTTCTTCCATGAAACACCAGATTCTTAGTGAGGGCAATCGCAGACTTATTGTCGATTCGTATTGTCACCTTTTCACAAGCTTTTCCAACGACCTCACTTAGAAGCTCTTGAAGCCAAATTCATTGTTTAACTGCCTCTATAGCTACCATGAACTCAGCTTCGCGCGAAGACAACGCTATTGTTTCTTGTTTTTGTGAGCACCAAGTAATTGGACAATCATCAAGATAAAATATACGACATGTTGTGCTCTTACCATCTCAAGATCAACGTTTTGTAAACTATCACTATAGCCCACCAATTTTGTCTTGTCTGTCCGCTTAAACAAGAGACCAAGTGAAGCAGTTCTACGTAAATATCTCAACACTTGTTTCAAGGTTGCTCCACTTGCATGTATCTGCTTAATACCCCAACACTGTAAGGCAAACCCGAACGTGTATGAATCAAATATCAAAGGCAACCTATGCTTCTTCTATATTCCTTTTCATCATTATTTTTCTCTTTCTGAGATATAGACAATTGTAAGTTCAAATTCATTGGAACATGAGAGAGATTACAACCTTCCATTCCAGCTTCTCCTAAGATCTTTTGTGCATATCTCTTTTCTTTAAGTTGATGCCTCCTTCATGCTAATGCACTTCAATTCCAAGATAATAAGTTAGTAAGCCAAGATTACTCATCTCAAACTTGGTTGCCATCTCTTCTTTAAACGCAAGTATCAACTTCAAAGACGATCCTGCGACAAGTAAGTCATCTACATACACATCCACAATAAGTAGATGCCCTTTCTCCTCCTTTTGGAATAACGATGGTTCCTTTGAGCACCTATGAAACTTTAATTCTCTAAGAATATTGTTTAACTTATCGTTTCATGCTCTAGGTGGTTGTTTTAAGCCATAGAGAGCTTTATTCAACTTGTAAACTTTATCTTCACTTCTTGCGATCATAAATCCTTCCGGTTGATTAACATAAGCTTCCTCCTTCAACTCACCATGGAGAAATGCAGTTTTACATCAAGATGATGTATTTCCCAACCATTTGAAGCCGCTAAAGCAATGATAAAACAAATAGTTTTAATATGCGCCACTGAAGCAAATATTTCATCATAATCAATGCCATGTCTTTGAACATATCCTTTCGCAACTAGCCGTGATTTATGCTTGTTCATACTTCCATCGGAATTTCTCTTTAATTTGATCACCCACTTCAATCCGATTGGCTTAACTCTGATGGGAAGATCAACCAAATTCCATGTTTTATTCTTCTCTATCGAAAAAATCTCTTCTTTGCACGCCTCTATCCAGACTTTTAACTCTCTTGCTTTGTTAAAATCCCATGGCTCCTCGTTCATTACCATCAAGAGCCTTTCACATTCTGCCTCTGCGATAAGAACATAATTGCTCAAATATGTCGGTTTCACACTTGGTCTCGTTGATCTCCTTAATTGTGGTTGTGACTGTTCCCATTCATCGTCTTCAACATCTTCTCCCTCTATAACAATATCATTCTCCTCTTCCGCAATATATATTTCTTCATTGATCATGTCCTCACTCATAGCTCGAGTGGAATATGTGTTTTCCTCTATTTCGCACGAGCTTTCAATTTCCCGTATGCCTTTGTTACCAAACTCTCAAAAGCAATAACAAACGTTCTGGATTTACTATGAGTTTCTCTTTCTGAAATTTTCCAGCTCCAACCTTTACTCTCATCGAAAACAACGTCTCGGGTTACTATGATCTTCTTGGTTGTAGGATCAAGTAAACGATAAGCTTTCGAACCATACTCTATTCCTAGATGTATCAACAAAACTCTTGATCTATCATCTAGCTTTTTTCTTCTAGTAGCTTCTCTTCTTGCATAATCAATACAACCAAATATTCTAAGATGCTCAAGATTTGGTTTCTTCCCTTTAAACATTTTGTATGGGGTTGATTTAATCAGTGATCTTTTTGTAATACTATTGATTAGATAGGTGGCATATCTCACAGCCTCTCCCCATAGATAATTTAGAACACTCATGTGCTTCAAAATACTCCTAGTCATTTCCAAGAGCGTTCGATTACGCCTTTTGACTACTCTATTTTGTTGAGAAGTATAAAGTGCAGTTAAGTGTCTCTTGATGCCGTATTTATCGCAGTAAGCATGAAACTCATTTGATACAAACTCTCCTCCTCTATCCGTTCAAAACGTCTTGATCGTAGCTCTTGTTTCTTGTTCAACAAGTATCTTGAAGTTTTTGAATTTATCAAGTGCTTCACCCTTTTCTTTCAACAAAATTATCCACATGTAGAGTGAGTAATCATCAATGATTACCAATACGTACCTATTATGAGCTGGTGTGGGCGGTGTGATAGGCCCACAAAGGTCTCCATGGATGAGCTCAAGAGGTTGAGTGGCTCGGTATGATTTTGCTTGTGGGAAGGGCTGCCTTGTCTGCTTTCCACATAGACATGAGACACACGTTTCTTTCTCAATTGTAAATCTTGGTATATCAGTCACCAACTCATCGTTGATCATCATCTTCATTGTTTCCAAATTGGTGTGGCCTAGCCGTGAATGCCACTTGGTTGACTCGGTTGATGATATCAATTGTAAACACCTGATGTTTTCAACTTCCAATATGACCTCATATAAGCGATGTTGGGAATGTCCTGAAATCACACTTGTATTCACTCTAGTGATAGTTATATTGTCGAGATCAGACATTCATATGATACTAGGTGGTCATTACGTTTTGCTAGAAGCCGCTGATGATCTATGAGTTATGAACTCATTACTAGTATTATATGATCCTACAGGGTCACATACCTAAGCAAACTGGATTTACTTTATGTGGGAATGATCATTAATGTAATGATCCAAATGATGTGTATTAGATACACATAAGAATCATGTTTTAGAAGAGGCGTCAATCGACACCACATGGTGGTGTCGATCGACACCAGGCTTTAACCGAAATAGGGATTTCGGTTTAACGACTTAATTAATTCTGAATCGGTTCAGGGATTAATTAGGTTTTCTCCAGGGCCTATATATATGATATGAGGCACGACCTGGAGAAGAAGTTTTTGGTCCAGAGCCGCCTCTGAAACATAAATTCCCTGAAAGATCCGATTCCAGGCTCTAGCGACCCTGCGGATTCCTGTTTGTGTGTGTGTGGACTAACAGTAGAGGCGCAACGCTTGGGGCGCTATAGATCTCAAATCCCTGATTCAATTCCGCTGCATAAACATCAGGTATATTCGAGATCTGATCACATAGATTCAAAGTTTGCAAACCCTAGATCCTAGGCTTATATGGAATTCTGTTAGGTTGATTAATAGAGATTAATCCGGTAAAACCTAGTCAAATTCCAATAGTGGTATCAGAGCCTTAGGGTTTAACTAATCTGAATCTAAAGCATGAAATCGAATTAGTTGAATTCATTAGAGGATGCTTATGAGATTGAATTTTGACCTAAAACGTTTTTGTTAAAATTCGGAATAAGGGTTTTTTGGCTGTGTCGATCGATACCAAGCTGGTGTCGATCGATACCAAGCTGGTGTCGATCGACACGGGCCAAAGTAACTTGTATTTTCCAGAGAGGTTGGTGTCGATCGACACCGTTGAGGGGCGTCGATCGACACGCTCTTTCAATTGCCGTCAGTTTGATATATTAATCGATATCAAGTTGGTGTCGATCGACACAAAAGTTGCGTCAATCGACACGACCAGGCGATTGGTTAACCGGTTCAATAAGATTTTGAATCGGTTATCGCGCTTGGTTAACAGATCGATTAAACCAGCAAATTTTGATTTGTTGCGGTCTGGTTGGTGTTGATCGACACAAAGGTTGTGTCGATCGACACCGACTGGTTATCAGCCCGGTTCAATTAGATTGACCGGTTATCGATCTGGTTCAATTGGATTGACCGGTTATCGAGAATTGGATCTGGTTTGATCAATGTCAATCGATGCTAATGTAGTGTTGATCGACACTAACCGGTTATTGTATTGGTTCTATCGGTTATCGAAATCGAGTTCAATTGGATTGATCGGTTTTCGAAGAACTGTGACAGACAGGTAAGTGTCGATCGACACTAAGGTAGTGTCGATCGATTCCCTATCTTGTCAACTGTCAAGGCTCATTTCATTGCGTGACAGGCTTGCAGTGCAAGGTGTCTGCAGTGACATGAGTGAGGCAGTAAGTATTTTAGATAGTGAACCTAAAATCTAATAACCGAACCAGATTTAATGAAATTGGATTCCTAAATGCATATATGATGTGTGTTAAGGATTAAAAGTTCATTTCCTCAACTAAATATCAAGTGTTCTGGATGTCTTCCCGATCTTGTCAGCTGTCAAAGACTTGTTTCATTGCGTGATGGGCTTGCAGTGCAAGGTGTCCGCAGTGACATGAGTAAGGCAGTAGGTAATTGTGTTGATGGGCTTGCAGTGCATGACATCAACTATTACATGACTGAAGAGATTGGTTTGCTTGAATGGGCTATCAGAAGTTCTGGGCCCATAGACATCAGGTGGATAAAACATAAGATGTCTTATCCACAACCAAGAGTCATATTGGATATGATTAGCAAAGTGTTGCTTACCTATATAGCTAAGATTTTAGTGACAGCCAGTGGCTCACTCGGGTTTTGGTGAAACATGGATCTTGGATCATTATATTCATTTGAGGAAACATTGTTTTGAATATAATGCGAGTTTTCTTAATTGTTAAGATTTCTCATTTTCTGAATATCATAACTGATTTTTCCTTTTCTTATTACAGTTATGTCTAATCAGAACTCTTTCTCGTTGAGATCCGTCCTTCAGAAGGACAAGTTAAATGGATCCAACTTCCTTGATTGGTATCGGAACTTGAGAATTGTTCTCAAGCAAGAGAGAAAGGACTATGTCCTTGAGAAAGCTCTCCCCGAGAAACTAAGGTCCAATGCTTTACATGCAGTATATGATGCTTGGAATAAGCATTATTATGATGTGGTCGATGTGAGCCGTCTGATGAGGGATACCATGAACTCTGAATTGCAGGGGCAATATGAGAACGTGGAATCGCCTTTCGAGATAGTCACTAGCCTGAAAGCTATGTTTCAGGAGCAGACTCGAACTGAGAGATACCAGTCGGTTAAATCTCTATTTGAGTGCAAGCTGCCAAAGGATGCTCCAGTAAGTCCTCATGTCGTGAAGATGATAGGTTATATTGATAACCTGAGGAGACTGGATTGTCCTATTAGCCAAGAGTTGGCTACTGACATCATTCTGCAGTCCCTGCCGACGAGCTATGATGAGTTCATCAAGTACTACATCAAGAATGTCTTGACGAAGACGTTGATTGAACTGCATGATATGCTCAAAACAGCTGAGCTCAATATCAAGAAGGGCAAAAGGTTTGTGAAACCTGGTAAAGACAAGGGTGAGAGAAAGGCCGTCCAGATTGTGAATCAGGATAAGCCTGAGTTTCTCACTAAACCCAAGTCTGGCCCATCTGATGATGATGCTTGCAGCTACTGTGGGGAACCAAGGCATTGGAGGAGAAAATGCAAGAAATACATGGAAGATTCCAAGGAAATAATGGAGATGTATGACACTTCTTATTCAGGTATTTGTGTTATTTTAAGTTCTACCTTATGGGTATTAGATACCGGTTGTGGTGCTCATATTTGTTTAAATGTGCAGGGCCTGAGCAACAGTAGAACGTTGAAGAAGGGACGAATGGAGATACTCAACAGGAATGAAGCATGGGTTGCTGCATTAGCTGTAGGAAGTTTCCATTTGTTGTCGCCTTCAGACTTGGTTTTAGAAACTAAATAATTGCTATTATGTAATTGCTATGAGCAAAAATGTCATTTCATTTTCTTGTAAGATTTTGAATGATTTTATTTTGATAAAAGACAAATGTTGCTCTTTTGATCTAAATGATATTTTATATGGTAGCATCCCATTAGAGAATGGGTTTTATGTCTTAAACCAATATATATATATATATATATATATATATATATATATATATATATATATATATATCTGTCTATGACATAAACACAAATCGGTTCTCCAGCATTATCGTTTGGGCCACAGAGGATTCAGAAGTTCCATAGTGATGGGCTTTTGGGCTCACATGGTTGTGAATCATGTGAGATATTTGAATCCTGCTTATTGGGCAAAACGGTTAAGGCCCATTTTATCAAACTAAAAGAATGGGCCAATGACTTATTGGGCTTTATACATACAGATGTGTGCGGCCCGATAGGCACCAATGCTAGAGAAAATTAGGATTCAAGACTTCATTACCTATACTGGTGACTAGAGTGGGCATGGCGATGTCTATCTAATGAGTCACAAGTAGGAATCCTCTTTTGAAAAATTTTCAAGGAATTCCAGAATGAAGTACAGAATCAAATTGATAAAAGTATTAGAGTTCTTCGATTAGATCGCAGAAGAGAATACTTAAAGTCAAAAGTTAAGTGATCATCTGAGAGAGTGTGAAATTGTTTCACAGCTCACTCCTCCTGGAACGCCCCTTTGGAATGGGTTTTCCAAGAGGTGGAATCGGACCTTATTGGATAAGATTCGATCAATGATGAGTCACACAGATCTTCTATAATTCTTTTAGGAATACACTCTAGAAATGTCTGAGTTTACACTAAATAGGGTTCCAACAAAATCAATTGCAAAGACTCCATATGAGATGTGGATTGGAAATGTTCCAAGTTTGTCTTTACTAAAATTTGGGTTATGAGGCTTGTGTAAAACATTTAACAAGCTCGCATCCAAATTCGATAAATGCTACTTTGAATGGTTATCCTAAGGAAACCAAGGCTTATTACTTCTACACATGTTCTGATAACAAAATGTTTGTTGCTAAGAACTATGTTTTCTTACGAGAGATTGTCTTTCCAAGAAAAACAGTGGGAGTAAAGTGTATCTCGAAAATGTTCGAGAATCACAGGAGACTGCTCGACCTGTTAAGGAAGAGTAGTAGCTGGGTCTGCAAAGGGTTGTAGAACTTGCACCTGTGGTGCCTGAAGTTCGTAGATCCGAAAGGATTCGTAACGATCACGAGAGATATGGATTTCTTGTGATCGATTGTCATGACTTGTTAATCATAGACAATGACGAGCCTACGAATTTTGAAGAAGCAATGTTGGGCCCAGACTCCGAAAAGTGGCTAGGAGCCGCTAGATTCGAGATGGGAATATCCAGATATTCAAAGCTTAGCTGGTGGCTAAAGGTTTCAAGCAAATCATGGTATTGACTATGATGAAACCTGTTCCCATTCGCTATGCTTAAAGCCATTCGGATTATACTAGCAACAACCATTGATCATGGTGATGAGATTTGGCAGATGGATGTAAAAAACAATTTTTCCTTAATTGGAATTTTGAAAAAGGATGTGTACGTGACGCAACCTAAGGTTTCACAGATCCAAATAATGCTAGGAAAGAATGCAAGCTTAATCGATCCATGTATGGATTGAAGCAAGCATGACAGAGTTGAAATCTTCGTTTTGATAAAGATGTCAAAAGGTTTGACTTCATCAGGAACGAAGAGGAACCAAGTGTTTACAAGAAGACTAGTGGGAGTATAGTTGCATTTCTCATTATGTATGTAGATGACATACTTATTCTCGGAAATAACGTTCCGTTGCTTTAGTCTTTAGAGACTTGGCTCGGAAAATATTTTTCAATGAAAGGCATGGGAGTAGCCGCGTGAATTCTTGGAATAAGAATCTATAGAGATAGATTGGTTAGGCTAATTGGATCATGTCAAGATTCTTATGGTGATAAAGTCTTGGACAGATTCAATATGCATGATTCCAAGAAGGGCTTCATACCAATGTCTGATGGCATTAATCTTGGCAAGACGCAGTGTCCCTGGACACTGGCTGAGCAAGAAAGGTTTTTTTTTTTGAATAGGATTCCCAGGCGTATGCAGAGGAATCTATCATGAATGCCATGACCTGCACTCGTCCAGATATTGCTTGTGTTTTAAGCATGACGAGTAGATACCAATATGATCCATGTGAAAGTCACTGGATAGTTACCAAGAATATTCTCAGTATTTGGGAATACTGAGGATAGAAGCTTGGTGAACTGAGGAAGTAATGGTTTCTGATGAAGAGTGGTTAGACGGACAAAGACGATTTCCGGTCGGAACCGGGTTATGTCTTGTGTCTATACTGTAGTGCTGTTTGTTGGAAAGGGTTCCAAACAAAGCACCACAGCCTGCGGTTTGTTGGAAAGGGTTCCAAGCAGATCACCGCAGCCTCTCCCACGACCTAAACATGAGTTTCACCCTCCTGCTGTAGGTATTGGATATATTAAGATGTGATCTTAATTCTAGTGGGAGTTGTAAAGGATTTAGTTGTGTTATGATATTCATGTAGGCATAATTTGGTTATGTCATAATGAAATTATTTCATTTATTATTTGATTATTGGATAATTGAATAATAGTCCCAAGAGTAATTTATGGCATTTTATAGGTCATCAAGTTGAGGACTTGATCATGAAACCCTATAAAGTGATAAATGACATAGATTATGTTTGTCCCTAGTCAAGGTTATTAAAGTGGGACACTGACAACCGCGTGAGACTGGCATGTGAGGTGACTGATGACTAAGTTTCATGGAGTCATTAATAAGAGTATTAAAGTCAATCACATAGATATATGTTAGAGAACATATGATAGGACATGACCCGCTAATGAGAACTCTACAAGATAGTTATATAAGTGTCATGAGAGGTTCTCGTTACGACTATAGAGTATAGTCCTTAGACCTGAGTTCATCATGATTTCTTGCATATGAATTGGTCCGCTTTGACTGTGTCAAACGTTATCCGTAACAGGTGACTATAAAGGCATTGATTGGGCGTATCATGAAGAGTGTGAAGGAACAGGGATGGAACTAGATGGGATTTGTCCCTCCTATATAACAGGAGATAAATATCTCAGGGCCCATCGAAGATTTGATACTAAGAAATGCGTGGCCGCGCTCAAACGAGGTGATTGTCAGTCGTTTGTTTTGGTCAGTATAAATCGGAGTTCGATGAACAATATAATGGCTGTAATAAGGATGACACGGATCTTGCCTTATGCCATATCGAGATATAGAGACGAAGGGATTATGGGAATAGATGATTCCAGTACAAGTGGGAGATTGTTGGAAATGTCCTGAAATCACACTTGTATTCACTCTAGTGATAGTTGTATTGTCGAGATCAGACATTCATATGATACTAGGTGGTCATTACGTTTTGCTAGAAGCCGCTGATGATCTATGAGTTATGAACTCATTACTAGTATTATATGATCCTACAGGGTCACATACCTAAGCAAACTGGATTTACTTTATGTGGGAATGATCATTAATGTAATGATCCAAATGATGTGTATTAGATACACATAAGAATCATGTTTTAGAAGAGGCGTCGATCGACACCACATGGTGGTGTCGATCGACACCAGGCTTTAACTGAAATAGGGATTTCGGTTTAACGACTTAATTAATTCTGAATCGGTTCAGGGATTAATTAGGTTTTCTCCAGGGCCTATATATATGATATGAGGCACGACCTGGAGAAGAAGCTTTTGGTCCAGAGCCGCCTCTGAAACATAAATTCCCTGAAAGATCCGATTCCAGGCTCTAGCGACCCTGCTGATTCCTGTTTGTGTGCGTGTGGACTAACAGTAGAGGCGCAACGCTTGGGGCGCTATAGATCTCAAATCCCTGATTCAATTCCGCTGCATAAACATCAGGTATATTCGAGATCTGATCACATAGATTCAAAGTTTGCAAACCCTAGATCCTAGGCTTATATGGAATTCTGTTAGGTTGATTAATAAAGATTAATCCGGTAAAACCTAGTCAAATTCCAACAAGCGATTCTTAGACCTTGTTGTTCTCATCAACAATTAACCTAATCGATCATAAAGCATCAAAAGGTCTTCTTTCATTCGCACTTCACAACCTGCTTCTGTGGCCTGACCAAAACTTATAATATTGCTCTTTAAATCTGGTATATAGTAAATATTCTTTAAGACTTTTAAGACCTGATATATCATGGTTTTTACCGGTTTTCAACCATGATATAAGTCCATATTTTAAAGTCTTTTTGGTGTTTTTGAGTCTTTTTTGTTATTAATAGGTACAAAGACATTTGGAGCACAATTGGTGTTTATTGGAGCTTTATAGAGCATTGCGGAATGAGCTGTAAAAGTTAGGAGTTCGGATTGAAGAAATGCAGAGCAAGTCGAGCGACAAGGATCTAGTGTCGCTCGACACGAAGAAAATATGGGTGTCGATCGACACACCATCGTGTCGATCGACACGACCTTCAGACGAACGAGATTACCATATTTGGAAGACTTCCGTTTTCACGCCACAAAGTCCGATATTTACAATTGGGCCCATGACGATTTTGTAGCCTATAAGTACTTATTTTCAGCCATTGTTTAGGCTATGCTTTATTTTCTATTAGATAATTTTATACTAAGGAATTATTATTCATGTCTGTCTGAGTAATTTCTTAGTTAGGTTTTAGGGATTTTTCAAAGTTAATGAAGAGTTGTTGAATTTATTTACTTTTGGGATTTTGCATTCATATTTATAATCTTCACCTTGATTGCTTTGAATTCTAATTTAGGCCTGAATTAGATATCTTAGGTTGTTTAGTAGATGCGACATCATTATTGAATTACCTGAATTGAATCATAGATGAGCAAAAATCTGATTCGCAACGACAGTTGGCTTTGGATCTTTGTGAACAATCAAACCTGATTTTATTGCTTGTTTAAATTAATTTGATTTCGCAACGACAGTTGGTCTTCTAGGGTTTAAACATAGATAGTATTTGTAACGAGAGTTGATTTACTTTACAATAGTGTTTTGAGTTCTAGATTTGGATTTCATCAATCCCATTAGTAAATTTATTCTTCAATTTGGATTTATTCCTGCGAATTCCCTAAGGCTTATCGTTTCTCTTCTATTGAATTTAAAGTTCTGCAATCATCCTGATTTACTGTTTTTGTAGTAGTTTATTTACATCTTTTACTGCTTAGCATAATCTAAACTTATTAATCTATTGTGCAATCTGATTCCATGTGGATTCGATAACCCTAAGTACTACAGTGATCTCTTAATTTGAGAGAGTAGTTCAAAGGTCTAATTTGAGCATATCAAGACCTTCTTCTCACCATCTTTAAACGAAAATTGAATTGACCCTTTTCCTTTTATATCAGTACAGGAATCATCTCCAAATCTTACTTTTCCCACAACTGTAACATCAAGGTCTAAGAAGAAATTTTGATTTCCACTCATATGATTACTCGCACCATTATCAAGATACCACACGTTCTTTGTGTCTAGGTTAGTTTCAAAACTGTTTGGTTTCACCTTTTTCTCGTTGAGATTCGCCACTTCGTGCATCATCAATTCATCAGCTTCTTGTGTTGCATCATCCTTTTTCTCAACAACTTCTCAAAGCTTAAGCAGTCTATCAGGACAATCCGATGCATAATGAGCTAGGTTATCATACTGAAAACACGTTATCATGGAATCTCTCTCCTTATCTCGTCCTTGTATGTATGATCCAATTTGGTAATAACCAAAACGTCCACGTCCTCTTCCTCTCCAATTGAAGCGACCACCTTGTCCTCGTACTCTGCTACCACCGTAGTTTTCATGATAGGATGTATTTGAGTCCGTATTGGTGTACATCAATTTTCCTTTTTCTTCTTCTTCTTCACCAAATCTTTCTTCGTATGCCTTTAACCTTCTAACAATATCCTCAAAACTAGTTGTGTTTAAGTCAAGAACTTGTTTAAGAGCTTCAATGATGTGAATGTATCTCTTCCATGGCAAGCTTTTTAGAAACTTCTTTACCAGCTTTGATTCTTCAATGATTTCTCCAAGAGATGTAGCTTTTGATGAAAGCTCTGAAAGTTTTCCCACAAAAACATCAATTGTATCGATTTCTTTCATCTAGAGTCTATCGAATTCCGCCATTAACGTTTGTTATCTTGTCTCCTTTACTCTCCCAGCTCCAACATGTCTTGCCTTAATTGCATCCCAAACAGCTTTTGATGTTTCCAGATCTCGAACTTGTAGGATTAAAGCTTCAGGTATAGATTGAAACAACAAGGTGATTGCCATGTTGTTCTTCTCTTCGTTCTTAACTACAGGCTCTATAGTCTCCCATACTTTGTTTACCTTAAGTGCAATTTTCATTCCCATGGCCCATACGGTGTAGTTAGAGGAATTTAACATTGGACATTGAATAGTTGAAGGCCCAATCACTTCATCTTCACGTCTTCTTCCTTTGAATCATCCATGGTGATCTGATTCTATAAAGCTCTAATACCAAATATAGAATCACAAAGATTAAGAAACTCAAAGATTAACAAAAAATAACTCTCTTTATTATTAGCTTTAGGAAAATCACTCAAAACCTAAAGTTGTCAATTTCTCAAACTCTAACTCATAAGTTATGCCACAACTTAGCATCTTCTTATATAGAGAAGAGTTTCCTAAACTTAAAAGGTAAACTAACATATTTAGATAGGGAAAATGGCATAAAAACCTCCAAAGTTGTGACCACTAGCACTTTAAACCTCAGTACTTTAGCACTAACACTTAAACCTTTAATCTGGTAAACTTAACATATTAAACCTTCAAAGTAAGAATATTTGTCGCGCCGACATTTTACGGGATGGAACAGTTAACTCCGTAAACGGAACTGTTAACTTTTTTTTTATGTGACCAAAAAAAAACTTTTTAAATAAAAAATTTTTTTTACTAAAAATAAAAACCCCCAAATCCATTTGGATCTTAATGGTTTTTCTTAGCCATGGACTTTCGGCCAGTTTGGTTTGTTCGGTTTTTTTGTTTATTTGGTTTTGCGAAAAGAACCGAAATATATATATTATTTTTTGTGAAAAAGTCAAATTTTTTTCTTAAAAAAAAAATTGACTTTAACCTAAATTATCATGTTTATCCATAGTTGTTATTGTCTGCCGAATAAACCGAACCGACGGAAAGTCCATGCCTAAAAAAAACCATTAAGATCCAAATAGATTTGGGGGTTTTTATTTTTAATTAAAAACGTTTTTTTCTTTTTCTTTTTTTTTCTTTTTTTGGTCACATAAAAAAAAAGTTAATTGTTCCGTTAATGGAGTTTATTGTTCCGTCCCATAAAATGTCGGCGCGACAAATATTCTTACTTTGAAGGTTTATTGTGTTAAGTTTGCCAGATTGAAGGTTTAAAGTGTTAGTACTAAAGTACTGAGGTTTAAAGTGCTAGTGGTCGCAACTTTGAAAGTTTTTTATGTCATTTTCCCTATTTAGATAACTCCTAAATATAACTTTTTTCCTAATCTCTTTTAAGATAATTTATTTCTCAAGTTATCTTCAAGCTTAGGCCAACACTAAGTAAATGGATAGGTATTAAAAAGGCTTTTAGAAGTGTTTAATGTGGAGTAAAAAGTGTAGGGTTTACTAGACGCTCCAGAGGATCGTAAAAGAGAACAAACCAGTTTATGCCGACTGTTTCTCAATCACCAAATGCTAACTCCCCCTGACTTAGGTTATGCTCCAGATACTCCATAAGTAACTTCTTATCTTGAATTAAGGACATTATCTCTCAGAGTAATCCATCTCATTCGTTGGGATTTTTGCTAACCTTGAGAACCATAAATGTGATCAATTTTCTTTCCCTTATTATGTTCACTTTTTTTTTTTAAATGGGGAAATTGATATTGTGTAAATTACCATGTTCCCATATTATGTTGGAGTCTCAAAGGCACGAAAATTACCATGATGTTGTGTAAATCCCAAGGAAGAATCAAGTTATAATCTCCATGTACTCCACCAAGTGTCCTCCATCTCTGCATCGCAATGATTGAAAAACTATATCGGTCCTTTTTCTCTGTGACGCTTTTACACATGTATGCACATATGACAATGAATAAAAGAATGTGTGAGGTTTGACATGAGGTAGAGGCTTTAAGGTGGGTTACCAACTAAAAATGAACTCGCACCGTCCAGTTGTGAAATTAAATCAGAGAAGGATTATAATCAAATGGAAGATGATGAAAAGTAATGATAGAGATGGTATCTATAGAAGGATCAAGAATGATCCTAGAGATATTTGTGAATATTCTTATGAGATTGTAATTATCTTATATTAGGAAACTATGTTAAATGTGTATATCATTCACTACCTATATAAAGGTATGTAACCGAAAGCTTATCATTACGAGAGTAAATAATACTTCTTCCAATTCCTAAACTCTCATCAATCTAATATGGTATCAGCTGAGGCTTGTGGCCCAGTGGTAAAGGGGTTGCAGCTGTAACTACCGCCACCCGGGTTCGAGTCTTGGCCACCGGGGAATTAACATTTGGGCATCGCCGGCGACACAGATTAGTCTCTTGGGCCTAGAAAGCCTTTGGGGAAACTGTGTATAATTCAAAAAAAAAAAATATATGGTATCAAAGCCACAATGATCTAACGATCGGCTCGTTTATGGTTTCAAAGCGAAATGCTTCCGTTTCTTATATTTTTTTTTTGTTTTTCGTTAAGCCAAATGCTTCAACCATTCAAGTTCATTATGAACCTCTGAATCTAATTCAAGCCTAAGTGCCTCTGAATCTAAGCCATATTGCTTCTCCTTATTCAAGTCTATCATAGACCTCTGAATCTAAGCCACATGCTTCCTAGTTTTGATATAATGATCAAACTCCGTTTTTCTTCTTATCGTTTTTGATTTCTTAAGCCAAAGTGCTTCTTTCCGTATGTTTTGTTTTTAAGTTTAATTTTGCGGTCACTTTTCCCTTTCCAAATTTTTTTAAAAAACCAAAAGAAAACAAAAACAAACAAAAACAAAAAGTTAATACTTACGTTCATCTTTTTCCAAAAAAAAAAAAAAAGTCTTCTCCTTATATATGATCAAACGATCAAACTTCTTTTTTCTTCTCTCCTTAAAAAAAAAAAAAAAAAAATGCAACCTATTAATTTTTTTTTTAGCCGAAACAGAGTACCTTTATTAAGAAGTAAGCTCAAAAAACAGAGTAGTCTAGGGATTCAAAGCCCTTTTGGCCA
Organism: Draba incana; assembly: GCA_963576765.1. Lineage (NCBI taxonomy): Eukaryota > Viridiplantae > Streptophyta > Magnoliopsida > Brassicales > Brassicaceae > Draba > Draba incana. Next base: position 27,577,361 of record OY755203.1, on the reverse strand, counting down.
AAGAATCAGCCATACAGTTTTCCAATCGTGGTATATAAGAAAAGGAAATCAAAGTGAACTCGATAGCTAGAGATCGGATATTAAAGAGGACTCCATAGACCTCATTGTACTCCTCACCATTTCTCAATAAATTCACCAAAAGTTGACAATCGGAGAAAATGTGAAGGTGATCAAAGTTTCTCTCACGGGCATCTTTCATGGCCGACTTGATTGGTGATGCTTCGGCCACAAGAGCATAAGGGAGGTTACATAGTCCAATGGAGGCATCACAGAAATGCATAGTCGGGGAAGAGCAAAACGTCCAGCCCAGTCCCCCTTTACCTGAAGAAGAATCCCATGCCGCATCTACATAACAGAGTATAGCTTGATTACCTGGAGGTATGGGATCTGCTGAGTGGTTATGAGTCTCCGCCACAGGCGCAGGAGGAGAGAAACTAGGGCTCAAAGACTTGGCCCCTTCCCATGCTTTGGCTTCTTGGAGAGCTTTGGAGACGGTATCTTCTTCAGAGAAACCTCTATTCTCAAAGAGTAACATATTTCTCCTTTCCCAGAGCATCCAGAGTATCCAAGCATAGAGTGCTGCTGCACTTACTCTTGTTGGGGGCAGGTTCTGAAATTTTACTGCTTCCGTAAGAAAACTTCGGAGCGTGGGAACTGATGGAAATGGGGGCATCTGTATAGGGGCTAATTCCCAGACTCGTTGCGCAAAACTACATAAACGTAGCACATGATCTGCACTTTCCATTAAACCACAGTGTTTACATGTTCCATCCACCGAGATACCTCTGGTCATAAGTCGAGAACCCACTGGGAGAGCCCCAACCATGGCTTTCCAAAGAAAGGATTGGATTTTTGGTTGAGTCTTTACTTTCCAAGTACACTTTAGCCAGTTAAAATGATCTCTTGGACCACCTTGAGCCGGTGACGTAAGTGTACTATACCATGATTTTGTCGTGTATATTCCTTTCTTCTCCGGGAGCCAAGTCAGCAAGTCGCATCTTGGGGTAGAGCTAAGATATAGCTTCTTTATGTGGTCCTCATATTGAGGAATGTGTTGCCGAATCACATCCCAGTTCCAATGCTTGGTGATAGGAGATAACAAGGCAGCCACTGTGAGGTGCTGGTTTGAACTATTTGGTGGCCCGAAGGGACATACTGGAGAGGAAGTGGATAGCCAAGGGTCACGCCAAATGTTGATGTTTTCCCCTGCTCCAATTAACCAACCCAGCCCCTGTTTTAGAACGTCTCGACCCACTAAAATACCACGCCATCCGTGGACGAGTTAGACAAGGGGGAGACATGCAAGAGAGGAACTGTGTGGCAATACTTACCCAGTAAAACTCTAGCAGCCAGGGAGTTAGGTGCCTTTAAAAGTCTCCAACTAAGCTTAGCAAGCAAAGACTCATTAAACGCAATGATATCGCGAAAGCCAAGTCCACCCTCTTTCTTTGTAACCGTAAGCTTCTCCAATGCAATCATGCTTATTTTACGAGCATCCGCTTTAGAGTCCCACCAAAAATGAGTTAACAACGATTGAATCTTCTTGCATAACGAGATGGGAAGCTTAAAACACGATATTGCGTAAGAAGGCATAGCTGAGAGAACCGATTTGAGCATGACTTGTTTACCAGCAGCGGAGAGAAAGCGAGTCACCCAGCTGTGAGATTTTTGTCTCATTCTGTCTATAATCGATGAGAAGACATCTCTCTTACGGCGTCCATAGTGTTCCGGTAATCCAAGGTATTTACCGGTACCTCCTTCCTTGTGGATACTTAATTTATGATTTGCAAGTCGTTTCCTAGAGGTCGGGGTCTTTGCTGCAAACGTGATTGAAGATTTAGAGAGGTTAATAGTTTGCCCAGAAGTTTTCTCGTACGTAGAGAGGATGTCACGAAGTACATTGCAACTATCACCGTCCGATTGGCAGAAAAACATCGTGTCATCAGCAAACAACAAGTGATTAATAGTCGGGCTGTTTCTTGATACTTTGATTCCTGGTAGAGAACCATTTTCCTGCGCTCGTCGACATAAGTTAGAGAGGACCTCTGTACAAAGAATAAAGAGGTATGGAGATAACGGATCTCCTTGTCAATCCTCGCGTGGGCCAAACTTTCCCTTGAGGTGCACTGTTAATAAGAAAAGAGTATGAGACAGTTGTGACACATGTCATGATCCAGTTTATCCAAACCGTATGGAATCCGAGTTTAGCAAGTACCGCTCGGAGAAAATCCCATTCAATGCGATCGTAGGCCTTACTCATATCCATTTTAACCGCCATCGAACCCCGAATTTTTGCTTTAGATAACCTAAGATAGTGAAGGATCTCATGGGTTATAAGCACATTATCAGAGATTGCCCGGCCCGGGACGAACGCTGATTGGTTTTCGGATATGAGGTGCGGGAAGATGGATTGGAGTCTGGATGTGAGAATCTTGGCGACGGTTTTATAGAATATGCTACATAGCGCTATTGGTCGAAAATCCGCCACTTTCTTCGGAGATGTGATCTTAGGAACAAGACGCACATGTGTATCGTTATATCCATTAGGGAAAGCACTGGTTATAAAGAAACTTCGCACTACATCAGAGAAGTCTGATCCAACTATCGACCAATAAGATTGGAAAAACCCGCAGAGAAACCGTCAGGCCCCGGAGCTTTCCCTGAGTGAATCGCAAAGGTTGCTTTCCGTATCTCCTCATCCTCGGGGATCTTAATGAGAGTTTGGTTCCATTCAGGAGTAATCAAAGGGTCTAGGACCTCATCGACAATATCAAAACCTCTTGTTGATTGTGACGTAAAAATTGTCTGAAAATACTCAGAAATGATGCTAACAATCTCGTGCTCTTTGTATCTCGTAATACCTTCTTTATCCTCAAGGGCCGTGAACCGGTTGCAAGTACGACGGTCCCTAGTTGCAGCATGAAAGAATCCCGTATTGCAGTCTCTACTTTGAAGCCACAAGATACGGCTTCGTTGTTTCCAGAAATTATCTTCGTCCTTATAAGTTTGTTCCAAACAAGCGGAGAGTTGACCAATGAGAGAATGATCCGGGACTTGACTTGATAGTGCTATCTCAAGGGCAGCTTGAATGTCTTCTATCACCTTTGCACTAATTAAGTTTTGTTCTTTAGCCCAATCAATGAGTTCCCGACGACAACGACTAATCTTGCGATCAATCGTTTCTTGTCCCGCTTCCTCCCAAACTTTCGAGATGAGCTCAAAGATTTTTGGTTTTTCTCTCAAACAGTTGTAAAAGCAAAACATTCCTTTGCGTTTTACTCGTGTATCATCGAAGAAAGTGATGATTGGTCTATGATCTGAACCTTCAAAGCGGAGGTACTCGGAGCGTCCTGAAGGGAACATTTCGACCCAAGCATTATTTGACATTGATCTATCAAGTCTGGCGTGAACTAGGTGGTTGTATCTCATTCCTTTCCAAGAGAGAAAATTCCCTGTATGTTTGACATTCCACAACCCATTTTGAGAGACAAAACTTCGAAATTGGACAAAGGCCCACTCAGGGCGTGGCGGACCTCCTCGCTTCTGTGATTGGTCAAGTATCTCATTAAAATCCCCGGTTAACATCCACGCCGTCTCTCGTGATGCACCTATGTCCGAGAGTTGTCTCCAAACTTCTACTCTCTTAGCACGAATCGGGGAACCATAAACAAATGTAACAAAAACAGAGTGGTCTTCAAACTTTATACGAGTATCGATGTAATTTGGAGAGGAGAATAAAATTTGGAGTTCTATGTCCTGTTTCCAAAACAACGCTAAGCCGCCATTAAGTCCAACAGGAGGAACCGTAAAACTGTTACTATACCCAAGATATTGATAAACTTGTGAAACATACGCATCTTGATTTTTCGTTTCCATTAGAAACATTATGTCCGGGAAGAGTTTAAATCTCAATTCTCTTAGGCGTCGAACTGTAAGGATGTTTTTAATCCCTTGACAGTTCCAACTTGTTATAATCATTAATAACGACTGGATGGTTTCTAAAAAACCATCGAACCCTTACAAGAAGAAGGTATAAGCACCTTAGTAGTTTTACAAGATTTTGAGACTTTGGATGATGGAGCTGCAGCCGGAGGTTCCTCATTAGGGGGAAGAGACTGTGGGCCTCCTGTGTCTTTCCTAGGAGGAGGATCCCGAGAAAGGAAATCTTTCTGTTTACGGGAGCTAGAACTTGGTGGAGGTAGAGTAGCATACCTCAACCTGATAGGTGGTTTCATGGATGTTCGTTTCTTGATAATTCTCCTTTTAACTCCTAGCTTTGATCCCTTAGCTTGAGGGCCACGGCGAGAAGCAAAACCGGACGATGTCCCTACTACCGATGGTAAATCTTGAATTGTAGCCTCAGAGGAGAGGTCAGCTCTGGTTTGTTGTCTAAGGGCCCGAGCTGAAATAGAAGGCAGGACTTGATGCTCGGTGATAGTGTAAGAGGGAGATATAGGACAACGTTCATTTCTCAAAATAGGGATTTCCTGATTGACTTGGACTAGGATTCCAGACTTTAAGACTCTTTTTTGAGAATCCGGTGAGAAAGAGAGACGAGTCTTGATTGATTTCCTTTCTTTTTCCTTTGGATGAGTTTCAATCCTCTCCAGAGCTGGGCGTTTTGTCTTTGCATTGCTTGAACCTGCAAGGAGGTCCTGGATCCCCTGTTGATTTGGTGTTGAGGTTCTCGCCATCCCTCTTGGAGCTATTTGGGCCGATGGTGGAGCTTGTTTCCTCGACGAAGGGGCTCTTTGGTGGGGGGAGCTCACATACCTCTCTGGATGAGGGGAAGAGTCTTTGTTCTGAGGGTACTGATATGGTCAAATTTAACCTAGACCTAATGTAGTGACCCGTACCGCGATCTAGGCCAAGGCCGGCCCAGGTCATGCGGAACGACCGGCCAAGTACCGCGGGACGGTCGGCCAAACATGGATTTTGCCTTAGACCCTAGAAATGACCCCGTACCGATCGGATGAAAACCGCGCCTAGTCACGCGCCGAGACCGGTCCGTTCGGACACCGTTCGGCGCTGGTCAACGCCGAATTGTATGTCGGTAGCGATAGGGACGGGTTGCCGACGTGAAAAACACGTGTCACACGCTAGAGAGGCCCTTTTGCATGCCTTCACCGTGACACGATGCCACGTGTCACCCGATGGTGAGTTCCGGCTTGCATGTGAGCCACAAGGACCGGGAAGCACCTAGGTCCTTGTTAGCTTCCTATTTTCCTATATAAGGAGGACCCTTGTTCCTTCTTAAGACCCATCCGAACCTTCCCTTAAATTTCTAAAGAACCGTTATGCTGTCCGAGTGATTCTTGATCCGTGACCGTGAGAGAAGTCCCGACCCGAGCCAAGTATCGATCCGCGACCCGATAGAGATCAGTACCGTGATTAGATAGAGCGTACTGATCCGTACGAGCCAAGAGACCCGATAGAGATCAATCCGAGAGAAAGTACCGAGTATCGTGCCGATCCGATCTGCGATACACACTGATCCGCAATCCGGTAGAGATCGAGAGCGTATCGATCTGTGACCCGATAGAGAGAAGGGACCAATCCGATCCGTCCAAAGAGACGATCCGAGCCTTTGCCGAGCTGGAAAGTCCATTCTAGCGATCTTAGGAGTTTCACGAAAGGTTGGTATCTTTCGATCCGACCTATGTCCAGTTCCTTAAGCTTGATTTCCTTAAGTTTCCTTGGAAAATCCCTAAGTATTCCTTAGTAAACCTTTGGTTCGTTTTGTATTGAAGGCGAGAACGAATCTAAGGCGAATCCGAGAAGAGTCTTGAGCCGACTCGCATACTTCTTCTTAGAGGTGAGTCTTGGTCATTTTATCGTGTGTTAGATGAGTAGGACACACGAGTTTGATTGTTGTTAAGTTTATGGCCATAGAGGTTCTTGCTAAGATTCAAGGATTTGGTTAAGTGTTTTGGTGAGTCTAAGTTCATGTATTGATGAGTAGAATACATGTAGACAGATGTATGTGTGATGGTGTTGATGAGTAGAACACCTTGCTTGATTAATTGCACTATGCGAACTGAGGTTCAAATAGTTTATTAATAAGAATTGCTAAGTGTTGGACTTAAATCCATGATTGAATATTTATGAGTTTATATGCATGGTTAAATGATATAAAACTTTATAAATACGCGGTATGTCATTCCCGTGTCCCGTGACTTAGTTAGTTACCCGTGGGGTACTAATTAATACTCACGATGACATGGAGAGACGGGATTGCAGCCTTGGCCATGTATGCATAAGCGATCGATGCATAAATTCCGTTAGAGTCCGTAAAGATTCGGCGATGGAATTGTTAAAGGATCATAAGTCTTAGCCTTTGTGGCAAAGGACCGAGTGATGCCTTAACATTCACGTGACGGGAATGGACAACGCGTAAGGCCTTAAGAAAATAGAGAACGTTTAATTGCATACGAGCGGTCATGTTAATTATGCATCTCTTTGAGTGATTGCGTGCTGCTTGATTTTGGGTTTGGATTGGGTTGTATATGTTTAAAATCGTTTAGGTAAAACCTAGACTCACTAAGCATCTAGTGCTTACGACTCAATCTGTTTTGCAGGTAACCATAGACTATTAGACCTTGTGGCACTCGGAACACTAGGAAATCAGTGGTAGAATTTCCTTGTTTTTGTAAATGTATATATGTAATATGTACAAGCTTTTTGGAGTAATAGGCTCAGGATCGATATAATCTTGTAATCGTTTTGAAAGACTAAGTATAAATAAATAAAGGAAGGTTTTTATTAAATGGGGTTTCATACGATACTTAGTCTTGTCCAGACGAACCAACTGTCGAGTAAGACTCGGGTTGGCAAGCCTTGAGTCGTATTCGATAGGGACGGTTGCTGGAATGTCTAGTCTAAGGCTTTAGGATTCGTTCCTGGAACCTCGGATAGGGCGTTCTAGTGATCCTTAGTACCGTTCCGGTCTAGATCCTGGACTGGGGCGTTACACCTACTCTCTCAAATTAAGAGGTCAATTGTAGTACTTAGGGTTATCGAATCCACAGGGAGTCTAAGAAAACACAATAGATTATCAAATTCAGATTATGCTAAGCAAGAATAGTATTAAAGCAGTAAATAAAACGGTTGTAAATCAATCAAAGGAAGAGCTAGGCACATGGAATTCTACAGTGAATCAGAATTGCAGATAAATCAATTATTAGGAATATTAAGCTCAGTTCATGAACATGCACACGAAAGTAAAACAAACCAGTTGTCGCAGCGAATATTTTCTATGTCTAAATCCTAGAAAACCAACTATCGTTGAGATATCAGTTTAATTTAAACAAGCATTAATTTCAGGCACAATTGTTCACAAAACCCTAAATCAAATGTCTTTGCAAATAGAAATTTTTCTCATCAAAAACTAGTTCAAGCAATCAATAAAACTGTCGTTTCTATTAATTACCCTAAATCAGATTTCAGTTTGCGAGGCTAAAATCAGCAATAAGAACAAGTTAAGATGACGAACATTCTAATGATTTTATCCTAACAATCAGATCAGATCAGCAACTCATCAAACACTTTCAAAAACCCTAAACCTAACAAATGAACTACTCAGACATAATCATAGAAGAAAACATGATTTTATTAAATATAAGTCTAAGCAATTCAATATTATAAAGCATCAGCCTAAACAATGGCTGTAAAAATGTATTTATAAAGGTCTCGAACCGTCCTAAACATAAAAGTAAACATCTGGAAACTTCAGGCTTCGAACGGACTTTTCTGCTAAAAATCTGGGCTTGGACAAACAGGGTGTCGAGCGACACCATAGATGGTGTCGATCGACACTAATCTTCAAATCGTAATCTTTTGCTTCAAAAGTTATCGTGTCGAGCGACACAATAAGTCCCGTCGCTCGACACAGCTTCTGAAACTTCAATCCGAATTTGCATCTTCGCCACTTCACTCCGAGAATGCTCCAAAACCTCCAGTAAACATCTTTTATGCTCCAGACGGTCTAGTTCCTAAGATAAAACATAAAAGGCTCGAAAACACCAAAAGACTCGATAAAACGGACATATTATCATGGTATAAAACTGGGTAAAAACCATGATATATCAGGTACTGTGGTTGGTAGATACGGCGTTCTGCATGATCCTTTTGCACATGTTGGTCCTCATATAGGGGAGGAAGGTAATTCCCAGAAGTTCGGGAGTTGTGGTGATGGTTTTCAGCTCAATGGGAGGAGACTCTATGGTAAATATCCCTATTCCCCCCCCCAAAAGGGTGGGAGTCTTTCCGTCTCTGAGGTGATCGATGAATATGAGGGAGCTTGTGCGGTGCTTCTGATCTCAGAGGAGATCTACTTCGGTATCTTTGGGGAGAGGGACCTGAAAGGGGAAGATGGTCTTTCCTATCATTCCTACGTGAATCATGTCTCTTCTTATCCGCCTCAAGCCGGAGTTGAGTATTCTTCTGGCTGATACCCATATACTTTTGGGAGAGAGATGAGTTTGCTTCCACCATACGGCAATCATCTTGTTCATGGAGGAGTGAGAAACAGAAGAAACAGTGTTTCTCTAGTTTTAGGTACTCAAATTCAAGAGTAGCTTCTTCTCCTTTAGGGAACGTAAACACCTCAGGGCATTTATCTCAACAAGCACACTACCTTCATTAGTGTCATCCCTCTTAAAAGTTCCCAACTTTTCACCAATGGCTTTTAGTGTGCCCGGTTTCCAATAATGGAGAGGTAGGCCATGAATCTTAACCCAAAAGGGTATAATATTAGGGAAAGAGTCAGACACCACTGGTTCCCAGCGTTGAATCACCAGCATCCATCTCTTATAGTGAAACGGAGTTCTCCTCAAAACCTCTTGTAAATCTTGCTCCGATTGAAATCTGAAACTGAAACGTTCTCGTCCCAATTCCCTGCCTTCAAGTCTACCACGAAGGCCCCACAACTGAGGCATAAAGTTGATTACTGCTCTAGGTCGTTGGATCTCTTGGTTTGTAACCCTGCCAATAAGGGTTAAACGGTTCTCCGCAATGAGATCTAAGTTATCCACTTGAGGGAGTCGAGTGGGAGATTCTTTGGTCCATCTATGGTGACTACCAGTCCCTTTTCCTTTTTCCTCCCTGATGTAGCGGCGCGACATGGTAGAGAGCCCGGAGACAAGGTGTTAAGAAATGAGAAATGTAATACGTACGTCAAAAAGGGAACCCTAGGACCAGCAGTTGAGTAAGAGAGGAAACCAAAGCAGAACCTTCAACAAGGGAAAGACGAAATCAAAACACAACACAAAAACAAAAACACAGACTGCACTGGGCAGTAGAGAAGGTCACAAGACGCTAGTGAATAGATGAACACAAGCAGATCTGATAACCTATCGATTTGGCTTCTTCTTCTCTATGTTAAAATGCTTGCATCACGATTGGAGAAGATCTTCATCACCACCACCGGAGCCCAGGCTTCAAGCTCTGCCGTAATCCACCAGCGGGGTAATCCGTCACTTATTCAAACCGCCCTACCCATAACAACATCGTCTCTGTCTCACATCACATAGCTTATTGCCAATTTCAAGCCGCTAATTTCGCTTCACTCCATCACCACTTTGAGCTTGAGGGGGCATATAGAAGGATAAAGAATGATCGTAGAGATATTTGTGAATATTCTTATGAGATTGTAATTATCTTATATTAGGAAACTATGTTAAATGTGTATATCATTCACTACCTATATAAAGGTATGTAACCGAAAGCTTATCATTATGAGAGTAAATAATACTTCTTCCAATTCCTAAACTCTCATCAATCTAATAATATCTTGATGTTGTTCTTAGAGGCGATTATTTTTATTTTTTTTGCATTTCAGAAAGGATGGAGTGCTAACCTGGGTACACGATCAATCGATCGTGTATGGTGATCGGTAGATTCCTAGTCTCTGGAAATTTACTGATTTTTGCTTTGCACTACGATCGGTCGTTTGGCTCCGCAGATCGATCGGTTACAAGTCTCTAAAGAACTCGAATATTTGATTTTGTTAATCGATCGATCAGATGCCTATCGAGACTGATTAGCTCTTTTGAATTTCGATCCAAAAATATTTTCTTCTCTGATAACACTAAGTAATTTTCATTAAAAACAAAAGAAAGCTTAAAACAAGTCTAGACTCTTACTAGTGGGTTGCCTCCCACTAAGCACTTCTATTCAAAGTCGTTTAGCTCGACTTAGTTTGTTCTTTAGGATAAGCTTGTGGAGGAAGCTTTGAGTAATTTGCGGTTCCCTTAAACTCTTCCTTGAATTCTCTTCTTCCCTTCCTTAGTAGTCGTGACATCTGAACATTGGTGTCTTGAACTCAGTATGGCATCGTAGAATTGGCATCCATCCACATAAGAAAGTAAAAGTATTTTCTTCGTCATGTCAAAACAAAATTACCCCTTTTGCGTAGTTGTCAACGATCAAGAAATCTGTTGGGTTGGAGGTACTTCCCATTTGGACGTTGAGGTTGTAGATGATCCCAAGGATCTTTGGTGAGGACAAATCTACTAGCTTCACATTGATCTTTGTTGGATCAATATCTGACAGCCTTAGAGTGGTTGTGTCTGCCCTTGTTCATGCAAGCTTATGTGTCACATATTCCATCCTTGAAAGAAGCTTCTTGAATTGAGAAGGAAATGAGAAACGACCTAAGATCCTCTTTCTTCGTGACTTTTTGTAAGGAAGGTTTGGTGAGTTTCCTTATCTTGAGGAACAACCTTTGGATCTTCGTCCTTTGGTCGTTACTTGAATAGAAGAATTCTTTTACTGGGTATATACCGCATACGTCATTAAAGCCAACATCTGGAGGTATTCTCCTTACTAGCTTCTCGAATTTCTCAAAGTTTTCTTTTGTTATTGTCCTCTTCTTCTTCTTCTTCCCACCAAGACGATGTCTTATATTCAACCAATCTTCAGAACCAAAGGAGTTATAATTTACCTTTATATCTGGTAGTACCCATTCGATCATGTTGACTTTAACATAAGGCTCATGTTCTCAGGGGCCTTTAGTGCTTTCTCAAGAGTCTTGATGCGCTGAGTAAATTGAGACCTTGAATCATTTTTACGTTTCACCAAAGTGCTCACATCTTTGCTTGTTGCAAAGATTTTTCCCAGTACGTCTTGATAGATCCCATCCACCTTGAAGCCGAAATCAGATACATTTTTAATATTTCATGAAGCATTAACATCGAATCCTTCCACACGAGATGACAGTTAAGAGATAGTGGCTTCCATTGTCACAGTACCATGCTCGAGTTGAATTAATGTGGCTGTTATTCAGGTCAAAACCGATGAATTTGCTCTTGGTGTTGTGGTGCGTGTTGGTAGCGTTCTTCTTCACCTTTTCATCTATAAGCTGGAGTGTATGATCTATCTTTTGGATATAAGAGGTAAGACCTTCAATCTTGTTTCCCAAATCTAGGCAAATCTTGTCTATTCTAGCGTGGATTTATGCGTTCATCATCCCTGGAAATCAAGGTATTCGCTCACCATTTTTTCCATCCTTTGTTCATAAGATGGTTAAGGAGGAACATGATTAGGTCGGTGCTGGTATTGCTTATGCTGGAGTCGGTACAGTGGTGGCCTTTGTTGCATCATTGGTGATATTTGAGCGTAGCCATTGCGAGCTTCTTGAGATGGTTTGAAAGGTCTAGGATTGCGTATTTCGTTAGCTAGAGCTTCAGGCATCGTGATCTTGTCAGGATTTGTTGAATTGTGATCTCTCATGTTATGTTCCTCAAAAGAAAAGAAAAAATGAATTTAGTAAAAGAACTTAGTCGAAACTCTTAATCAAAAACTAACGGTACTGCATAAATCCTTGGCAACGACGCCAAAATCTTGATAGGTATAAAGTTTTACCCTAATTAAAACAATCAAAACTTCAACTGCCCAGTTAATCAATCGTAGTATTTAAGGATTAAATTCACAGAGATTTAGAGTTCACACAAGTAATATAGATTAAGAAATTATGTTAAGCCAAATAAGGGGCTTTTAGACGGGTCAAATTTGGTTTGTAATCAATAAAATAAAAAGCCTTTGGTCTTCAGGTATTCATAGGGAATACGATTCGAATTATTCAGGAACTTCCAGGGATATATCAGATTATTTCCTAGCAAATGACTGCAACAATAAGTTATCCTAATTCTCGCAGTGATAACTTCTATGATTTATCAACCTATTAATCAACTCTTCCAGTCAATAAGATGATGTTAAAGCATTAAAGCACAAATTCAATTGTTCATCTAATTCGGTAACTCAACTCTCGCAAGTTAAAGCACTAGACTCATTAAAGATCGCAAGTCATGGCAATATAAAAGAACGGTTAGAACTACGAAATCGCCTAAGAACAGTTACAAGGTGATCAATCAAGAAACATTCATTATCGAATAGACCAAGATGAAGGAACTCCCTAGAAATCAATCCTAACTATCGAACCATAAATTTCCCCTTTGAATATCCCATTAAACCCTACAAAAGAACTACTCAAACATGATAACAAAGACCAAAGCAATAGTGATAAACTCATATTTCAGCGTTTCTTAGGCATATATTTGCATACATTCATCATTCATATTGCATCGTTACTGTGTATTTTAGAATCATATTATCTTACTTTAGCTAAAAAATTGCATTTTAGAGTTTAGGATTAGGTCATTGTACATATTGCATGTTTTAATCTATTTTTCAGGTTGCATCCCTTTCTTATTCATGTATATTTTATTTATTTTGTATTTCCAAAAGCGTTTAAATCTAGCAAATTGTTATATTCGTGTAGCAATTATCATACTAGACTCACCAATGTGTGATTTAAACAAATCAAGTTATGCCCTTGATTTGCTCCTTTTATGTTTCTAGAATTAAATTTGATTTAGTTGCATGTCTACACAGACTACATTGACTGACTACATTGACTGATCTCTCCATGTCATTTGTGATAATGAATTTTTGGAGCCAAACAACGAAACTTCTACTGAACGTGTAGGGAAGGTGTTCTTAATGCAAGAAAGATGGGAAGCAATCTGGTTATTCCTGGACAAACTAGATCCATCCTAGGTAAGTAACAGAGTTTGCGCTACTTTGGCAAATCTTGTTTGTTGTTTCTGTTTTAGTGTGGAACGTCGAGGAGATAGATTCGATTGATGTGTGTAACATAATCGCTAAATCGTAATTTTGCATGTTGGTCTATGGAAAGATAAAAATGATTATGTAAATTACAAAGGATAAAAATTTGTTGGTGTGATTGGAAATTACAAAGGATATGGTATATTCTCTAAATCTCTGGATATGGATTCATGTCCGACTATTCTTACTATCATGTTCTCTATTCAGATTTTGGAACCATGCCAAAGCTATATTGCATATCAAATTAATTGTCACAGGTTTATTCTGACCTCGCATTCTGTTATTCGACTATTATGCCATTTTAGTTATCACAGATATACTTGTTTTAAAAAATTAGTATTCACCTCCGCTACGCACTTTTCCTAGTAGATTGATGGAAGATTAAAAAGTGAAGGCTGACCATCCTCCGATGGTGCACGGAATGTTCCCATCAACTCAACACTCGTGGTCATTTTCTACCAGTCAGGTATGCCTTTGTTTCATGACTCTGGATGTGATTGGAAACTTGTTTTTGGTAGTCTCATGGCGAACAGCTCTTGGCTGCATTTCCCAACATTGGAAATCATGTTAAATTATCAATCACTGTTAATAGTAGATTGCCTTTTAGAGGGTTCTGACTGATGTTCTGCGAAAAAAAATTAATTTACTTTGTTACACAATGGTGGTTTTCTTTTTCGTCTCTAACTTCTTTCCATTGTGATGGTAGTGCCACTTGCTATGGAAAAAGCTATCAGGGAGATTGTGTCTGGTTTTGTACAACTTAGTGTTTGCATCGCATGCCAAACAAATTATCTAGTTTCGTTTAGGCATGTCAAACGGGCCAACCCGGCCCAAAACCGTAAAACCCATATATAAATAAGTCCAGTCCGGCCCCGCCCGAAAATATATAGGCTTACTTTTTAAAGTCCGGCCCGACTCCGGCTTCAAGGTTTTATGGGTTTTTTCGAGCTTTTATTTTGAAACAGAAAAATAAAATATAATAATTATTTATAGATAAAACTGAGCTACGTTTCGTCAAACAACCCATAAGAATTATATTCTGACTTTTATTAAGAGAATTAAACACCTACTAATAATTTATCTTACTAAAAATCCAATTTGACTAAAAACAAAAATTACACCAAACGAATGTAAATATCAACTGAATCCAATTAACTTTAAATAAATAGTACTACCAAACAAAACATAAATCAAAATACTAAAAATCTAGATAATGGAGTTAAAAGTAGGAATTTCGAATTTGTTTTTTAAAACATCACCAAACGGATAGGAGAGGAACGCCAAGGATTTGGTTTCTTGACCACGAAGTAACACCTTAGACGAGGGGTATCCCGGTGGAGGAACAGCCAAGTCATCTGGACTACGACCAGGGACAAATGAGATAGCAACACATGCGGCAGAAATAGTTACATAATTCACACTCTTGGCTCCATACTCTTTAGCTATTTCCGGAATCCAGTGAGCAAAATCGAAGAAGATCAGATCCGGCTTACCAATAGAAACCATTTCTTCGACCTCATTGCGTGTCCGATCCATAGCCGTGGTAAGAAAACTCTCTAGCGAGAACGGGATATCGGAGGTTGTCTCGGCGCCAGCAGGGAGGCCATCAACAAGAGGTATGGTAAGAGTATGAAAGACAATGCAGTTTGGGAAGAGATTGAGAGGTTCCAGTTGCTTCAAAACTTTCTTCGGCAGCAAGAAAGTGATTTTGTGCCCTTTCTCAGCTAGTTTGTTAGCAAGATGCAGAAATGCAGTCATGTGACCAAAAGCAAACCATGGGAACATAAAAGCATGAAGTGTTGAGCTCATTCTTGTTTAATATTCCTCTGTTTTACTTCTAATCTTGTTCTTGGGAGGTTCTTATGTTTTTGTTTAGAATTCTGTTGCAGATGCCCTGAAGATTAGGAGAGTAATCTTATAAAAATTGAATGATTCAAGTTTGTTAAGAATACGTCAAGCCTTTTGTTATCCTTTTGTTATTTAGTCTAATTAAGTTAGAGTTTTATGAATTGAATGGTTCAAGTTTGTTTAAGAATACGCCAAGCCTTCTGATATCCTTTTGTTATTTAATCTAATTAAGTTAGAGTTTTATGAATTGAACGATTCAAGTTCTTTTCCTTTTGTTATTTAATCTAATTGAGTTAGATTAATATGAAATGAGATGATTCAAGTTTGTGAAGAATACGCCAAGCCTTTTGTTATCCTTTTGTTATTTAATCTAATTAAGTTAGATTTTATTGAATTGAATGGCTCAAGTTTGTTTAAGAATACGCCAAGCCTTTTCTTTATTTAATCTAATTAAGTTAAAAATATATGGAAACTATGTCCTAATCTTTTGGAAACTGCAAAGATCATGACATTCAAAATTGTCGCGAAAATATCTAAAGTACAATTGCAAAGATGCTTAAATTATGCGATGTCCTTTTTATTACATGTTAATCCTCCGTTTAAGATTTTATGAATTGATGATGATGAATTGTAGACAAGACATATTAATTGATTTTATTTAGGACAATTCTCAAAAATACCACCAAAAAAAGTTTTTGTTCCAAAAATACCACCAATGTCCAAAAGTTCAAAAAATACCATTTTTCTAAAAGTTCTAAAAATACCACAAAACTAAAATTAACTTTAAATATTCAAAACTAAAACCCTAAACCCCAAATCTAAACCTCCATCTCTTATCTTCCGAGAGTGATACTACAATCAGCTAGTTACTACTTACCTCGAAAACCGTCCATTCTCTTCCCTCTCCACCTCCACCGCCACCTCCATCTCCTTTGTCATCATCATCCTAGCGTTCAGTATATGTTGCCCGTTCTGCGGAACCAAATTAATCTGACAATCACTCATCAAAGACTCCCACATCGACCCAAACCCGCAATGGCTAACGAAACATATCCCGCTGAAGGATGGCTTAACACCAAATGTTGCTGAATCCAACCTCCATAAGTTTATACAAAACGCCACGTCCTCGTACCCTTTCTTCAAACCCTTCCAGTAAGGCTTCCTCGACCGATTGATACACCCGAAGGAGGCTTAATCGCCACTAGAAACTGGTTTATCGTGTTTCCCACGGGTTGGGTACCGAAAGCGCAAAACACAACTGAACCTGTATTGAATTTTGTTAGCCACTGACTCCGCCCATCGAGAGGCTCTAACGAGGATTGGGTTCAGGGGAGAATTGGTCGGGTTAAGTAAACGGCAAGTCCTCATAGCGATGGCATTGCAGTTTCTCATCGCGGTAACTTTCTCGTCTAAGAACGAACTAACCCGTCTTCCCTTCTCCAGATGAAGCTTAGGATTCTTGCTTCGTGCGCAAGCAAGACAACTTCTGATGGCGGGTAACCTATAGGCGGTTTAGCTAACTCCTCCCCTGACTTTTCCTTCCCATCAATGACCTCTCAATGTTGAATCAAACGGTTTTAGCACCGACCGGTTGAGCAGTTTCCGGTATCCAAGAGGCGGAATCATAGAAACCTGGTCCGGTTTGATTGTATTGAGAATGGTCTCGACTTCTGGCCGAGTTTCGTTCATTGCAACTGCAAGCAAATGAGTCAAGAAGAAGGGGACATCAGAGTTAGTCTATGCACCGGGAGGGAGCCCTTTAACCCGAGGGATGGAGATGGTGCGGAAAGATATGAGATTCGAATACAGATTATTAGATTAATTAAGACGTCAAGCTGATTTAGAGCTTTCTTGGGCAGCAAGAAAGAGTCTTGTGGCCTTTCTCTGCGATGTAACTTTGATGTGGTAAGCCATGAGCCATAAAGAGTTGGCCCAACTACATATTTATTCGACTTTATTGTTACTTGAAACCTACAAGTTTGAGTTATTTTTAAAGTGTAACACTTGCATGTTTTAATTCAAAGGTGGTCATAACGTTTGACTCTTCATGTGTAACCCTCGGACTAAATCTAGCGCATTCATTTGTTATATTACTCTATAAATTGTTTGCTTCTTTGGATACCTTAAACTATTCCAATTGAATCTCCTCTCTCAACAAAACAAAAACAAAAAAATATACACAATGGAAGGTAGGATCCAAGCTCTAATCTCAACGATTCTCATCGTCACTCTATGTTCATTGCGGTCAGGGCTAGCCGAGGTGCACATGACACCTCAATTTCTTTCCATTCCTGCCTCCCTTATCGATCTCACAAAATGTTGGTCATCACCAGAGCCGGATTTGAACACATTTCTATGACACATTTGAATGGGCCCCCACATAATAAGGGGCCCCACTAAAAAAAAATTTTATATGATATACTGAAAATAAGAAAAATAATATATTGACGAAGATGTTTTATTGATGAAGGGGATGAAACTGTTTTATTAAACATGCGGTTTTTTGTATGGCTTTTCTTCTTACTTTATAATTGTTTCACGTTTAAGATATTTCGTATGGGGCCCCGATTCGCTCAAATCCGGCTCTGGTCATCACTCTTTAATGTTCAAGGTTGCGTACTCGATATCTACAAATTCTCTGTGACCGGTAAGTTTGGAAATGTTAAACCGACGTGTTGCAAGGCGTTTATGGATGTCGATGCTAAGTGTTGGCCAAAAATGTTTCCGTTGAATCCGTTCTTCCCTCCTCTTCTCAAAAATGCTTGCTCTCGCATCAACGGAGCTTTTACCAAGCACATGGTACCTCAACTACCTATCATTCCTGGATTTTCTTTTCCTGGTTCTCCTATCGATCTCGAAAAATGTTGGTCATCAATTATGAGCATCCAAGGTTGCGTAACTGAAATCCACAATTCAATTTTCACGGGAAAGTTTGAAAATGTTGGAGCTATGTGTTGTAAAGCAGCTTTGGTTGTGGATGCAAAATGTTGGCCGCAGATGTTTCCATTAAATCCATTCTTCCCTCCTCTTTTCAAAGATGCTTGTTCTCGCATCAACGCAGCCGCTCCTACACACAAGTGAAGTTAGTAGTGAAACCATCATTGAAAATGCTTTCAATATAAGCTTATTATTATAGTTTATTTTTGGTACTGAAACGGGACAATGTCCCCATATATTGTTAAACTTTAAAATAAACAACTACAACCGAGTCTAACGCGGAATCGGGATCCCACAATCATCTTCTAACCGAACCAAATCAACAATATCCGGAACCAAATCAAACATATGAAAACCCAGTGGTAGAGAAAACACATAGTTAGCGAGTCCATCCGCAAGACGGTTTGCTTCCCTATACATATGATTAATACGGACTATCTAGTCCCTCGATAAAAAGTCATAGGAATGACAACGGATGAGTTCCACTTATCCTTGTCTTAAGAAACCCTACAACCACATCCTAATCTACCTCAATCTCCAACTGAGTCACCCCTCGGTCCCAAGCAATCACGAAACCATAATAGACACCCCACAATTCGGCCATCGGTGCAGAATATATCCCAATATTAAGAGCAAACCCAACCACACCAATTTTCTCTCGCATCCCTTAAAACTCCTCTGGAGGTTGCCAACCTCGGATTACCCCTTGAAGCCCCATTCGTGTTTAGTTTCACCCATCCCTCTGACGGACGCGTTCAAGCTATCAGTCCTTCCACTCGTGTTCGACGATCCGTGTACTCTCCTCTGTCTGCATGTGCGCTAAGTAAACCTCTTTAGCTAGATCCTTAAGAACTGCACTCGATCCCGACATTTGTCATTAATCCCGAAAACGTTTTCACATCGCCATTTCCAACCCCACCAAACCGTTATAACTAATAATGTAGACCAAGGGCTCTCTCCCACCATATAATCCTCCCCCAATTTCCCATATAACCACTTGATCAATGGCTTGGTAAAGAACATCCTCCTCTTACTAGGGGGAACAAGTCGCTGCCAAACACCCTCCATAGCGGGATAATCAAGCATAATATGAATAATTGTCTCTTCACCACCTTTACAAACCTGGCATATCCCCGAATCGCATAAATGCCTTATTATTATAGCTGCTATTTTCAATATTCAAGATGTTTATGTGCTCCAATGATGTCATCTCTTTTAAAACCATTTATTCTAAAAAAATATCAATTTCTAAAAATCAAATAATTCCTATGTAGAAGAAAAATTAAAAAAGAATAAAAATGATCACAATGGAATGTACTTATACATTGACATGTATATAGCTACTCTTAACGTAAAATCATGGATCATCTCCCAAAGATTAAGACTAACTTGATCGAGTCGTATGCATATAGAACATATTGTAGGAGCTGGATTCTCACAATTGAATTTGTAAGGTTCTTTAGAGAGAGGAAAGCTTCTTAGATTAAAAACACAAAGACAAAAACAAAGATGAAAATTAGGGTTTTATTAGTTGGAAAGCTGTAACAGGGTTTTTGTGCAGAGTTTCCTCATCCCTCTATTGTGAGGATGTACAAGACCATTTATAGTGTTATAGGTCGGTTGGGCCAAGCCCAATACAAAATAGGAAGTTTCTTAAGTTTTCTAGGTTTTCCATTTAAGCCGCAACCACTAGGTCGGCTGGGCCTTAAATGGGCCTTGATCTTCTGGATTTGACCATTGGGCTTTAAATTAGCCATCGATTCTTTGAGGGAAGATTTGACCCCTACAGTTAGTCCCCCAGTTCAACAGTCTTAAAGATAAGAGTGTTGAAGTAAGGGTGTTCAGATGAAGAATCGATTTTCGTTTATACCGTAAGTGCATTGATACCGATCCGTCTATCCCAGCGAATTTCATAGTGAAGAGAGCCAAAAGAATTGAGTAGAGCTGATCACATCGAATTGAACCAGAGATGATGATGCATTGTCGAAGATAACAGCAAGCCCAGCCAGCGACGAAGACTTATTGTTGAATTCAGAAAGCCCAGTGATGAAGATTTGGTCTTGAGTTCAGCGAACCCAATGGGAATAACTCGTCTTTGTTTTCGGCGAGCTTAGTGGCGAGGAATCATCTCCAAGTTCAACGAGCCCAGTGGCAAGGATTTGTTATCGAATTCGGCAAGCCCTGGGATGAGCTAGACAGTTAGGAGAACTGTTAAGCGATAAGCTCGACGAGTCAGCTAAGCACAGACGAGCAAGGTGGCTAGGCAGCTTGTAAGCTAGGTAGCAAGGTAGTTCGTCAAGCAGGGAGCTTGTCAACTAGGCAGCTAGGCAGCTCTTGTGGTAGACATCTCGTTTGTTAAACAACTCGTTGAGCGAGGTAGCTCATCAGGTAGGCAGCTCGTCTGGGAAACAACTCGTCAGGTAGAAAGCTTGTCAGGTAGGCAGCTCGTCTGGCAAACAGCTCGTCAGGTAGAAAGCTTGTCAGGTAGGCAGCTCGTCTGGGAGACAGCTCGTCAGGTAGACAGCTCGTCGGGTAGGCAGATGGTTAACAAGGCAGTTCGTCAAGTAGACTCACAAAAAAGAGAGGCGAGGATCGTTTTCGATGAGCCCAGTGGCGAGGATTCATTGTCGAATTCGGCAAGCCTAGCGATGACTCGTTGAATAGTTTGGCGAGCCGAGTGATGAGGCCTCGTTGTCGAATTCGGCGAGCCTAGTGGCGAGGACTTGTTATCGAATTCAGCAAGCCCATTGACTGACGAAAAAATGGCGAGCTGGATGAAGACGTGTCGTCGAAGACAATAGCAAGCTACGTGAGGGAATTTTACTGAAAATAAGGGTAAGCTGATGGAATACGTCTTGATGAAGATATGCGGCGAGCTTTATGAGGATTCTTTGTGGCGAGCTGATCGAAGACATTATGCGGCGAGACGGGTGAAGATATGTTGTCGGAGATAATGGCAAGCTACATGAAGGCGTTTTACCGAAAATAAGAGTGGACTGAATGATGACGCCCTGCTCGAAGAGAAAAAGCGAACTGAGCGACAACATCTTGTTGAAGATAAGAGCAGACAGAGTGGCATCGTTTTGTGGAAGATAAGAGCTAGCTAAGTGACGTTGTTTGGTGGAAGATAAGAACGAGCTTAGTAACATTTTGTCAAAGGAAATGGCGAGCCGAGTGCGACGGCGATTCATTGAAGGAGATAGTGAGCTGAGCATGATGATTCGTCGAAGGGGATGGCGAGCCCAGCCGAGAATCATGATGATTGAAGGAAATGAAGTATAAAGAATTCACAAGTCTAAATGATATGATTTTAACGCCATTAGAAAACTAATTCAAAGATATGTCTTGGGTTAAAATTTCAGCTCGTCATGTTTTAAGCTCAGATCGCGGCGAACTGATCTTTTCAGATCGGCATAATGAATTAAATAGGCATGTCTTTAGTAAATAAGATTTATCTTTCCAACCGAAAGTTCAAATAATATGAATTTAACGTTATTGGAAAGCTGATTCAATTTTCTATCTGGTGACAAAATTTCAGCTCGCAACGTTATCTGCTCAGATCGCAGCGAGCTGATCTTTTCGGATCGGCATGATGAGTCAGATCGACGTATCGTTAGAAAATCAGTTGTATCTCTTCAACCAAAACTCCGAATTATATGAATCAAACGTCAATAGAAATCTGACTCAATAGCCTATCCGATGATAAAATTTAAGCTCACCATTTTTTCTGCTCAGATCGCGGCGAGCTGATCTTTTCGGATCGGCATGATGAGTCTGATCGACGTATCGTTAGAAAATCAGTTGTATCTCTTCAACCATAACTCCAAATGATATGAATAAAACGCCAATTGAAAGTTGACTCAATTTTCTATCCAATGATGAAATTTCAGCTCGACACATTTTCTGCTTGAATTGTGATGAGTCGATCTGTTCGGATCGGCATGATGAGTCAGATTGACGTGTCTTTGGAACATTTCCAACCTCACTCCAAATGATATGATTTCAACGCCATTGGAAAGCTGATTCAATTTCCTATATGGTGGTGAAATTTCAACTCTTCAAGTTTTCTGCTCGGATCGCGGCGAGCCCAGTGGCAAAGATTCGTCTTTGAGTTCGGCGAGCCCCTTGGCAAGGACTCGTCTTCGTTTTTGACGTGCCCAGTGGCAAAGACTCGTCTTTGTTTTTTGATGAGCCCAGTGGCAAGGACTTGTTTCGAGTTTGGCGAGCATATGAGCGAGGACTCGTCTTCATTTTTGACGAGCCCAGTGGCGACGACTCGTCTTCGTTGTCGATGAGCCCAGCGGCAAGGACTCGTCTTTGTTTTTCACCAAGCCCAGTGGCGAGGACTCGTCTTCGAGTTTGGCGAGCCCAGTGGCGAAGACTCGTCTTTGTTTTCAACGAGCCCAGTGGTGAGGACTCGTCTTCGTTGTCGACGAGCCCAGTGGCAAGGACTCGTCTTCGCTTTCGACGAGCCCAGTGGTGGGGACCCGTCTTCGTTGTCGACGAGCTCAGTGGCGAGGACTCGTCTTCGAGTTCGGCGAGCCCATTGATGATGTGTTGCTGAAGATAATGGCATGCTCGCTGACGATGTTTCACTGAAGATAACGACGAGCCGAGCGACAAATTTCGCCGAAGATACCAGCGAGCCGAGCAACAAGTTTCGCCAAAGATATCGGCGAACTCACTGACGATGTTTTGCCGAAGATAACGACTAGCCGATCAACAAGTTTCACCAGAGATAATCGCGAGCCGAGCGACAAGTTTCGCCGATGATACCGGCGAGCCGAGCGACGACGTTTCACCAAAGGTAACGGCGAGTCGAGCCAAAGGGGATGATGATGATGTGTTTATAGAAGAATGAGATAGCATGCCATTAATAGGATGATGGAGAGCCGCTATTTTTGTGATGTCTACGTGATTAAGCTTGTTTTAGCGTTTTCAGTTAGCTAACTTATATACTCTGTTGTAGGGGTGGGCAAACGGGATTTGGGACGGGAATTTTTGGGAACGGGAACGGGACGGGTATTTGGGAATCAAAATATTTGTCCCATGTATGTCCCATATATATTATGGAACGGGACAGGATCGGGACGGAATGGAACAGGAACGGAACGAGAATTCCCGAAAAAACATGACAAAAGAAAATTTCAAAAAAAAATCTCAAAACAATAACAAAATGAAATATCATAAACCAAAATCATAAAAAAATCTCAATAAATTAAAATAACTTTCAAACTTCAGTTTCATAGTACTACCAAATTGCAATTGAACAAACTAAAGTCTTATTAAATAAAATAAATTTTTAAGTAGACCAACACTTGCAACTTAATAAACTAAAGTATTACTAAAATAAAATAAAATTCTAAGTAAACCAACACTCTCAAATCTCAAATCTCAATAGGTAAAACAATTTTCGGATCAATCTTTTCTTGCAAATGATTTGTAGCATACAAAAAAAATTACTCATATGGTAACATATATGAAAAACTAAGAAACTCATATCTACTAAGATATATTTTATACAAGTAAATATTTACTTCGGGACAAATGGGACTTCGGGAATTCCCATTCACGTCTCGTCCTGTTCCATTCCCAAACGGGAATCACTCACTTGTACCATTTGGGAATATAATTCAATATGGAACGGGAATATAGGGCCGGGAATGGAACGGAACGGGACGGTTCGGTACGGAACGGGAATTATGTCCACCCCTACTCTGTTGTTTTGAGTTTTATGTTCATTTCTTGGATCATGGAAAACTCTTACACGTAATAGGCGAACCACTACTTAAATTGTTTTGGTTTAGACCAGCGATTTTTTTACTGTCCTTTTGAGTTGAACATTTTGGTTTACAAGAGTGTTCCCATGAACATGCCTGCTCCAGTAATGAATACTTGGCGTTTTAGACCAGCGATTAGGTAGCTGGGTTTTTGAGATTGAACATTTTCGTTGGGCCAAACCCAATACAAAATAGGAAGTTTTCTAAGTTTTCTAGGTTTTCCATTTAAGACACAACCACTAGGTCGGCTGGGCCTTGATCTTGTGGATTTGACCACTGGGCTGACTTGAGTTAGGCCACTGCTTAGATCTTTGCTTATCTGATTCATCTTCGGTTAGCTTGTTTACCGGATAACCGGTTTGACATATACTTTGTCTTTTTTAGGTCATCGATTCTTTGAGGGGAGATTTGACCCCTACACATATAATATTCAAATAAGACCTACACGACCAACGCCATTTCAAGTTTCAAGATTTAAAAGAAAACTCAATTTGTTGTCTTTTTTTAAAGCATGACTGCTTGACATCAGATTAACTTTGATCCATTGTATAGACCGTTTTTGAAAAGGTTTAGAAACATGTAGTTTTTGATAGAGGAAACGATTATCCTATGGGCGTGGGATAATAATCACCCCACAAAACGACTATGGGCATCTTCTTTAACAACCCGCAGCGGCAGCGACTCACAAAAATGCAAAGAAATATTAAAATATTAGTTGCTTGCACTCCAAGTCTGTGGAGAGTTGATCGTCGATGTTGGTTTTCGGAGACGCAGCGGCGCCCTTAGCTGCCGCTAGAAAATCCAGCGTCACTTTTTACCATCATCACCTCTATTTACTTGTTTCTGCGTCACCCCTGCATCACTACTCTCTCTACACATATGCGTTAAATTTAACATAATTCCAAAGAAGCTTTTTCTGTGACGCCGACGCTGCCGCATCGTTTACGAAAAGAACATGCCCTATGTAACAAACGCAAGCAGTGAAACAACCTTACCATAAGTTACTAGGTATAAGTATAACTAACTAATTTAAAACTCAATAACTGGTGAAGGGTTTTTTGAAGAAACCCTTTCCAAAAATAGGCGTATGCTGCTTAAGAGCAGAGAGAACACGGAATTCTTTAGTAAAAGGCGAAAAAATAATTCGCTTTGTTCTCACTACACAGCTCCGTAAGTGAGAGACTCATTGAGCAAAAAAATAGTTCGCTTAGTCTTTATCTATACAACAGATTACTCTTTGCTCTTGAATACTGTAACCGATGTGGGACTCTCAAATTAGTAAGATGAAACTATTCATGGGTTTGCCCAGATATGGACCTAGCCCCATATATTTTTAAGCCCATCTCAAATTTTATTGTTCCATATCTGATTTGCCACGTCGGGGAAAGTGGCAATTTAACAAAATAGAGATGAAGTCATGAAGATGAATTAATATATCTATATAAACCGGAGGTCCATCCAGAATAAACCGAATATTTTTCTAGTTAACCGCCGGTCTTATTTATTTTATAAAACGAGTGGTCACGTTGGTCGCTAGCTGAATATGTTACTATACAACCAAAAAATTTGGAAACTCTGTAACTTCGTTTCGTTTGTATCTAATTAGCTTACATAAATTCCATACAAGTGAGAAGAGAGAGACCTTGTATGTGTGGGACAAAGTGAGCTATTATTTTTTCCTCTAGTGTTAGGAACAAGAAACACAAAATAGAATTGACGTGAATCCGGATTGAATTCTGAGGTTTATGTTATTAGGGGTTTCTTCTTTTCAAAACTAAAATGTTGAAGAAAATATGGAGTATATAAATTTTGCTGTTATAAAATAGGAATGTAACATTTGCTGGCCCTTGAATGCTAGCTAGGTTTTATCATCTACAATAATATATGATTTCTTAGTTTAGTAAAAAAATTACAAATCACATTGTAGTCATTCAGAAACACAAATCAACACGATGGACTGTTGAAAAGAAATTGTAAATGAACATTTCTCTCTCATAGCAAACTTCTTTTACAAGCAGTTATTTATGATGTGTGGAAAGAAATAAACGGAAGACTACATCAAATTAATCCTAAGCCGGCTAACATAACTGTCAGAGACATACAACAAACAATGTGAAGGAAACTATACACTCTGGATCGTATTTCAGAAATTGAGTTGAGTCCAAGCTCTCCTCCCACTTTTCTATCAACTTGGCTTGAGTTTTTTCAGTTTTAAATGGCTCCTGCTCATCCACTTGCTATTGTCTTCGAAGATTAACCGCTTCTTGCTTGTTTCGATTACTTTCACATCAAGCTGTTGCTTAGAGGTTCATGTTTTTTTTGCTAGATACATTTGTTAACCACCTGCGTGTGGTATTTTGAATCCATAGTATCTGCTTTGTAAGTTCAAAATGGTTTTCCTTTATTTTAAAAAATCAATTTGGAAAAGAATGATATAAAGAATATATATTAAAAAAAAAAGTTATATTTCTTCTCCTACTGCTGGTTTTAGGGATTCCTGGACGAGCTTCGATTCACGAGGAAGGTGGACAGTCTCTGTTTGCCAGCTTGTCTTAGATTGAAGGCGCTAATTTTATGTCACCGCGGTTTTCCCAGTCGTTGAAGTTGTACATCCTTTTTCGGCTTCTTCACAAATACATCTTCTCATCAAATTTCCATGCTTTCTTGAATTGGATGTTTCACAGTTAAGGTCCCAATAGAGTACCGATTTACTTTGCTCCCATTTTTTTATCTTTTTATTATGGTACCAAATTATATAGGTTAAGCAATGTGTTTACACAATTCGTAAAATCTAAGTATTTTATTTTCGAATGAAATTCATATTCTTAATTAACAAAAGAAACAGAAAAAAGTAACACAGCCATTAATGTTCGTCATGATAAATTTATACTTAGCTTGCAATACAATGAAGAAGGTTTTCGAATTTAGTTCTGGTTATAAGATTCATCACCATTTTTCTGATGAAAGTAAGTTTTAAAAAAGAAAAGAAGTGAAAAAATAATAGAAAAAAGGAACGTGTCATGCCTAAGAAATTAGGGAGGATTACAAATATGCCCTTTGAAAATATTTTTTTCAAATTTGTTATCCTTGAAAATTTATTGCAAACATGTAACTTTTTATAGAAAAAGACAAAATCATTAAAAAAAATGTATATCTCTCTCTCAAAACTCAAACCCTAAACTCTACCCCAAAAAGTATACCCTAAATATAAAATAGTTAACCTAAATCCAAAAAATATAAAAATTAAGTTAAAAAAAATTGTATTTTTGCAAAGATTTTCAAACGATGAAATAACTGTAAATTGGCATGCCAAGAGTGTCATATTAAAAAGAATTCTAAAGAAATAAAAAGGAAAGAAGTCGGGTTTGTCATGAATTGTTATTCAAAAAAAGATCCAGTAACACATATTCATTATACTTTTTAATCACAAAAACCTTGTTAAGGTTCACCATGTTCATGTTGTACGATCGTTGTGTGAATTTTAGACAGAAAAAGGGAGTAATCATTGCTTTTTTTATTGGAAAAAAAATATCATGTTACATTTGTGTTAACATAACCAACATGAGACAAAATAACAACTAGTATATCGAGAAATTGTTGCTACATTCAACCCCTAATTGTTTCATAGAAAAATGACCCTTCAATTTTCGTCGTGGTTTAACGTACAAAAACGAAATACAGACTTTCCCGGGCTTATAATTTGTCGATGAGCTAGTATAATCCCTGGGCTTCCACACAAATTTGTGTACCATGATGTCTGCCTTGCATGAGAAGAAAGCGATAAAGAGTAGATAAATTGACTTTTATGCAACTTCAAATAACATGCAAAAAAAAAAAATTGCTAACCATCCAAAAATTCATTTTGCGATGCATATATCCGCTTTTCCTTTTCCCACGCTCGGCCCGTCAAAATATTAGCCTTTGAATTATTTTATTTTTTCCTTTGAATAGTTCATGATCTTAGTCTCAAGCAATTCTCTTGATTTTTTTTGGTTTTTTTTTGGTAGAAATGTTAAATTTCTCTTGAATAACTTAAATTTCTCTTGATTTTTTTTACCTACATGATCATTATTACAATCTCAAGACGAATTTCTAGCCAAAAATGCGATGTGAAGATTCAAAGATAAGTTCACACGTAGATTGAACCAAATAGTTACGGAACATTTCAAGTTAAAGACACCAAAACGCCTTATAAGTATATGAATACATACGTTATAATTTATGTATTCGCATTCAACAATTTATTTATTTGAATTCATTGCTAAAACTATAACCTACAATGTTTTAATTGAAAGGTTGTGATAACATACGACATTTAAAGTGTAACTCACCCAATAATGTTATACACTATATATAGTTCTTCTTCTGATTTCTCCAAGACCATCTCAAACAACTTATTATTCCCTGTATAGCAAAACAAAGAAATAATTATACACGCCGCAATGGAAGGTAGGATTCAAGCTTGTCTCTCCATGATTCTAGTGGTGACTTTGTGTGCCACTACTCTATTGAGGCCCGGTCGAGCCGAGGTGCACGTGATGCCTGAATTTCCTAACATTCCTGGCTTCTCTGTCGATCTCACAAAATGTTGGTCATCGCTCTTCAATGTTCAAGGTTGTGTGATTGAAATTGATATGATCATGGGAATTATGAAAAGATCATCAAACCAGCAGCTGAACCCGAACTCAATCAAACCGGATGCACAATTCCGATCTTACCCGAATGGATATATACTCACTGTTTGAAGCGTATCTTCTCAACCACGACGATTCAAAGCATGAGACTACTTGGAAATTGTGCTCAACTCAATTATGAAATAGCTCGAAGAAGAATGAGATCAAACGGAGTTCAAACAAAGAAGTTATTTAATTTACAAGTCAGATGATTTTCAGAATAACCGTTTTAGACGTGTGTGCGTTCATTGAAGGATTCCGAGCGAACCAGGAGGAGTTAAGCTACAAACCGAATTTCTCTACAATCTTAATCCATTAGAGAAGCCCATGAAGTTTGGATTCAGCCCAAAAACAGCAAGAGAAGAGAGAAATTCGTTCATAACCAAAGGAGCATTGATTTAAGGGGTCTTCTCTCTCTTACATGCAAAATATAGTTGAATTTGGTTTTTCTAGATGCTTTGCATGTTGAACTATAATTATGGATGTTTTATGATGTATTTTCTCTATTTATAGAGCCCATATTCATGAATAAAAAGATAAGTCTTTCTTGTTATTTTTGGAACCTTTTTGAGAGTGTTTTTCATTTCTTTCAATGGTGTGTAATATCCATTGATTGATTCGGTTGGTGGTGTGTAATATCCATTAATCAAATGTGAATCACAATCAAAGTGTGGCTCGTCTTGGTGCGTCATATCCAAAGAGTCATCGATCCGTCTTGGTGCGTCATATCCGAGGGATCAACCGGTATATCAAAAGTCTTCCGCAACTCTTGTGCGACCATTCGTTCCAAATCCTTTGGTCTTAGAGACTTTACGGTTTCTTTGACGCAAAGCTTATCCATCTACCAACTCTAGAGTGCAACGTCCTTGGGAGGAGTTCTTAAGAAATCTACAAATCAGCTGCAACGGGTAAGTTTGAAAACGTTGGGCCTACATGTTGCAAGGCATTTACGGAAGTTGATGCAAAGTGTTGGCCAAAAATGTTTCCGTTGAATCCGTTATTTCCTCCTCTTCTCAAGAATGGATGCTCGCGCATTAGCGCATTAGCTCCTGCACACACGACTCCTCAGTTCCCTATTGTTCCTGGATTTTCTCTTCCAGGTTCTCCAGTTTATCTCACAAAATGTTTGTCATCACTTAGCAGCGTTTAAGGTTGCGTAACTGAAATCTACAAATCAGTTGTAACAGGTAAGTTTGAAAATGTTGGAGCTATGTGTTGCAAGGCGTTTTTGGTTGTGGATTCAAAGTGTTGGCCACATATGCTTCCACTAAATCCGTTCTTCCCACCTCTTCTCAAAGATAGATGTTCTCGCATCAACGCAGGTGCTCCTCCCACACACGAGTGAAATAGCTACGGAGCCACCATTCAAAATGCTTGAAACTAGGCTTACATATAATTACATATATATTAAATAGTTTGTTCATTCCAGTAATTCATGGAAGTTATTTACATATATTATTGGTTTATTTACATGTATTATTGGTTGTTATAGTTCTCATCATGTACGGTGATAGTTTAATTTAAATTAAATCTCAAGCATAATCTTAAAACTTTATCTCCTTTTCTTAACCATTTATTCTAAAAGAATCACATTTTCAGAAGCTAGAATCAAATTGCACTAAAATAATATTCTTGAAAACAAAAACTGAGAAATGGATAAGCTTATACTTATTACTTATGTACAACATTTAGATACACACGTGTTGGAAAAAAAAAAAAACTAACCAGAGCCATAGTGAAAAAAGAAGGAACCTGTCAGACCACCAGGCGACCACCCCGGCAAGGATAGACCGAGCCGAGTAACGATCCTCTACACCCTCTACAGCACCGGATGCGTCTCCTTAGAAATCAAAGATATAGAACAGATCCTGTTAAAGTATGGTCGTGATCACCAGTGCTTTTTTCCCCTTATATATACAACTAGTTTTCTCTCAAAACTAGCGATGTGGGATATTGGTGAAACACATTATTCTTTCGAATGCTGCTATTATATAAATAAACGCATATATGGGCCAAGATCCACTTAATCCTTATATATAAAGTCGTTAAAAACGCATTTTCCCCTTCTTATGACAGTGTTTATTTGGATCGTGCATATACATCAATGACTATAATACAGAGTACTCGAGGGAATCACCAAATTTTGAGAAGCTATTATGGTTTAAGAAATTTGTTACAAATTTGGGTATAGGGGTACCCTCGCACATATCAACCTTACATTCATTTCTTTATAGTTCTTATTATGAATATGTTCGATGCTATAGTATTAAAGCTACATATTAGTTCAAGAGTACTAACATTAAATTTCTTGCGGAATATATAGCTTTGTCTAATTTTACTAAGAAGTTACTTGGAATAGGATTGTATTATTAACAGTTTCAACCAGCAATAGACGAGCTTTCATTTATTTAGCAAATTAGTAATTTACTATGGACACACTCTTAATCCAAATTTTTATTCACGTTTGAGTGGGACAACCCGGAATCCAATTTATATTTCGGTTTATTTTTAAAAGTATTTTGATATTCTTGTGATTACGTAAATTTGCAAACCCAGTAATCACTAATTAAACACGTTAGACAATTGAACTCTATGAATTTTGCTTTTCTTTTTGTCTTCCTTACAATGAAAAATGTAGTGTATATGTATTGATAAGAATAAAATATAGACCCATTTCTGATGCGAGACGTTTTGATTTAATAACAAGGTGGAAAGGTCACTAACACATGTGAACTCTAACACTAATCCTTGATTTTGAAGAATTAAGTTTTGAACTATGGAAAATTGTAGGGTTTTACCACAAAAGAAACCCTTCCAGAAATTCTCGAGGGCCAAAGACAAGCTAGCTAAGGCCCAGGAGGGGGTATGGAAATAGTTTTCAACCAGCAATAGACGCGCCTCGGTTAGTACCTCATTAGCTGCGTCATTGCCCCAAGCGCAAAGATGAGTTTAGATATCAGATAGACTCTTCAGTTTATACCTTACCAATTCCCATCGGCTGCACCACTCTTTCCGATGTGGGATAACAAAAAGAATTGGCAAGTTGATTTTAATAAAACTAGGCTTGATTCTTAAAGGCCCATTTATGCAAAAGGCCAACTTATATATTATAATTATTAAAAAAGAGTTTTAAAATCAGACGTCGTCTCTTCCTCTTTGATCAGTCATTCCACGTCAGCTACACTCCCCACATGTTTACATATGTATCGTCTTCTTCTTCGTCTCTTTCACTTCCTCCCACGAAATCCTCTCATGTGTAGAAGAAGAAGTAGAAGCCATGGAAGGGAAGAAGACGATTGGAGAAGAATTACAGTATCAATCAGGCTTCGGTAACCACTTCTCGTCGGAGGCGATCGCCGGAGCTCTACCGCGAGATCAGAACAGTCCTCTCGTATGTCCTTACGGTCTTTACGCCGAGCAGATCTCCGGCACTTCTTTTACTTCTCCTCGCAAGCTCAATCAACGAAGGTTCTTAATTTTGACCTATTTCAGTTTTTCAGTTTTGGATGATTCCGTCGAATTTGGCTTGTTGATTTATGGATTTTTTGAAGTTGGATGTATCGAATCAAACCATCGGTCACGCACGAACCATTCAAGCCTCGAGTACCGGCTCATAAGAGGCTTGTGAGTGAATTTGATGGATCGAATAGTCGTACGAATCCGACTCAGCTTCGGTGGAGACCTGAGGATATTCCTGATTCGCCAACTGATTTCATTGATGGGTTATACACTATATGTGGAGCTGGAAGCTCCTTTCTTCGACATGGATTTGCAATTCACATGTATAGATCTTCTTCTTCTTCTTCTTCTCTTGTGCTAAATGATTGTTTGGTTCAGATCAGTAATGACCATTCTCTTATTGAAGGTACACGGCTAATAAAGGAATGAAAGACTCTGCATTTTGCAACGCAGATGGTGACTTTTTGTTAGTTCCTCAGGCCGGAAGTAAGTTAGTCCTTATGGCTTCTTCACTGAAATTTATTGTTGCAAAGTTCATCTTTTGAGTAGGAATTAAGATCAGTCATGAGTTTTTGGTTTAGCGAGTCATGTATCAACAGTCCTTGATGGTTTTGTTCTGATACTTTGAATGGGAGTGTAGGGCTATGGATTGAAACTGAGTGTGGAAGGCTTTTGGTATCTCCTGGTGAAATTGCTGTCATACCACAGGGATTCCGTTTCTCCATAGACCTGCCTGATGGAAAGTCGCGTGGTTATGTTGCTGAAATCTATGGGGCTCATTTTCAGCTTCCTGATCTTGGACCAATAGGTACTCGGAGCTCTTTTACTTTCAACCTGAATAAACCCCGATAGAGCCTGGTCAAGTCCCGTTAGAATCTCATTGTTGGATGTGTACAGGTGCCAATGGTCTTGCTGCACCAAGGGATTTTCTTGCACCAACGGCGTGGTTTGAGGAAGGATTGCGACCTGAATACACAATTGTTCAGAAGTTTGGCGGTGAACTCTTTACTGCCAAACAAGATTTCTCTCCATTCAATGTGATTGCCTGGCATGGCAATTATGTTCCTTATAAGGTGAATACAGGTTTACTGATCCTAATAAGCTCTTGTAAAACTTACACACTTTTTGCTGAAGATACCATTTTCCATCTGCAGTATGACCTGCAGAAATTCTGTCCATACAACACTGTCCTTGTAGATCATGCGGATCCATCGATCAATACAGGTAAGAGCACTAAAGTTATGTCTAGCTCTTTTTTCAGTTTTGTTATCAGTTGATTACTAATATTGAATGTAAATCGCTCTTTGGCCGGTTGTACTTCAGTTCTTACAGCACCAACAGATAAACCCGGTGTGGCTTTACTTGATTTTGTCATATTCCCTCCTCGTTGGTTGGTAGCTGAGCATACTTTTCGACCTCCTTACTACCACCGTAACTGTATGAGTGAATTTATGGGTCTTATCTACGGTGCATACGAGGTTAAATGCTTTAGGTTCCTGTTTCTGCTAATCCTTTGCTGTCGTGAGTTCTTACTCTTACTGAAATCTCTTGAGCTAATCCACCTTTCACAGGCCAAAGCTGATGGATTTCTCCCTGGCGGTGCTAGTCTTCACAGCTGTATGACACCTCATGGTCCAGATACAACCACATACGAGGTATCAATCCATCTTATGCAGCAGCAACCACAAGTTTAATTTCTACTGAATGTGAAAGTACAAATTTTTAAGTCTAAAGCATTTTTTGTAATGATTTTGTAGGCTACAATTGCTCGTGTAAACGCAATGGCTCCTTCGAAAATTACAGGTACAATGGCTTTCATGTTTGAATCAGCCTTGATCCCTAGAGTCTGCCATTGGGCTTTGAAGTCTCCTTTCCTCGATCACGACTACTACCAATGTTGGATTGGCCTCAAGTCCCATTTCTCGTGCATAGGCTTGACCGAGACAAATGTGGAATCAACAAAGGATGAACCAGGAACTTCCAAGTAAAGAAAACATAAACTCACGTGTATTGTCAACTATTAATCTGTACAGAACTTTACCAATATACCTTATAAGAAGCATACAGCAAGAATATATGCAATAAGTAATGTATCACATTCAATACAACCTTTGTACTCAAAGCTAATATACTAGTATTGGTTTAGACACCGATGAATTTAACCGACTCAGGCCACAACATCAGTCAGTTTCACTTTCATCGTCATGATGCCTACTTGAACTAAGATCTCTTTCTTTGACTGTTCTACCTTCAAAACAGTCGCTTTTTTGCCAAGAGAAGAAACAAATACCGAGCTACCAACTTCAGGAACCTTCTCATTTCCTTTTTGCGCAGCATCTTCTGTTAGCGCAGAAACATGGAATAGTTTCAAAGACTGAAACCAGATAATAGATATCTTTCAAATGAGCTTAAACTTATTTATGTACCAGATGTTGGTCGTCTGGCTACGACAGATGATGAGTGAGTTCCATTATTTCCATCGTTGGTTGCTTCGAGTTTTGTTTGGCATTGAGTAGCTACCTTTGACCGAGAAGATTGTGCAGCAGATGCGCGGAACTGTTGCAATGTTCTGCGAAGTGTAGAACGAGCCATCGAACCAGCCTGAGTTAGTTCTTGTCTTATCTTTAGTCTTTCTCTAGTGGCATGTTCATTAATGTTCCTTTGTGCTGTAAGTAGATTCTCATGAAGCTCTTTTGAGAGCCTAGAACCAAAAAAAGAAAAACATGAGAATAAAGCTCACAAGAGAGCATAAAGTTCTTACAGTAGTTGATCTCTGAAACAGCCATAGAGTCTTTACCTTAAATAACGACGTGACTCGTTCAAAAGCCTCTGATATTCTTGCTTGTACCGTTCCATATCAAGTATTACCTCATTGATCTCAGCACTTGCAGAGCCATAGAGTTCACGAGAACTCTCGATGATTTCACCTGGAATTCCCAATCTTTCGGCTATGTTTATGGCGTTTGAACGACCTGACAACCATTTTCAAACTTTGGTTGAGTGAAAGATATAACTGTATTCCAATTCAGGGTATAAAATTAGATCACAGAAAATCTAGATGAGTCTATAGCTAAACCTGGTACTCCCCATAAGATTTTGAAAGTGGGTTTTAAGTTGAGGTCATCAAACTCCATGCAAGCATTCTCAAAGGCGGAATTGCTGCAAAAGGTGCAAGGAGAAGAAAGAAGTTTATATACTCTTTAAAACAACTTGAATGATCCATGCAAATGGTGAGTGCAAATTTAAACCTGTATTTAAGCGT
Organism: Draba incana; assembly: GCA_963576765.1. Classification (NCBI taxonomy): domain Eukaryota; kingdom Viridiplantae; phylum Streptophyta; class Magnoliopsida; order Brassicales; family Brassicaceae; genus Draba; species Draba incana. Next base: position 27,542,277 of record OY755203.1, on the reverse strand, counting down.
CTTAAGCTGTCCGTGGTGTGTAGTTGCCATCGTAAGTAGAGAACCACTTTCTGCAAAAGATTCAAGTATTGCCATTCCTAATGCAGCTCCTTCAAGTGGATTTGTTCCTGCTCCAACCTTTTACCAAATTTAAATAAATATGCCACGGCGTTAAATCTCATAACCATCTATCATGACCAGTCCTTTAACTTACTTCATCTAACAACACAAGTGACCGGCTAGTTGAATGTGAGAGAATTTCCTGCAAATTAAATCAATCCGGTGTTAAAATAACATAAGATTAGAATACACCGTAACCGTACACACCTTCAAAGCCGTGACAACAACAGCGAATGAAACTTACACTAATTTGCTTCAAATGACCAGAAAAGGTAGAAAGTGACTGCAGCAAAGATTGTTCGTCACCAATATCAGCATAAATGTTGTCAAACCAAGGTACGCGTGCAGATTCAGATGCTAGAACATAAAGACCTACAGAAAATGTTTACAATCGTTTAATACAAAGTAACTGAAATCTCTCTCCCACCAAGGCCTTTATATATTTGGTGTTGTTTGAATTCCCAAGAGCAAACAAGAGAAGAAATTGGAAGTTACATATGGCTTACCTGATTTTGCCATCATAGCAGCGAGTCCCACTGATTTCAAGCAAATGGTTTTACCACCAGTGTTTGGTCCAGTAATAACCAAAACTCTAGTGCCCTTAGAGATTTGGAAATCAGCTGGAACTGGAAGAGCTCCTGATACCGTGTCTGCCTGAAAAAACAACCATGTATCTATCACCGACTTTACATCAATCTATTTTAACGGATCATATCATTGCGGAACTTACTGTTTTATGATATTTTACAGTCTCCCGTGTCTTTCTTATACTTTTCTTGTGTTGATGAAGCAGTAGAGGATGGTAACATCTAGGTAGATACAGCAACCATTCTTTTCTATGAAGGGATTCCTCACTTGAGAAATTATTCTCCAGTGAAGAGTCTCCAGCAGACAAAGATTCAACCCCATCTTCAAGTGGTAAGTATATATCAGGATGTGCACCACCATATGCACGACTGTAAGTTGCTCGAGCGTTTATCTAGCCCAAACAACAGCAAAAACACTGTAAAATCTCCTTTTGGGAACATTAACATGTTTATTGAGTTTTTCTTTAATGGAGATAGAAATACTTACCACATCAAGCTTGATTGAGTAGTTCATAACATCCTCGGTTTGATAAAGATCTATTTGCATCTGTATTGCTTGGCATCAAAATGAACAAAAATATCAACAAGCAGATAGGAAATCGAATGGAAAAATAAAATTCCAACACTAAAGAAATTCAAAATTACCTTTTCGGTTAGCATTGAAAGAATCTCTGCCTCAGCCTTTGCAACTGCTGCTCTCGCGCTTTGGAGATCATCGTTCATAGGGACCGCTGCTATTGGCTCTGCAGCAGTCTCTCCACCTGAACCACTGTAACACATATTACCTTCAAGAGATAGAATTTGAAGATAAACATAACTTCGCTATAATCCTAACTAAAATATTTTAAAAAATCAATTTTACCTGGAAAGCAGAAGACCATTAACAGAAGTTAGCTGATTCGAGTTTGTTTGTATACACCATCTTCCATCAATTTCAGCCACTGTCTGGATTTTTTTTCCAAATAATCAATTTTTTTTTGCTGTTTTTGCTACACAATGTTAAGGAGATGCTTACCATGACAGATTCTACACCCTTTTGGCTCCTTATAATAGCATCAAGCAATTGTTGCAGCTGAAGGGAGACAACAGGAGGGTTTCAGACAATCTTACTTCGAAAGTTATCTTGCCGAAGACAAGTTTATGTTAGGCAAGATATATTTAATGCAATTCCACAGTTACAAAGAAGAACTAACTTGACCTTTCTTTCAAGTGTCTGAGCTCGTTCGCGTGATAGTCTCAGGGAACTACTCTGAAACAATAGAAAATAGAGTCAACATAAGGATCAATCCCCTTGACATTGTAGTTAAACTGAGAGAAAGAACGAACCGCAGAATCTTTAATTGTTCCATTAGGATCTATAACTTGTTTAACCACCTTAACAAATGATTTATTTATCACAGGTTGCATTATCTGCAAGAGAAGTAGGTAAACAAAGAAAGAAGATAAGACGACCACCACAATGTTGCTTAATGCATATACCATTTCAAATATTGCAGATACCATTTCAGATAGAGGCATAAACCGTTTGTACGAATCTGCATCTTGCTTCATAGCAGCTTTCAGATCAATCTGCAACCTTTCGAAAAAACGAAGAAGAGAAGCCACTTCAAGTGCTTGGTCTGCTCTTAAGGATAATTTCCTCCGAGCATGAATAATTCCAGATTCAACCTTCACACAAATCAGTACTATTACATCAAAAAACTGTTCACAAAAAGATTTTAACTTCTTGTTTCTTTTTTCTTTGAATTGAAAAAGATTATAACTTTAGGTATTGAGGGTGTGAATTTAGTTTACCAGGGAGATCTGAATGCTAGAGAGGTCAAGACAAAAGGAAGCATTATCAAGCATTTTAATGGCGGCTTCTGTTTCATCTAAAAGCTTCAAACTTTCATCGAAATTCTGGTCTAGAGACCAAAGCTTTTTCTGAAACCCAAAAGTGCCCATGTAAGCTTTAAAGCAGAGAATCTATCTACGGCTACAGATATAGAAAACCAAAAAAAAAAACCTTTGTAGCTTGGCGACCTAAGGAAGTACGAGCAAAAGAAGCGACAACATCGCAGAGCTTGTCCCATTCCAACACTTTTAAGCTATCGGTCTGGGTTTTGAACTTTGCTCGGCAAATTAGAGTCGGAGAAGAAGAAGAAGAAGAGATTATTAAACTCGAATTAACAAGACGGTTTCTGTTTCCGATTGAGTAGTTTCTTCTAACCACTAGGGCACAGCTGCAGAATGATAAAGTCTGCATTTTTAGTTTCAGAGAAGAATTGTAAGAAACCAGTGAAATTCCCAATTTTTGGAACCTTATCTTGACCAAAGAAGATTTTGTCAGAGTTTCTCTCATATTTACAAAAATGGAAAGATATTAGATTATTTTTCAAGATGTTTTGCAAAAGTTAGTTAATTTTGGTCAGAAAAATACAAACTTTACCAAATTTGGAGTTGAGAAAGAGAGAACAATAGATGTTTTTGAGGTGGTCACAAATCACAAGTAGTCTATTGAATCATAAGGTTCATGTGGCAACAATAGTAATACAACATAATGAGAAACATACAGAGTTGGGAATACAACAAAATGAGATTTAAGAGAAACGAAATTGCGAAATCAAAGGGTTACAAGAGGCTCTTGAGTGGTTTTGGTGGCATTGGCAAC
>OY755203.1:27472156-27538741 GCA_963576765.1 Draba incana | reverse complement strand
CTCAACAACAACAACAGCTTCGACCACAGCTTCTTCCGTCTTCACCGCCTCTGGAGCTGCCTCGGCCTCGGCAGGCTTAGCTGTCTCAGCCTCGACGGGCTTGGCTGTCTCGTCACTAGCGGATTCTTCCTTCTTCTCTGCGACAACTTCGTCAGCCTTCTCCTGAGGTACGGCCTTGGCCTCAACGTTCTTGGACTCGACGACAGAGTTTTCAACGATATCAGATTCCTTAGGTTTGCTCGCACAGCCTCCCATGGTGTTTAATGAAAAGAATCGGTTTCAAAAACGAATTACAATGGGAAGAACTGTGGAGCCAACAAAAAGAAAATGAAACTCCTTTGTTGATCCTTTTCAAACAAAGCCAAAACTGTTTCTCCTTATTAGAGGCTGAGCAAATGTAGGAGAAGACAACAAAGAGATATATATACTAGTTGTCAGGACACACACAAGCTATTTTCGGAAAAAAAACAAGACTAAATTTCATATCACCTTTAGATTCTTTGAGGCTCTTCTCTGTCAACGACCTATTCAAAGAGGAGAGAAACAAACATTTATTCTCCACCGTTCTTCTACCTCTGGATTAGACATAGTTTCTTCTCCAGCCTCAAAACTTCTCACAAGCTCTTTAGTGTTATAGATATGTCTAATTTTTCTTTTTAAAGAGTTGGTTGGATATTACAAGGCTATTTGTTATAGATGGTTTTTTCCCCTGGTCTGGTAAGCAATGCAGTTGAAATGAAGATGTAAAAGAACACAAAAAAAAAAAAAAAAAATCTATTTCCGAAATTAGAGTTTAGATCTGTTTTTTAGATTGCAAACTGAAAATATAAGATAAGATAACTGTTTCTCATATGGAAAAAAAAGAAAAGAGCCAAAAATGGCTAAAAGCTGGTTAAAAGAATTATTGTTCCTAGTTCATCACCCAGTGCTTCTAGATGGGCCGCCGATGAAGACAATTATCCGGTTAATGATTTTTAGATTGAGGTGCGTCAGTATGCACTTTTAGAGGTTGGTCAGTAAGCACTTCCGCTGGAGTTAATTTGTAACCACTGTTGGCACCATCGTTGACTAGTCTTTTGAAAATATTTAAACCTTGAGCCATCATGCTAGCAGGGTTTGCAGCATCACTTGGAAGCAGCATTGTTGTACTCTAACAATACAAATATATTATTTTGTTAGGTAATCCCAAAGGAGGACGAGATTACAAAGTAAACCTGATCAGATAACCAGTTGAATCAATACAAGTAAGTTGTGTTTAATTATTATTTACCTCCTTAGCAATGTTGCCAAAAGCTTGAATGTATTGCTCTGCAATTTTCAAACTCGCAGCCTGCACATTGCAACACGATTAAGCATGAGGTTCCAATTTGGAAAGCAAAACAAGCAAATGGAAAATACTAAATTTGGAGGACTAGATGGTTAGAAATTTCTGCAAATTCTGTTCATTAAACTCAAAATTGATCCCATGTACTCACCTCCACTCCACCAGTTTCCTTGAGGGCTTGAGATACCAAGGTCAGTCCCTTGGCTGTTGCCTGTGCTCTAGCCAATATAGCGTCCGCTTCACCTGGAATACAACAAGCACATATTAATACAGGACCAAACTGACACAGAACCAATAGGAGATGTCGAGCTAAATATTCAATACTAACCATGTGCTCTATTGACTTGGTCCATCTTTGATGCTTCTGATTCCAAGATTACTGAACTTTTCTTACCATCAGCTCTATTGATATGGGCTTGGCGTTCTCCTGTTAAGGTTGATTATTAGACACAGGCTTTATTGTGTTCCAAATGCAAACAAAACCGAAAACAAAATTCAATCACATTTACAAATCATGCAAATTTACCTTCAGATTCAAGAATCTGGGTTCTCTTTCTACGTTCAGCTTCAGCTTGCATTTCCATAGCAGCCCTCACTCCCTCAGGAGGCATGATATCCCCTGGATATAAAAATACATGGATTAGAAATAGGCCAAAAGGTTAAGCAGCTAATAACATTTAACCAAAAGAATCAACCACTCACTTATCTCATAACGAAGGCACTGAAGACCCCAATCTTTTGCAGCAACATTAATGGATTCCTACAAGAATGAATTCCATCTCCGTTTATGATTTCCAACACATAATATAAATCTCAAGTATTCTTATCTGAATTGCAATCTTAGGTACTAACAAAACACCCAACAATAACATGAGGAATTGAAGGATAGAGAACGAACCACTATCTTTTCATTGAGAGTATCACGTTCCTCAAAGGTCTTGTCAAGCGTAATCTTACCCAGCTCACTACGCATTGTGGTCTGAGCCAACTGGACAACAGCATATATCGGATTCTCAACACCATAGGAAGCCAGTTTAGGATCCACTATCTGCAAGAAACTCAAACAAAGAAAATTCCCTTAGGAACCAAGTCCTAAATCAACACACAAAAAAACGACCCAAGAAAAGAAGATAATAACCTTGACGTATAGAACACCATCGATGTGGATGCTAACATTGTCCTTGGTAATCGCAGACTGATTACCAATCGGAATAGCTTCCTCCTTAAGGGAATGAACATACGCAATACGATCCACAAACGGAAGAAGAAAGTGAATCCCCGACGGTAAAGTCTTCATGTATTTACCGAACCGCTCAATCACACACGCCCTTTTCTCCGGCACGATCCGGACTCCCCAGTTCGCCGGCGGAGTAATTTGGTAGCTACGAAGAACAAAAACCAATCAATCCAAAGATTCCTACTCAAATCTCAAATCCAAACGCATCGATTCTCAGCCAAATTTCACACATTCATAATCACTAAGATTACTCAAATCTCAAATCCAAACGCATCGATTCTCAGTCAAATTTCACATATTCATAATCACTAAGATTCCTACTCAAATCTCAAATCCAAACGCAACGATTCTCAGTCAAATTTCAAATAACCTGTCGTAAGGATTTCCAGCGTTGGAGCTGAATCCGCGGACGACGGAGGTAGCGCCGGAGAGTAACGGAGCCTGAGGAGGAGTTGTCGAAATTTGACGGATAGGCGAATTCATCGCCGGCGGTTTCATCGGCGACTTACTTTGTTGGGAGCTACACACACAAAAGAAAACGATTCAGAAACCAAATCAAAGCTCTACTGATTCGCATTCAGATTTCACAAAGCGTAAACGAAAGATCTAAAAGATCAAAAGACCTGGTGAAAGGAAGTCCGGCGGTGCTAAAGCGGCGGAGGGAGGCGACGGCGGCGAGCATTAACGGAGGAGGAAGAACTCCACATCTCAGGGAGTTGAGAGCAGTTACACCGACGGATCTTGCAAGGGTAATTTGACTCATCTTGTTGAAAGAAAAAGGTTGTTAAACCCTTTAACAAAAACCTCCTTCCTATATATAACAAGACGACAAACTTGGGGAGGAGGTAAAAAATGGGGTTTTTTTATTTTATTATTTTAAAAAATAATAGTAATAATAAACTTGGGCTTGATGCCGAAGCAAAGCCAAGCAAAGGACGTGTATATTTTTAAGATAAGAATTACCACATGTTTTTCCTTTATAATAAAAATTTACATAGTACTAGAGATATGTATATGAATTACAAATTATTAAAAATATAAATCGCATAAAATCATACGGAATTTAAAGTATCTTATCCTATATATATTAACTAGATTTGGACCCGCATCAAATGCGGGATTATAAATTTTATTATTTATTTCTATATTTTGATTTGCATAAAATATAAAACCAACATATGAATTGAGAAAAAAAATTTATAAAAGACTTTCAAAGTCTATCGTTAAATGTTAAATAAATATAGTATGCGATTTGTTTAGTTTAAATTAACTTGGTACTATGATTTGTGCGTAATGTTCAAAACGTTTATATACACTCGAGTTAATAACATTTAAATGTATTTTGACCAAAATATGAACAAATAATCAATATTTAAATTTAATTAAGTTTATTGAGTTGATTAGCACAAACCAAATCGAGATTTTCATCTTTAAACGTACAATTACAAAATAGTAGTTACCAAAAAGCAAAACAAATAAAAAGTTGCCGATCGATCATTATTTATTTCTCTTTGATCGAAAAATCATGTTTTTTTTCTTCTAATAACTTTAGAATTAATAGGAAAGTAAGAGATTTTGTGTAATTAATTACCACAATATTTCTTACCTTCTATAGACAATTAGTGGATTTCGTAGGATGTGTATATTAAAATTCATTATGATTTTAGGAAAGTTATATAAATGCTATTTTTGGAATGTTAAGGAAAGTGAATGCAAAATTTTATGAATGTTTTTTTATTTGTTGCCATGTTTATAAGTTTTAATTTTTTTTTTTTGAATTTTTAATAGAATGATAATTGTCCCCTAAAACTCTATTTGGATGACACTTAAGATTTTGAAGTTTTAATATCTTCTAAATGCCTCTTTAAGTGACACCTAGAATTTGAACTTTTAGTGTCTCCTCAATTAATATATATAGGATTGAGGAAACTCTAAAAGTTCAAAATCCTAGGTGTCATTCAAAGAAATTCTTAAGAAACATATTAATCCTAGGTGTCATTCAAAGAGGATCTTAAAGAACACATTAATTAAATCAACCAATCAAAACATTTCAATTTGGCAAGGTGAAAATATATATATTTCAATATTTTCTAATATATATGCGGCATTGATGACAAAAATATATACTTACCAAATCCATTACCATACCAGAAAAAGATGCATATCACTCGATTACATTCTTTGTCATACATTATAAGATAATGTTTCGCTTTTTAGTTTTTAATCAATTTTTTTCATTTTTTATATTTTGTATACACTTAAAACGTAAAACCTATCACATATTAAGACACTCAAGATTCAAAAATCGATCGAATAATTTTTTTAGTGGGCATAATTATTTATCTAATACTTTGTTTGTATGCATGATGTAAAACAACATATTTTTATTCTACAATAAACTGAAATTTATATTTCCACTCTTGGCGTTGGTCAAAATCTAGTTATATATTAATTGAGGAGAGGCTAAAAGTTAAAAAAAAAAATCTTAGATGTCATTCAAAGAGGATTTTAGGGAACACATTAATTAAATCAACCAATCAAAATATTACATTTTGTCATGGTGGAAATCTCTACATATTTTTAATAGCTATATATATAAATTTAGTTTTGCTCTCTTCTCATGAAGCCACCTCATCATCCACATCACATTTTTTATTTCATTTTTATCATTTAAAATTAAAAATTTAATATACATATTAATTAACAATTACATATGTAGTTTTAACATTAGAAAAAGAATTTAAAAAGTCATAATGTTCAATTAGGCTAAATTGTAACTAGATTAATAACATATTCAATATATTTGGTTATACTAATATATTGTACATTTTATATATCTTCAATTAGGTTGAATTATATTTGCAAATATTACAGAAAAACTAAATTATCAAAAAGGTCATAACAATTTACAAATAACTTCACCTACAATTAAATTCATACAACAAAAACATAAGTTCCTACATCTTAAAACTAATTACAATAAAAATTTGAAGGTATCCTTAAAACAATAAGGAAATTATACATAACAAAAGTGAAAAAAATAAAAGAGAAACTATTGTTTTCAGAAAAATATTGAAAGTATTTACAAAAAAGATTATAGAAATATAAATAATTAAGAACGTTGTGCTTTGTAATTTTATTTTGATCAACAAATATATTTTAAATACAACTATAATTGGAGGGAAAATCTATGTTAGAAGCAATCACAAAAAAAGAAAAAAAAATGATGGAAGGTGTAATTAATATTTTAGTTAAAATATTTTAGCTACAACATGCGGTGAAAATTTAAAATATGGATATTTCACATATTTTTTTAAGATTGAAGATTTTGAGATATAAGATTTTTAAAAGGTTTTATAAATAACATGTTTGTAAGAAGATAATTCAACAATAGTATATTTGCAAAAAATAATTCAAAAGTACAGTTTTGAAATTATCCCAAAAAACATACAAATTGATTTATAACTCGATTTATGAAGCAAAATATAAGTAGAAAACTATTACATCTAATAAATCAACTAAATTCAGCTATACTTAAGACAATTATTGCAATTATACTTAATTAAAATTAATAAGAGAAAAAGAAAAATTAATGGGTAAAACTATAAATATTTGCCTCAAAAAATAATATAAGCTTCAAAAATTAAATATTATTGTGTTTTGTGATTGTATTTTCTTTTGTCACACAAACATTTAGTTATATGAAATTCGCACTATTGGTTATCTAAAATGGAGGTAAACTGTTTTATCATTTTCTTTTTAACTCAAAGAGAAAATGTATGTGTTAATATAAGAGCATGATGAAATAAAAGTTCTAAAACTTCACTTAATAGGAGGAGAAAAAATATCATGTGCTGTTAGTCCAATTAATATGTTGGAAAGTATAGAGAATAATTACTAAGTTAGTGTATGAAAAACTCACACATATTTTAACCTTAAAAACACATTGTATTTTTAACTTTAAATAACTAAGTTTTTGATTCAACCAATAGTTTTATATTAGCAATGTTACTAATCAAAATTCATAATAAAAAATTTCTCAAAACAAAAACAATATGATGAATAGAAAATAAACGAAAAATTTTAAAATAATAGAATTTTAAAAGTGTCATAATTTATAGATAAGATATATGAAACATATTATATTTTATGTATTTAGCTAACAAACTTTTAAGTGACAAAAAAACATAACAAAGTTTAAAACAATGAAATACATTTTCAAATAGTAATCATTAATGTTCAAATGGTTAAAAATCAACTCATAGTTTCATATTCATACAATATCATAGAGTTAAGAACAAAAAATACTAATTCATTCCAAACCAATAACTATTTTTTATTTATAAAACATTGCTTATTTTTTAAAACATAATAATAAAACTATTTTTTTTCAAATGTAATAAAATTGTAAACAAATACTCGCGCGAAGGGCGAGCCAATTCTAGTTTTTAATATATACGGAGCATTGATGACAAAAATATTTACTTGCCAAATACATACAATATCCAAAAACTCAAACCGGTTCAATTAGTAGTATTTTGGTTAGCGATGAGTTTAAATTTTTTTTATAAATTTATTGAAAAGCGTATTTGTTGTAAATAAAAAATTTAGACCACTCGATTACATTTTTTTGAAGATAATGTTTCATTGTTTTAATTATGCTATTGCAAATCAATTTTTTTTTATTTTTATTTTTTGTATACACTTGAAACGTAAGACTTATCATATTAAGACAATCGAATAATTTTTTTAGTGGACATATTATTTATCTAATGTTTTTTGGTATATATGATTTAAAACATTTTATATTTTTACTATATAATAAACTATAATTTATATTCCACACTTGGCGTGGTTCAAAATCTAGTCTTATTTTATTATATAAAGGAGGGGTCGTAAAATTGTAATTCACGAGATCGTGACACGTGTTACGTAGTCGATTAGATTATAACATATGTCAATAATTTAAATATGTAAATTTTTCATTATCAAAATTGTTAATTATCAAAAAAAAGAAAAAGTTAAAATGGAGAAAGTAAAAAGTAATTTTACAAGTTCCACAAAACCTCTATAAGAATAGTTATATATGATATTTAGTTGAAAATAATTAGTAAAGAGAAATTTAACATAAAAAAAAATTAAAAAAAAGAAAAATTGCAAACTATGTAATTAAAAATCGAAACAACCATGTGTTCTATTGTTATATATAGGCATATGTTTAACATATATATCTATTTATGAGGAACACAAAATAATTGACAATGAATAAAAAGAGAGAATTATATCAAGAAGAACAAAAAAAAAATGTGGTTAGTGGTATTTTTTTTTCATTTGTAAAGTTTACAAAATATCATCAAAAAGTATTGTCTAAACATGTAAAAATGATTTAATTATTATATCAAATAGTTTAATGATTCAAACCATATCTACATATATCAAACGTATATACTTTATTAATTTCCAAGTTCTTGAAATTATATATGTAATTAAAAATATAATCAACCATGTTTATATCATTATATAGAGGCAGAGGTTTAACATATGTATATATCTATGGGGAATACAAAATAATTGATTATTAATAAACATAGAACTATATCAATAAGAAAAGAGCAAAAATAAAAAAAATTTGGTTAGTAGAATTTTTTTTCGTGAGTAAAGTTTACAAAATATTATCAAAAAAATATCGTATACTTTTTTTCCAAACATTTTTTATGTAACATCCTGTAACATCCCAAAACCAAATTCTAGTAATTTGAGAGGGGTTATTTCGGACAGATTTCAGTTTAATTTGAATTGTCCGGTTTATGGCGTCAGTTTGGGAAAAACCCTAGAACGCGTTATAAAAGGCCTTTGGCCGCCTGATCAAAAGAGTCAGGCGTTTTGATCAGAATTGAGAGAAAGAAAGTTGGAGAGAAGTTTGGGGAATTCCTAAGAGGTTGGTGTTTAAGAGAGAAAGAGGAAGTTCTGTTTTGTTCTGGTAGAGAAGAGAAACAGACAGGAAGTTCGGTTCGTATCAGAGTGAATTTTTGTGGGTAATTTCTTCTCTCTCTTAGCTAGCCGTGAGGCCAATCTGTTTGTCTTTTGGATTTGTTTTCTAAGAGTTATTCATGTTTTCGTGAGGGAGGTTTTGCTGAATTGGGTTCAAGAATCAGTCAGATTGCGGGGTGTTTTTCCGGAGACTTGGAGAGAGTTAGACAACGATCTAGAGGGCGTTAGAAAGCTCTGTCTGTCTAGTTTTCGGAACATGTTTTCGATCGAAAATACGAGGTGAACTCCGTCCTCAGCGTTGATTTTAGTAAATCGCATCGGTTCTGTTTTCAAGAAATCCTAATTCGTTTTAGGGGAAAACCCTATTGTTAAGTTCTAGGTGGTAGAGAAGGTGAATCAGTAGCTTTTGGTCGAGTAAGAGGCTCTGATTTCGTGTATCCGTGTGTTCAATTTGTTAATCGAGGTGAGTGCGTGATCGCGGTTACGGGACTAGTTTGTTAGGAGAATGAGTGTTTGATTTGTGATGATTATAATGGATATTCCTGTGTTTTTCGTGTGATATGTTGTGGTTTGGTCGTGATTGATCTTGTAGAAGGAAACGAATCGAGTCTGCGAGAGGATTTGACTCGGATTCGGTTTCTGCGAGAGGTATCGATCGACACCTAATGGTAGTGTCGATCGACACCACTCTTTTGATCGCGAGGTTTGGTTTTGAAATTGGAGTGACGATCGACACCCGGGAGGAGTGTCGATCGACACCATTTGATAAATTGTGAAAATTGCATAATTGTTGGTTGTTGCATATCTGTTGAATGATGATTGTTCGCGTAGTAATTGACATGCTATTTCCATAATTGTAACCAGTAGGCGGGATGCCCGCTTCACTGAGTATTTATGATAATACTCATGCAACTCTGTTTTTCCCTTTTGAGTTGCAGGTAAAGAAAAAGTAAGATCGCGGGATCATGGCGTATGAAGAGGATGATAGGGTGTTATGTTATTGCATTTTAGTAGAATCTGATAGGTTGCTAGAAATGCTAATTGTTCCTCTGGAGTTTCTGAAATTGAACGTTGTTGGGTTATGGTTTTACTATGGGATATCGGATTGATTGTTTTGTTGGTTGGAATGGTTGAATGAGTTATCGTTTTCCGGAGTAGGATTATTATGTTTCAAAAAAAAAAAAGCTTGGTTGTTTCACATCCCCAAACCGAAAAATTGCATTTCGGTAAGGGTGTCGATCAACACCATGAGGCAGTGTCGATCGACACCAGGTTAATTGGTCGGTTCGGGTTTTAATTTTTAATCGCGGTTTGGCTTGGTTTAAGGGCGTTAACCCTAGGGCTCGTATTTATAAGTCTCTGGCAGACTTGTGGCCGCATTTTAGAGGAGAAAAACAGAGAGATTCCCTGAGTTTGTGGATCATTCGCGAATCGTTCGTTTTCTCGAGTGTTCTTCGTCGTTCGTTCTCGCGATCATTTGTGGCGTGTTTGTGAGTGTTTTTGGTGTGAACCAGAGGCTGTTCCTAGGCTGTAGAGTCTGTGTTTTTGTGTCCTCCAACGTTTTGATCCTAAAACGCAAAAGTGAGTGCGTGATCGTTTAGGAAATACTAGAATTTGAGTGTGGTTGAATGATGGATTGATTGATTGATTGATTTGGCATACCGTTGGCTCGAAGGATGCGTCCCGAGAGTGTGAGCGGAATGTGTTCCTGATGGGCCACAGGATGCGTCCTATGGGTGTCAGGTGTAGTCAGAGTTAAGAGCAATAGATACATGTGGCGCGCGGGGAGTTGGTTTAGTGATGTGATTCGAAGATATGCGTGGGCCTTCAGGAAAGTCAGTTGTGTCAGCCAAGTGTTCGATAGGAGCAGTGTTGTGATGTCGAAGTATTAATGTCAGGTCAATATCATGGAAAGTATTCCTAGTTTCCATATGTTTGTTCACGTATGTGTTGATTACTCTAAGGGAATATTTTTCCTATATAGAGTCAGAGCTTGAGGGAGACGTCCTGAGAGTGGAGTGGCATCGGCATCGTTACCTCGAAGGAGGCGTTCTGAGAGTGTGATGATGACGGTATAATTATGAGTAATCAATATCTGACCGTCGACTTGGGATTAACAGATGCGGCGTCCTTGGTTGTGCATGTTCTTGTTTGATCAACCGATCGATCCAGTTTTGGTCTACAGTTGGTCGTGCATGTTCTTGTTTGATTGTTGTGCGATGAGTTGGGTAGACCTAGTCAGGATTAATAAACGTTGCATTTGTATATTCTGAGTCAGGAGTCATGCGTAATTTAGATGTTTAGAGTAGATTTAGGACTCTAGGCGTCGATCGACACTCTGTGAAGATGGTGATACTCATTTTTGCCGAGTGTCGATCGACACCCGTTATTTACTTATTGAATTTTATGATAAAATATTGTGACCAGAAACTGTTTAATGTAATTAATCTAGAAATTGGAATTCAAGAATTAAACTGTGTGTTTTAGTGATATATGTGTTTATGTATTTCCTATTGGCTGGATGATTGCTCCACTGAGTATTTATGATAATTCTCACGCAACTCCCGATTTCCTTTTGAGTTGCAGGTAAAGGAAAAGTGTGATCGTGGAATCGAGGCCGTTAGAAGAGGATGATAGGGTGGTTGTTGCTATTTTTAGACTTGAAAACCGGATGTTTAGGTTGCTAGTTTATGTAATTGATCACTCTTGAATTTTGGTATTTGATTTATTTGGTTAAAGAAATTATTTATTTAATGGAATTATTGGCGTATTATATTATTTAAAATGTTTGTATTTTCCGCACTAGAAATGTTTAGCCAAAAAAAAAAAGCTTGGTTGTTTCATTTTAAATATAATTATTTATTATAAATCAAATAATCCTCGCATCGCGAGGGTCTTACTGTAGTTTTATTATATAAAGTTTGATGCGTCAAACATAATAATTAACACGATTGTGACACGTGTCAATCGGTCGATTTAGATTTTGACATGTGTAAATTATTTTTCCAATGAGATAACATATAACAAATTTGATTATATTTTTAAATTAAAGTAACTAAATTATAAACATGAATGAATACATGAGCAATATCCCAATCTTATCTTATTATCAAAAAAGATATGTATTTCTGTATATCAAAAATAAATAAATCCTACTTTGATTTATAACTGTCATATCCGATGCTATGAATCGTGAGCAATATCCTAAACTTATTATATATATAAAAAAATAGCTTCATATATTTCAAGAATAAATAAATCCTACATTCACTTTCAAAACTGTAACAATTTTGCTAAACTAAAAGATATGCATGTGGATTTATACGGTATTCTCATAACTTTTAAATTATGATTTTGTCGTATTACATCTGTCCATCTATAGTTTTTTTTTTCTTTAGTTGCAATCAGATATATTAAAGATATGAAAAAATTCATGTACGTACGTACAATACATCGACTACATCAACTGTTCGAAGAGTTACTGAAACAACCAGATTTTCTTTTTTGAAACTAACATTTCCACTGCGGAACATAAACAATTAAACCAATTTAATAATTCAATAAATCCATAAAATAAATAAACCCCTTAAACCAAATAAAATAAGTATCAAATTCAGGAAAGAAACAATTCTAGCAACCTAAACAACCGGTTCGCTAGACTAAACAATAAAATACTAGACCCTATCATCCTCTCCTCTCGGCCTCGATTCCACGATCACACTTTCCCTTTACCTGCAACTCAAAAAAAACCGGGAGTTGTGTGAGTATGATCATAAATACTCAGTGGAGCGGTCATCTCGCTAACAGACAATAAATGAACAACAATAACCAATGAAAAGCAAACGATTCAACATTTTTTAATCCAATCTCCGGTTAATAATAAAACACAAAAATTCAGCAATTGAAAACAGGGTGTCGATCAACACACCGCCATGGTGTCGATCGACACACCGCCATGGTTTCGATCGACACACGCTAACCACAAGTATCGATTTTGAAGTGGTGTCGATCGACACAACCACTAGGTGTCGATCGACACCTCATTACATAAACTAGGACTCGAAACTGTCCCCACGTGGCTCATCCGGGAAACATTCATAGCCAATTCAAATCACAATTTCACACAAATCACAAGTAACACAGAGTCGAAAATGATCCATAACAACCAAAAACCAATCAATTCATTATTCACAACTTCTATAACGATTCCTAATATTCTCTAAGCGATCACGCACTCACCTTCGCGATTTAGGATCGAGACGGTGATGATCACGAAGAACACAGTCTCTACAAGGCTGAAACGGCGCTGGCTTGCACTGGAAATCACTCGAAAACAACTCGCAAATGGCCACCGAGAAGAACTAACAAAGGAACTCCAGAGAACACGAAGATTCGCCCACAAACACTCAATTCTCTCTCAATCCTAACTTTCTCTATGTTTTTCTCTGATTTCCTGCGGCTATAAGTCTGTATAAGACTTATAAAGGCGATCCCTAGGGTTAACACCCAAAACTCGAGCCAAACCGCAATTAAAAATTTAACCCGATCGGTCAAAAATGCATGGTGTGGATCGACACCCTAACCAAATTGCTATAAATTGGTTTCGGGATCTTACAATCTCCCCCCACTAAATCGGATTCGTCCTCGAATCCTCACAAACCGTCTACTAAAGACTCAAAACCTGACCCGAACCAGTCAACTATCCGAGATCAAATACCCGATCTCCGAGGCTCTCGTTCAGTCTCATGTTTATACGCCCGTTTTCAGACATCTATTACTCTTAACTCATTCCACACCCCTCCCACTCGCAGGACGCATCCCTTGAGCTATCGGTGTCACACCACTCCCACTCGCAAGACGCATCCTTTGAGCTATCGGTGCCTCGCACCACTCCTACTCGTAGGACACATCCTTTGAGCTATCGGTGCCTCGTGTCCCTTCCACTCTCAGGACGCATCCTTTGAGCTCTGGGTACACCATGCCCCTTCTACTCTCAGGGCGCATCTTTTGAGCTCTGGGTACACATGGGAGATTAATCATCCCCTCGAGAGAACGCATCTTCTCAAAAAAAAAATAAAGGAGTTGCTCGGGACCGCAACCCCTAGAGTACTAAATTCTAAAACGTCTATAACATCTATCGACTAAACCACCTCTTGTGGTCAAACTCGATACTCCATAACCCGGAATATCACCACAAATTACATATAAGAATAACCATCTTATAAAAACAGAAAAGCAAGAACCGACTCCATCTTATAAATCTCTAAAAGGTATAATCGTTACAACAAAAACGAAAATACAGAATAAGCAAACATGCTAAACAACGAGACTAGAACCACAAAGAGAAATAAAGCTCAAACAGCGACCTGCTTGTCGAACCATTTTTTGAACTTTAACTTCATCTTTCCCTCGAGCTCCCAAGTCTCCTCCTCGCAACCAGCGCAATCCCACAAAATCCGCAATAAAGGAATCTTCTTCCGACGCAGCTCCTTAACTCTCCTCTCCAGAATCCTCACAGGAACTGCCGGAACAGTCAAATCATGTTGAAGATCCACATGAATCTCATGCACTAACTCCTCCGACTCATGTAGGCACTTCCTCAACATCGACACATAGAAAACCTTATGAAATGCCTTCATGATCGGTGGTAACTCAAGCCGATACGCCACCGGTCCAACTCGCTCCACCACAGGAAACAGAGCCATATAACACGGACTCAGCTTGTTCTCAGAAATGGATCTATTAGGACCCCTCAACATGGCCATCTTGAGATACACGCGATCTCCTACCGCGAACTCAAGCTCTCGCCTCCGCTTATCAGCGTAACTCCTCTGACGATCCTGAGCTTCCTTCATGTTCAATCTCACCACCCGGACTTTCTCCGTCGTCTCCTGAACAAAAGTAGCTCCATGAATACTGTGTTCCCCCACTTGTGTCCATCATAAAGGCGTCCTACATGGCCTCCTATACAAAGCCTCGAAAGGAGCCATCCCGATACTCGCCTGAAAGCTGTTATTATACGTAAACTCGACTAAACCCAACTGATCAGCCAAATGGCCCCCTAATCCAGAACGGACATCTTCAACAAATCCTCCATAGTCTGAATAGTTCTCTCTGACTACCCATCAGTCTGCAGATGATATGCCGTACTCATATGCACCTTAGTGCCCATCTCTGCCTGAAACGCTCTCCAGAACTCCAATGCAAACTGAGGATCCCGATCAGAAACAATACTGGCTGGCGCTCCATACAGCCTCACAATCTCCTGCACAAACTTCTTAGCCAACTTAGCCGCTCCGTCGGTATTCTTAATGGCAAAAAAGTATGTTGAGTTAGTCAACTGATCCACAATCACCCATATAGCATCATACGTCCGCGAAACAGGTAATCCCACTACGAAATCCATCGTGATCAAATCTCACTTCCACTCCGGAATGGGTAAACTCTGCAGAAGACCACTCGGAACCTTATGCTCTACTTTAACCAACGAACACGTGTTGCACTTAGAGACATAAGCCGCAACATCTCTCTTCATTCCGACCCAGTGATAATACTATTTGAGATCACGATACATCTTAGTCGCTTTCGGATGAATCGAGAACTTACTCGCATGAGCCTCTAGCAGAATCTCCTACCTCAGCTCCTCAACCTTTGGTACACAAACCCGACCGCAAAAAAAAATTGCCCCATTCAATGAGACCTAATACTCGGAACCCGCTAGTATTGACGTAGCCACCAAACCCGAATCGCTCGTCTGAGCCGCAAGAATCCTACTCAAAAGATCCGCCTGATCAACCGCCTCTAAGCCCAACGGCTCCTCTGAAATAGCACATAACCGTATAGTGCTAACCTCGCTAACCAGCGACTCAATATTCTACTCTCGAGACGAATCCACTCGCCGACGACTCAGAGCATTTGCTACCTGGTTCGCCTTACCAGGGTGATACACAATATACAACTCATAATCTGCCAATAGCTCAATCCAGCGTCTCTGTCTCACATTCAGCAACGGCTGAGTGAAAATGTGCTGTAGATTCTTATGATCTGTGAATACTTGAACCTTCCCACCATACAGATAGGATCTCCAAATCTTCAATGCAAACACCACTACACCCAAATCTAGATCATGCGTAGAGTAATTACGCTCTGTACCCCTCAGCTGCCTCGAATCATACGCAATCACTCTACCCTCTGGCATTAACACGCAACCTAGACCAATCCCAAAAGCATAAGTGTAGACTACGTTAGGCTTACCCGGCTTGGGCAACACCAATACCGGTGTACTCATCAACATCTCCTTAAGCCTCGAAAAGCTATCCTCGTACTCTTGAGACTAAACAAACAGAACATCCTTCCCGGTCAACTTTATCATAGACTGAGCCATACTCGCAAAACCTTTGACGAACCTCCGATAATATCCCGCTAAACCCAGAAAACTCCTGATCTCGGTAGCATTAGTCGGTCTAGGCCAATCCCAAATAGACTCTATCTTAGCCGGATCCACAGAAACTCCCTCTGCAGAAACAATGTGACCCAGGAATCCCATCTCTATCTGCCAAAAGCTGCACTTTCTCAACTTAGCAAAAAGCTTATGCTCCCGAAGCTTCTCCAGAACCAACCGCAAATGCACCTCATGCTCCTCAGGACTCTTACAGTAAACCAAGATATCGTCGATAAAGATAATAACAAAGACATCCAGATACTCCTGGAATACGCCGTTCATCCATCGCATCAACGCTGCTGGCGCATTCGTCAATCCAAATGGCATCACTACAAACTCAAAGTGACCATACCGTGTCCGGAAAGTAGTCTTCCGAACATCAACCTCGTCGATCAGAATCTGAAGGTATCCTAAAGCCAAGTCAATCTTGGAGAACCAAGTATCACCCCTCAACTGATCTAGTAACTCATCAATCCTCGGGAGAGGGTACTTGTTCTTTACAGTAACCCGGTTAAGTCCTCGGTAATCAATACACAACCAAAAACTACCATCATTCTTCTTTATGAACAATACCGGCGCTCCCCACGGTGAAGTACTCAGACGGATAAAACCCTTACCAGTCAAATCCTCCAACCGACTCTTCAGCTCTGCCAACTCAGCTAGAGCCATCCTGTAAGGTGCCTTGGAGATAAGCTCTGTCCCGGGCTCTAACTCAATCGTAAACGGATCAGACCGAGACAGCGGTAATTCTTGCAACGACTGGAAAACATCCTCAAACTCCTGGACAACCTGAATCTCACTCACTGCAACCTTACCCATAGACTCTGGCATAGAAATCGTCACCAAATAAGCCTCGCATTCTTGCTCCAACAACTGCACTGCTTGAACCGCAGAAATCACTAGGCTTCCTAAAGTCGGTCTCACTCCCTGAAATGTCAACTTCTCTGCCTCACGCTTGAAGGTCACTCTGCCTCGATAACAATCCAGATGGACTCTATAATGAGCCAACCAATCCATCCCTAGGATAACTCTACTAGACTAATCACCAAGTCTGCTGGCATTGACTGCCCTGCAATCTGAACATCAACTGCTCTAGCACAGCCCGAAGTAGCTAGGAAACTACCTCCAGCTACCTTGACCAACCCTGAATGCTCACCAGCGCTGCTACGGATACCACTGCTCTCAGCATGCTACAGGGCAATAAAACAGTTTGATGCTCCAGAATCGAAAAGCACATGGGACTCAAAACCTCCCACTAACAAGGTCCCTACATAATTCATATGCGTTGAGAACCCTATTAGACTATCACAAGTAAAATAAAAGAAACAAACAACAATTCACCAACTAAAGAATTTACGAAGTCTGAGTCTAAGATTTTACCTGTGATCGAAGCGCCGCTATGCTGCCCCTGACCCACCTCTTCCGAGGTATAGACTCGTGGTGCTGGCCCAATTTGACCTAACGGCTGCACTGCCGCCAACTGCGCCACTGGCTGGACTGCAGCAATAGTCATCCGCTGCGGTTTGGAACACATCAGCAGTTATAACAGACCCTCGTGACTGACTGCCGCGGCTGCTGCTGCTGCTGCTGCTCACCCTTCCCAGGACAACTCGACAATTGATGCTCCAAAGTGCCGCATCCATAACACGCTCTGCCCCTCGAACTTTGACTGGGCCTTGAAGCGCCATCCCATTTCCATTTTTGTCCATGCGCAGGCTTACCGCCCTTGCCGGAACCAGAACCGGAACCACTCCGCGACTGCTGCTGTCTCGGCTGAACAACTAGAACAACTGACACTGGAACTACCGCGGCTACCTACCCTCTCAGATCCTCCTCGATCCCTGCCGCAACTCTACCAGCTTTGCCCTCAAGGCGTACTCAGTCACTCTGCATCTGGTCCACAGATCCGGCTGTAGTCCCCTCAGGAACCTCTGGACCTGCACTCGCTGATCCTCCATGCCCCTATCCGCATAGACAAATAGCCTACTGAACTCGGCGTCATACTCTCGGACAGTACGATCACCCTGCACTAGCTCCACGAACCTCGTCCCAAGACTATCTAGAGCTTCCTGAGGAAAGTACTGAGCGTTGAACTCGGCCACAAACTCTCCCCAGGTCCATGCTGCACCACGCCTCTTGGCCTCTGTAGCTCTCCACCAGGAATAAGCATCACCACTCAGATAGTGGACTGCCAACTCTACCTTGTACTCCTAAGGGCAATGAACCGAGCGCAAATTGCGCTCCACACGCAACCGCCACTTATCTGCCTCCTCGGAGCTAACACCACCAAAAAAGAAAGCAGTACTCATCTGCCGCATCTGACTCACAATCTCTAGTTAAGATGGACGTACCTCTGCAACCGCAGCCCTCGGCTGCACCTCTGCCACTGGAGGCATCACTAAGGCTTGAACCAGAACCTCCGCCGGAAACTGCTCCAACAACTGCGCCATAAAGCCCTCTATACGCTCCCAACGATCCTGAGCTAGAACGGCACCCGCACCTGGGCCCGCTTCTCTGCCAACCATACCGGCTCCTCTCCCGGCACCCAAAGCTCTCACACTAGTACTACTGTCCTCGCCCACGGATCTCTCATGATGCGTAGGAGTCTCAGACGCATGTGTAGCACTCAAAGAAGACTCGACAACTGGGCCACGACCCCGTCGGCCTCTGCAATGACCTCTACCACGTCCACGACCTCCAGCTCTAGCGTCCATCTCTATGTACTCATACAGAACAGGACAATAAGCTATCAGAAGTCACGATCAAACACACAACTTACCGTGGAATCATTTTAAAAGGCCAAAGAGGATGATACTAAGACTCTATTAAATTGACTAAACACACAAAAATCAATTTAAACACATAGTCTCAGGCCTCCAAATTTCATTGTCCTAAAACGTCTAGGCTCTGATACCAAATTGAAACAACCAGATTTTTTTTTTAAACTAACATTTCCACTGCGGAACATAAACACTTAAACAATTTAATATTTCAATAAATCCATAAAATAAATAAACACCTTAAACCAAATAAAATAAGTATCAAATTCAGGAATGAAACAATGCTAGCAACCTAAACAACCGGTTCGCTAGACTAAACAATAAAACACTAGACCCTATCATCTTCTCCTCTCGGCCTCGATTCCACGATCACACTTTTCCTTTACCTGCAACTCAAAAGAAACCGGGAGTTGCGTGAGTATTATCATAAATACTCAGTGGAGCGGTCATCTCGCTAACAGACAATAAATGAACAACAATAACCAATGAAAAGCAAACGATTCAACATTTTTAATCCAATCTCCGGTTAATAATAAAACACAAAAATGCAGCAATTGAAAACAGGGTGTCGATCGACACACCGCCATGGTGTCGATCGACACACGCTAACCACAAGTATTGATTTTGAAGTGGTGTCGATCGACACAACCACTAGGTGTCGATCCACACCTCATTACAAAAACTAGGACTCAAGCCTGTCCTCACGTGGCTCGTCCGGGAAACATTCATAGCCAATTCAAATCGTAATTTCACACAAATCACAAGTAACACAAAGACGAAAACGATCCATAACAACCAAAAACCAATCAATTCATCATTCACAATTTCTATAATGATTCCTAAGATTCCCTAAGCGATCACGCACTCACCTTCACGATTTAGGATCGAGACGGTGATGATCATGAAGAACACAGTCTCTACGAGGCTGAAACGGCGCTGGCTCGCACTGGAAATCACTCGAAAACAACTCGCAAACGGCCACCGAGACGAACTAACAAAGGAACTCCCGAGAACACGATGATTCACCCACAAACACTCGATTCTCTCTCAATCCTAACTTTCTCTGCGTTTTTCTCTGATTTTCTGCGGCTACAAGTCTGTATAAGACTTATAAAGGTGATCCCTAGGGTTAACGCCCAAAACCCGAGCCAAACCGCAATTAAAAATTTAACCAGATCGGTCAAAAATGCATGGTGTCGATCGACACTCACCATGGGTGTCGATCGACACCCTAACCAAATTGCTATAAATTGGTTTTGGGATGTTACAGTTACTTTGTTAGAAAGGTATGTTCTCATCTGCACAAATATACATATACGATTCTAATTGACTTATTGTTTGTGACATGAAGGTTTGTTTTTTTACCTTACACCTTTTTCGTTTCTTCTCCCATTACCATAAGCAATAACTAATTAAATTTACAGTTCATGTAAATTTCATTTGTTACATGTAATAGTTTACATGAATATATTATTGTTTCACGATTTTGAATCTATTAGTATTCAATTAATTATGACAGACTATCGTTCAACAACTAACAGCCGCGGGTCTAAAATTCAGCATTCAATTCATGATATTTGAGAAGCCGGTCGACGAGAATTCAACACGTAAGCAAAATTGTAATTCACGAGATTGCGACATATGTCAAAATTGATCGGATGATGACAAGTGTTAAAACTCAAATTTAATTAAAAAAATTATAATTAAAAATGGGAAACTTCAAATAGTCCAAAATAAAAGAAAAAAGAAAATTTCTAATAGTTAATAACTAATAGAAAAAAGGAAAAATTTTAAAAGTTTAAACTAATTAGGAAATAGAAAAAATGTAGTAATTTAAACTAATTATACAAAGTTTTAACATAAAAATAGAGAGTATATAAACCGTAAAAATAAAGAGAATAAAAATTTCAATTAAGACAAATAAAAAACAAACGATGACATAAAAAAGATTATATAAATTTAAAATTTTAAGATATGCATAGCCAATCAAAAGAAAAATGAAATATATATAGAAAATAAATGGAATGTAAAATTTAATAAAGAGATGAATGAAAAGAAAGTCAAATTAAAAATGGTAAACTAACAAAATAATTATCATGTAGTTCACCAAATCATAAAACATAAAAATTCTAATAGTCCAAAACCAATAGAAAAAAAGGAAAAAATTGTAATAGTGAAAACAATTTAAGAAAAAGAAAAATGTAGTAGTCTAAATGAATTATAAAAACAAATTAACATAGAAAATAGAGAGAGTATAAATGGTAATGAAAATAATAAATTTATTATAAAAGATAAAGAGAGAATAAAAATTTCAACTAAGAAAAAGAAAAAAAAACGGATTATAATACAAAAAGGTTATAAAAATTAAAAAATAAAAAATTAAAGAAATATATGGTAAACTCAATCTAAAGTTTTAAGATATGAATAACCAAGTTAAAGAAAAAAAAGAAATTTAAATCTATAAGAATATTCATAAAACAAAGAAACTGAAAATCTTCGACTTATGATGGTATTAGAAAGATTCAAAATTTTTTAAAAGTTTGCTACTATGAATCTCTATGAGAATTCAAAGAATCGATGAGATTTATCAATCTTGGATTTATATGTGTTGTTAACAAAATTGTTTATATTTTTACAGGTCTTTCATGAGATTATTTATCAATAGATCTTTCGTGAGTTTAATAGATTTTATTTTATTTAACTCTAAATTATTTGAATTATTTTATAATTTTATTAAATAGTTAATATATTCATAATGGGTAAGAATATAATTCATTTTTTTTATTAAGAATATGATTTGAATATTTTGGGTATATATATTTTTGGATCTACGTGATATTAATTAAAGCAAGATATATATTGATCTTCAAGATTTAAAATCCGTGTTTAAATAGTATTTCAAAATCTTTTGGTAATTTAGCGGATTGCTAATTAGAATTTAATAAATTTTATTATGTTTAGCCGCGTATTCACGCGGGTCCTATTCTAGTATTATATAAAGTTAGAAGCGCAAATTGTAACTCATGAGATTTTGACAAGTGTTAAGTTGTAGATTAGATACTACCACAAGACAAATATTTAAATATATTAGTTTATCATTATATTAAATTATTAAATTTTCAATATTAAAATTATTAATCATCCAAAAGAGAAGAATTTAAACTGAAAAGAAAAAAGACCATAAAGTAGATTCCAAGACGTCAAATATTTAAGACAAATTTCCTAGAATACCATTATTTTAAAAAAAATTCTAAAAGTATCATCTTTTCAATATTTCAAAAAATACAAAAAAGCATAAAGTAATTTTACAAATTGCTTAAAAAACACTATGTGAATAGTTATATAAGAGATTTAGTTGAATTTTATTAAAGAGAAATTTAACATTAAACAAAAATTTAGGAAACAAATGGGAGAATTACAAACATGCCACATTTGAAAATATTTTTTCAATATGCCACTCTTGAAAATTTATTTCAAATATGCTACCTTTTATAAAAAAAAAATTCAAAACTCAAACCCTAAATCTTTCCCCCAAAACTTATACCCTAAATATAAAATAGTTAACCCAAACCCAAAAAATATATTTAATATGTCAAATATTTAAGACAAATTTCCTAGTATACCATTTTTGCAAAAATCTTTAAACGATGGCATAATTGTAAAATAACATTTCTTGAAAATTCTCAAAAAATATAGTAAACTATATAGTTAAAAAGAGAAATGACCATGTTTCTATCATTATATATATATATATAGAGGTTTAGAATATATATATATATAGAGGTTTAGAATATATATATATATATAGAGGTTTAGAATATATATATATATATGTGTGTGTGTGTGTGTGTATATATATAAATATATTTATGGGAACACAAAATAATTAACCATGGAAATAAATAGAATTAGATCCAGGTAAAGAAGCAAAGATAAAAATAAAAATTATTTAGTGGTATATTTTACATGTTTAAAATTTATGAAATAACACTAAAGAATGATCGTCTAATAATGATTTAGTTATTATATGAAATAGTTTAATGATTTAAACCAAAATTATAAATATATATATAAACATATATACTTTATTGATTTCCAAGTTTTTCAAATTATATATGAGACTAGGTAAAGGACCCGCATATATGCGGGTTTTTCAAAAAATACTTTATAACGTGTATGAAATTAAACAAAATAAGGTTGAAAACATTGATATTAAGAAAAGTTAACAATTGTTTTTCTATTTTGATTTTTTTCTTATTTTATTTTCAATTAAATAAGATCACATTTTTGAAAATAATTAATATTAACTATACATATTTGAATGTTTGAAATAATTTACTTTGAAATAATCACCCCGCAATGTCACTGATTGATGGAGCTTTGGGATTGTAAACTAATTCAAAATTTCAGATCTGAAATTCATAGACTTTCTGTGTAGACTTCCACAAATGAACGAACATGGCAGATTTGCATTTGACCATTTATGCAAAAAATACAAAGTAGACTTCCTAGGAAGTCTGCATGATTCCTTTGGTTAAATGCAAAACTACCTTTTTTTTTTGCAGACTTCCAGGGAAGTTCACATTCCATTTGCGAACTTCCGGCAATTGCAAAAGTACCCTGTACGGATGCCGACTTTCTTTGCAGACTTCCCTGGAAAAAGTCAAAATCTAGTCAAATGCAAAACTACCCTCTGTTTTTGGGCAGACTTCCAGGGAAGTCTGCAAAAAAAAGTCAAACCTCTGATCAAATGCAAAACTACCCTTTACAGACTTCCAGGAAAGTCTACGGCTGTGAAGGCTTCCTTGGATGTCTGCAAAGCGTTTGCCTAAAATGCAAAAGTACCCCCCTGTAGACTTCCGTTTGACAGATTGGAAGTATACACAGGAAGTCTAAGGACAAAAACGGATGTCTACAGAGGAAGTCTACAATACACAGTCATTTTTAAAACCTAATTATATGTCATTCTAGAAAGAGATTTGATGTTTTTTTTTGTTCTCACATGTGTGGTACCTATTTCTCCATCATCTGTGTAAGTTTAACATGTTTAAGGCTAATATTGATGGGGTAAATCTAATTTTTTCATTTGGTGACTAGTTAGCTCATTCAACGTAGACTTCCAGCAACTGATTGGAAGTCTACACGGGTAGTCTACGGTCAAAAATGGAAGTCTACAGAGGAAGTCTACAATACACAATCATTTTAAAACCTAATTATATGTCATTCTAAAAAGAGATTTGATGTTTTTTTTTTGTTCTCACATGTGTGGTACCTATTTCTCCATCATCTGTGTAAGTTTGACATGTTTAAGACTAAGATTTAGGGGGTAAATCTAATTTTTTCATTTGGTGACTAGTTAGCTCATTCAACGTAGACTTCTTGCGACTGATTGGAAGTCTACACGGGAAGTCTACGAAAAAAATGTACATTGTACAGAAACACTAAAACGAATTTTTATAGATTTAAACATTATTTTTTGAAAAACTTTTGTCTTACACATGAGTTATAATAATTATTTTGTATGCTTTGGACATGTTTAGTTATAAGATTTGCATGTCAAACTCAATTTTATGTTTGTACCACCAATTACCTTATTTGTGTATACTTCCAGGGAAGTCTACGGTTGAATTTCGATTGTTGCTAACTACGCCTCATATTACCGTGTTGAAACTAGTGTTCATAAGTAAGCTATTATCATGTCGGGACTGAAGTTATTATTATGTTCAACTTTGTGTTAAAACTTGTGCAAAAAATAATTTTAATTTTAATTTTAAAACTTGTGTCCGGACTTGTGCTCAATCTAGGTTATTCTCATGTTCAAACTTGTGTTAAAAAAAAGTTTTGTTTTCACTTCAATTCGAACCAAGGGGAATAATTTGTATCATGTAAGTATGTGTGAGTCTTTAACCAGTAAGGCTATTGCAACTTATTCGTTAAATTTGACAATATTTTTTCTATTATGATGTAGACTTTATCTATAGACTTCCCTTGTTGTTTATGGACTGCCCTTGTAGACTTCTTTTAAACCTAATTTAATTTTTACTTCTTTTAAATTGTCATCATACTTCTTTTAAATTGCCGCCAAATTTACTTCTTTTAAATTGCCGCCAAATTTTAACCTAATTTAAAATTGAATCATTTAAAAACTTAACTCATTTGTGGAAACTTAGCTCATTTGTGGAAACTTAACTCATTTGTGGAATAAATTGATCTTGCTTGGTTAGCACTTAGCTAATTTGTAGAAATAAGTGGAGAATTGACCCAAAAATTGTTCAAATCGGTGGAGAATTGAAGAAGATAAGACTTGGGCAAAAATTCCTCAAAAATCTCTCTAAAAACGTGAGAAGAGTGAAAAAGTTAGGAGGCTAGGGTTGAAAATAAAAATTAGGGTTTTCATTGAAAAACTTGCTTATATATGGAGACAAAAATTAGGGTTAGTGGACTTTCCGTGTAGACTTCCCGTGTAGACTTCCTGTGTAGACTTCTGTAACCTAAGAAACACAAACAAAATTAAATCATCTAAAAAATATATAAAACGGACTAGATCTAGTGGAGATTGAAGAGTTTGAAAGGACATAATGAGCAACACATGAAGAAAACTCACCAAAGATCTGAGATTTGCGAATGTGTTAAGGATTGAGATTTTCTCGTTCATCGGTGTTTTTCCATTCAGTTTCACCATCATTCTACAAAACAAATGAAACAAAAGTTGAGGAATCACAAACTCAACCAATAATGAAGCAACACATCCAAATTTCAAACCTTTAACATGGTTGACGAACTGAAAAGTGAAAATATAGGCACATACCTTTGTAGAAAGTGAAATTAGTTGCTAGAATCAGAAAGAGGACGAGATTTTGTATGGAATAGACCCAAAAATTGTTCAAATCGGTGGAGAATTGAAGAAGATAGGACTTGGGCAAAAATTCCTCAAAAATCTCTCTAAAAATGTGAGAAGAGAGAAAAAGTTAGGAGGCTAGGGTTGAAAATAAAAATTAGGGTTTTCATTGAAAAACTTGCTTATATATAGAGACAAAAATTAGGGTTAGTAGACTTCCCGTGTAGATTTTCCCGTGTAGACTTTCCGTGTAGAATTCTTTAACCTAAGAAACAAAAACAAAATCAAATCATCTAAAAAGCATACAATGGACTAGAACTAGTGGAGATTGAAGAGTTTGAAAGGACATAATAAGCAACACATGAAGAAAACTCACCAAAGATCTGATATTTGCGAATGTGTTGAGGATTGTTTCGTTCATCGGTGTTCTTCCATTCAGTTTCACCACCTTTCATATCTCTAGATCTGCAAAACAAAGGAAGCAAAAAATTAGGAATCAAAAGTAAGAGAAGAGAAGTATGTGCAAATCTTAAAATACATAGAAAAACACAAACTCAACCAATAATGAAGAAACACATCCAAATTTCAAACCATTATAATGGTTGATGAACTGAAAAAGTGAAAATTGAGGCACATATCTTTGTTGAAAGTGAAATTAGTTGCTAGAATCAAAAAGAGTACGAGATTTCATATGGATTAAACCCCAAAATTATTCAAATCGGTGGAGAATTGAAGAAGATAAGGCTTGGACAAAAATTTCTCAAAAATCTCTCTAAAAACGTGAGAAGAGAGAAAAATTTAGGAGGCTAGGGTTGAAAATAAAAATTAGGGTTTTCATTGAAAAAGTTGCTTATATATGGAGACTAAAACATTAGGTTAGGTTAAAACAAAATTCCGGTTAAGTAGACATTCGGTTAGGTTAATAATATTCCGGTTATGTAGACTTCCATATGGAAGTCTACGAAACCCTATACTCTAAAATGAAACCCTAAATGCAAGTGGAAGTCTACAAATGAAGTGTACAATAGAAGTCTGCAATTCAAACACTAAATCAAATGGAAGTCTACAATTCAAAACAAAAATCAACTTTTTCCTTTAGATTATTCATAACTGTTAATTAAAGATATTATTAATCATCCAAACATCTAATATATTCATAATTTTAGATTTTTTTGCAAATTTGACATTTAATATCTTGAAATTATGAACTTTAAATGTAACCCTAAACGTAAAAATATGTTTTCAAATTGTAATGTCGTTCCATTTCCTATATTTTTAACTCATAAACCCACAAACTAATGTCAATGACATATATGACTCATAATATTAGTGAATTCAACTTCTCATAATCAAACCCTACATTGAAACTTCTTATAAGTTGTTCATTATAAATCATGGATCATGTAACACAAGTCTCTAAAACGTTAATCTATTACAATCATACAATCATAAAGACTATACATACATAATACAAAACAATTACTAATACCATGTCCCAACATTGTCACAAAACTTCTCAATGTATTGTGATGAAATATAGTATTTCGAAAAGGATAGTATATAGTTCATTCATTCATTTTCATTCCAATTTGTCTTTTTTTTTTTACTTTATGCTAATTCGGTGAACTTTTATTTTTAAAACATCACAATTGCATTTAGTTTAATTATCCAAAAGATTTTATGGTCAAATTATTTTTAATTTATTTATAGATTTAAATTTACTAAATAGTTATGATGTAGACTTCCATATTTCGTTGCAGACTTCCAAAATGTAGACTTTTTCATTAGGTTTTGTCTTCTTTTTTTTTTACTGTATGCTAATTTGGTGAACTTTTATTTTTAAAACATCACAATTGGATTTAGTTTAATTATCAAAAAGATTGTATGGTCAAATTATTTTTAATGTATTTATAGATTTAAATTTACTAAATAATTACGATGTAGACTTTCATATTTCGTTGCAGACTTCCAAAATATAGACTTTTCATTCCAATTTGTCTTTTCTTTTTAACTTTATGCTAATTTGGTGAACTTTTATTTTTAAAACATCACAATTGCATTTAGTTTAATTATCCAAAATATTTTATGGTCATATTATTTTTAATGTATTTATAGATTTAAATTTACTAAATAATTACGATGTAGACTTCCATATTTCGTTGCAGATTTCCAAAATGTAGGCTTTTTCATTAGGTTTTGTCTTTTTTTTTTTTACTGTATGCTAATTTGGTGAACTTTTATTTTTAAAACATCACAATTGCATTTAGTTTAATTATCAAAAAGATTTTATGGCCAAATTATTTTTTATGTATTTATAGATTTAAATTTACTAAATAATTACGATGTAGACTTCCATATTTCGCTGCAGACTTCTGGTGAAAATTTCCAACGAAGACTTCCAAAAGGATATAACGGTCATTGCGGCTGCAGTTTTATTGTTTGTTCATTAAGGCTTTAACTGTAATTTCACTACCCATTTAGAGTAGTTTTGCAAGTTTTCACAATAGGGGTGTACTTTTGCATTAAAAATTAAAAAAGGTATATTCCATGCAATAATCCCCTATTTTTTATTATCAAATCCTATTGAATTCTTTCGCATATTCTTGTTTAAAATTTTCAATTTTATATCATGTTAAATACCCAAATCACGAAAAGTGCAAAACCACTAATAGAGAAAAACTCGCTATTATTAAGTAGTTTGAACAATTTCAAAAATGTCACTTTTAATTTTATTTTTTTCATTCATGTCATCATCACATGCACAATTGCGAATGTGTCACATTTTAAAGAAAATAAAGGCTATATGGTTTTTTAAAAGGGTTATAAGATTTTTTAAAATAGTATAAACCTTATAACCCTGTTAAAAAACCTTGTAATATGTTTTAAAATCTTATAATTTGTTTTAAAAGCCTTATAATATTTTTTTTTTGTGGTTGAGTAATTATTAATGTGATAATATCTATGCTGTAAACAACAATAATAATAAATGAAACAATAATAGTAATTATTAATGTGATGATATCTCACATATCGAATAAGAGAGTAATCGATGTTATTTTTCTAATGAAAAAACTAAAACTTATGAAAGAGGTATTTAAAATTGTTTGGTAAAAAAATGAGAGAGCACAACACCTTGTTATATAAGGATAAAATATCATAATTCATGAAGATTTGCGTATGCAAACCTAAGTCTACTTGAACTCAAATTTTATCTAGATGTATATTAACTAATATTTTTATGAGAAAATCTTAAAACTTATTTCATCTAATATATGTAAAGGAAAAGAAAAGAAGTGGTTATACGAACACAAAATAAGACCAAGACATAAAACAAAAATAAATTTAAAAAAAATAACCATATTTATCGACTAATTATTTTTATTATTTTAATATATGTTGATTATTATTTTGATTATTTTAATATATTTTTATTTTAATAATCTACTTAATAAAAGAATATAATATTAAAGGGAAAATTAGATTTGGATGATAGAGGTAGCAAAATCTAATTGGTGAATTTTTTAATATGTGTCAAAATCTAAACCGACCAATTGACACGTCTCACGATCGTGTTAATTATTATGTTTGACGCATCAAACTTGATATAATAAGATATGAGACTATACAACAAAATTTAAAAGAATAAACTATGTTTATCAACAAATTATTTTACTAAAAATTAAATTAGAAGTTAATAAGAAAATTTTGATATATGTGTTGGAACTCGATTTCACCCCTCAAATTCGACTTATAAAGCCTGCTTATATTCAGGACATATTATAAACAAGAGTGGGCCTAAGGCCCAGAAAATACTAAACTGAGAAAAAGGCCAGCATATTCCCTGAATACGCTGGGCCTGAGTCACTAGCTCATTAACCTGATAGAGCTAAAGATCGTTTAATTGCCTCAGTCAACTGAACTGGAACAAGTCAGCGAAGATCCAGCGTCCCACCTACAATTCAGACATTCCCGGAGGATGAATCAGAACGTGCCCGAGATCTTCATAGATATGAAGAGATACGTGGACCTGAATGTTTAGCCCGTAGATGCTATATATACGAAGAGATAGAGCAGAAATCACCAACTTTTCCCATAGGCTTACACTTAGCACTACTTAAGCTCGCTCATCTGTCCTAAATAAATCTCTCTTTGTATATTTGATCAATTATCAATATAAATTCACTTTTGTTATTTCCAACCGAGTTTAGTTAGATTTATTGACATTTCTTGGAATTAAATTTTATTTTCTAAATTCACATATAAATTCTTAGTGCGGAATCTAGCTTCCACAATATGTCAATTTTTATAATCTACTTGATAAATACACATCTATAAATTTGAGAGAAATAAGATTTGTATGATATATGTGGTAAAATCTATTTTTTTTCTAATACGTGTCACAATCGTGTTAATTATAAAATTTGACGCATCAAATTTTATATAATAACTAGGTGAAAAGACCCGCATATATGCGGGTTTAAGATTAAAAAATTTATTATACATAATATTTTATAACCCGTAGAAAGTTAAAAATGAAAAAGTAAAAAATAATTTTAAATAACTCATGAAAGTAAACAAAATAAAATCAAAAAAGTTGATATCAAATAAATTTTAAAATTACCCTTTTATTTTGATTTTTTCTTAATTATGTAACTACTCATATATTTATTTTTCAAAATTTTTACTAATTGAATCTAATATTTTTAATTGCAAACTAAAACTAAAAATTTCAATAAGAATTTCTTCGCACATTTGCTTTCCAAATTTTGCAAGGAGCGAATGATGCACAAAATCTTAAAGAGTATTTTTTCTACATTAAAATAAAATTATATCGTATTCAAACTCTCATTCATATAAAATAAAAATCTGTTAACCTATTTATCAAGTAGTAGAAAATCCATCCCTATAAATTCATTTGTTTCTTAAAAAATATTACATCCCACTTTTGGATAAGACGTACTATAATATAACGCTAAATACATTTTTTTTTTTGGAGTAATCATTGATGTGATGATATCTATGTTGTAAAAAATAGAACAAATCAAAAAAAAAGTTAGAATATTTTTATTAATCTCACAAACTAAAATAGATCGTCGTAATGTATCTCACCTACCAAAAAGACAGTAATCGATGTTATATTTCTAATAAAAAGCTAAAATAAAGTTTGTAGAAGAGATTATCGAAATTCAAAATTGTTTTGTGAAAAGATTGAGAGAGCAAAAAAAAAATGTATATAACGAAAAAATATTATAATCGGTGAAGATTTGGGTATGTAAACCTACCTCTATTTGAATTAAAAAATGTGTATTAATTAATATTCTTATGAGAAAATCTTAAAACCTATTTTCTTCTAAAATACGTAAAGAAATAAGAAAAAAAAATTGTTTGAAAAAAAAACAAAACCAAGACATATAATAAAACCTAGCTTATCAACTCATTATTTAAATGAATTATTCATGAGAGTTTATTTGATTTTTTTTTATATATTGATTTTTATAATATACTTGATAATTATAGATATATATTTTCTTTTTTTTTGTCAACAGCATAAAACTCTTTTACCACCACCCGGTTACCCAATCCGGTGGTTGGGAGCTTACAAAAGAAACATTATGATCAATTAGGCGTGCACAATTCGCCAGCTTGTCCGATCTTTATGATATATATGGCAAAATCTCATTGTAAACAAATTTAATATATGTCAAAATCTCTGATCGATCGATTTGACATGTGTCGTGATCGTGTTAATTATTACGTTTGACGCATCAAGCTTTATATAATAAGATAAGATAATAATAAAATTATTCAATCATGAGGATTAGGGTGATGAAGATATAGTACAGATGGTCGACGTTCGATCGTTTGTTGTTATACGATTAAGATGATCCAATCGGACCTACTCAAATTTAATATTGCAACATGGATCATGAATTTTCTTTGTAAAGAGTTTTTCACTATTTTTGGTGAGATTAAGGTTGGTGAGTAGGTCATTTATATTTCAAAACGTCGTTCGAGAAATCAAATATACAATCACATTCACATTTGTTTCATACACAAATAAATGCCATCGATAAACTTCGAATCTATCGGTTTTTTTAACTTACCTAACTCCTTTTCTGTTATTTCGATCTTTCGGTCAATCTTATTGTTGCATTTTGATTTGAACGTTAGAAATATTTTCATGATGATATAGTAACTTAGCTATATAAGTACGCGTAACCTATCATTGTAGCCAAATAGTGAAATAGGCAAACATTCTTTTTCTTTTAAAAAATAAATAAATTTCTATTAAATATTAATATCTGAATACTCGTTTATTTTACATTACAAAAATAGGGGAGAAAGCGGAAAATATATCTATTATATTATTAGAGAAGTAACTATGCACCAGAATGAAAGTTGAGTTTTTATTACATCGTGTTTTTGTATTGTCTTTAAATTTTAATTTTTTTGTTGATATAGTCGATAATTATTTTTTGTGTTGTCTTTAAACAATATTTTTGGTAATGAGTATAGTTTACAATTTATTTTTAAAATTAATTATAGTTAATAAGTATTATTAATATCCGGTTTAGATGATACTGAATATATTTTCGTTGTTATCTAGCCATAACTTTGTTTCTTATAAATACCTCTTTCGCTTTCGAATCCAAATCAATTGTACCATCTTCATCATTTATGCTTAGATAGTTGTTTGTTTGTTATTTTGTTGAATTATGATCTTTTTTAATTGTGTTTGTTCTCTGTTACACGAATTTTGTGTTTAAAATTAGTATTTTCTTATTTTTCCTAAACAAGTCTTCCGTAATCAGTCATTTATTATTTTCTTAGTTTAAATCAGTCATTTATAACAATAAAAATAATTTGTAATATCTTTTAGGTTGATGTATGTTTGTTGCAAGCAATCATGATGCTTGTATCGATACAAGCAGGCAAGCAAGTCTATGGCTTGGTCCATGTTATTTAAGTGATTTATTTGTAATCATGTTCTCAACGAAAAGTTTAGACAGATCTTTGGTTGTTTTATATGCTACTTGAAACGAGTAGTTTGGTGACTTGATTTACTATGTACTGAAACTCTTGAAATATGAATTATTTAGATACGTGATTTATCCTCCAACCAAACCATTGACATATTCACGTAAGTGTTAAAATTATGTTACTATTATATATTAGTGTACCAAATTCTAACATGTTTGTTTATTGTGATTGTATTGTGATATTTTTCAAATAGGTTTGTTCAATTGTTTTCTATATTATCCATTAGTCTTTCGTATGGCCCTCATCGTAGGTAATGTGTTGTTTGTATATTTTTCCGATTTTTTTTAATTTATGGTGGAATTTGTATAAGTTATAAGTTGTATCTACATTTATTTATACTTTTTTCTAACTGTATATTGATTTTGAATCTGTTGTAGATTCTTCGATCATGAGTTTATATGGTGGAATTTATGGAGGTTTCGTATGAGGGTTGATTATCCGCGACTTTATAATAGTTTTATATGGGATATGTTATTGTAAAAATTTATTTATTAATTTTCAAATTTTATGTCATGGTCTAATTTCATTAAATTTATTCGTGTGGTTTTTCCATATTATCATGGTAATCTATTTAGAATTTTAAGGTTTTTATTTGAAATTTCCTCTAATGAGTTTTTAATGTATTTTATGGAAAATCCATATAACAAAGTTTACACATATTTTAGGTATAATATCAAAACAAATTTCATCATCATCATTATGTCATACCTAAAAAACGAAACAAAATTTTCATCATTATCTACTCATTGATGAACATATATATTTTTATATTTTTTTTTAAAGAAAAATACAAAAAAATATTATATGATGTCACAAGATGATTTAGAGGTTCAATAAATAAAAATTTCAAGTCTTTCAGACTAATACATTGATTCTCAAACCCCAAAAAAGCCTACAAACCGAGATTTGATGTACATCTATTAAATAATGAGCATGATATACATAACAAAAAAAAAAGAACGGGCATAATATTATATTTACGGTTTTGTTTTGTTTATTCAAGATAGTATGTGTCAAAGAATAGAATAGTTTTTTTTAAAAAAAATTGTTTGCTTGATAGAATATGTTGTTCAAAAATTTAGATCGAAGTTACTTTCAAATTATCTTTTTTAATGTTTTGTTAGTATTACTTTCTATAAACATATTTTTTTGTATTTTATTCTTTTTCTGTCAAATCGTGAGATAAATTTTACCCCTAATAATAATAGTATTATGTCTATGTGTTTTAGGTTTTGGAGAATTATAAACATGCCACTTTTAAAAAAAATATTTTTTTAAATATGCCACTTTTAAAAATATATTTTTTTAAATATGCCACTTTAAAAAATTTATTACATATATGCCATTTTTGTAGAAAGAGCAAAACAATTTATTTTTTTTTCTTCGTTTCAAAACCCAATCCCTAAACTCTACCTTTAAAAACTGTATCTTAAACACAAAATAGTTCATCCAAATCAATGTAGGAGTCGAGACTCGAACAATTGAATTTGTAGGGTTGTTGAGGAAATGCGAGGCTCTTGAGTGAATCACAATGCAGAAAAATGTAAACACTTGCGTTTGCTGTTAAGAGAGCTTTATTCCTTTTGATGCGAAAATTCTGATCCCTTTTCTGGGTGAATATAATGAGCTATTTATAGCTTTTTAGACTAGGACTAATAATACATTTGGGTCAGGCCCATTAAGCATTTAAATGA
The DNA here is from genome assembly GCA_963576765.1 of Draba incana. Classification (NCBI taxonomy): domain Eukaryota; kingdom Viridiplantae; phylum Streptophyta; class Magnoliopsida; order Brassicales; family Brassicaceae; genus Draba; species Draba incana. The sequence goes on along the minus strand of OY755203.1, from coordinate 27,504,395 downwards.
CTTTTGGCCCATATTATTATTAAGCTCATTTTAATTATGGATTTAATAATATTATGGGCTTATCTTGAATTGGGCTTCTACAAGCCCGTTTATGATTTCTTCAAGCCTTTTTGCAGAATCGTTCTTATCGTTACATCGATCTCTTAGGGGTGAAATCCGACCCCTACAGTTAGCCCCCAGCTTGATGGTATCGAGCTAGATGATGCCAAGGTATAAACTGTTGAAGTTTGAGATCGATGCGATGGACCATGGAGCAGCAAGGCGTTGACGTCTTATTAGCGATTTCTGGAAGTTGCAGTAATTCTATGTTGAGTTGATGCTATCGTGTTTTCCTGGACATGTTTGCGCTGTTGAAAATGAGATTAATAGACTAAAAAGACTATTAGGCTCATTTAATTGGACTTTAAAGCCCGTTAGGAAAGTTTCAGGAAATTTTCCTGAAAAACCATAGGGATTTCAGGAAATCCTTCTGGTATAAATAGGCCCCCTAGGCAATCTATTTTCTTTCACCAAGTAGGCTTTTCTACAGTAAAAAAGGTAAAATTTCGGAATCCCTTCTCCAAATTTTTTTTTTGTCCTGTAGTGCGAATTAGGGTTTTGCAGCTTTTTTTGTCTTTTTGTGGATCATCTTCTTCCTCACCTCCGTCCATCTGTCGCCGCCGGAGCTTCGCCGGAACCTTCCCACGGTCGCCGGAACTCACAGTCGTGGCCTTCATCTTCACACCACCATCGCCAGCTGTGACCGGGAGAGCTCTAATCGCCGCTGCGTGTTTGTGGAGGAGGAGCTTCACCGCTGCTCGTCGCCGCAGATCAGCCGTCGTCGACACTGCGGCCGCGTCTTCGTCGTCACCATGATCAACTCTGTTGTCTCCGTCGCAGATCCGCTGTCACCGTCATTGCGTCTCTGCTCGTTGGCTGCCATCGTGGGAGGCTCGCTCCCGCGGGAGCTGCAAGCCCGCCATAGATCCGCCACGGGAACTTCAATGCCATCGCCGCCGTGGATCTTTGTCGTTGTCCGTTCAAGCTCGGTAAAAGAGGATCTGCACCGCCGTGATTTGATCTTTGTTGCCGCTGCAAACGCTCCGCCTCACCACTGCAAACGCTCCGCCTCACCACCGCTGCAGCTCCACGCCACTGCCATCACCGTCGCAACTTGTCACCATCGGAGGAGCTTCACTTCCACGCATCCGCCTTTGTCTTCACCACGGATCGAGAGTGGAGCATCGTCGTCTTCAAAAGCCACTTACAAACCAGGCAGAGGAGCCTTCGACAGAGAACCAGACTTGCGGCGGAGGAGGAGATTCGGGCGGCGTTGATGCACGACGGAGGAGGATACCTCGGCGGCAGAACCAGAGGAGCTATTCGTCGTCGGTCGGATCTTCAGTGAAACGCTGTTTTGAGCTGAAACGCTACTTTGGCGGCGGTGATCGCATTTGGAGAAAACACTAGTTTCCAGTCAACATTAATCAACGGTCAACTGGTCAACAGTCAACTGGTCAACAGTCAACGAGTCAACAGAAGTCAACTGGTCAACGTTCATGTTCTGATTTGGAATTTTTAGTTTTTGACTTGAATTCCGGGTTTTATCGCAGTAACGGCACATTTTGGCGCATATGTCTTCTAGTGATGATGGTGGTTCAGGAGACACGGTTTTGCAAAATGCTCTGGTAGTGTTCGATGATACCGAAGTGGGGACTCCACATGCTACTAAGAGAGACCAGACGCGCAGAGGACCAGAATCTTCTAAGTCAACTTCAAGATCTTTAATGGACATTCTTGCAATTTGCAGTGCTTCTAAAGATGTCAAGTTTTATATTCCTATCCCGGAAGATCGTGCTGACAATCCTCCAGAAGGTTACTTCACAGTGTATAAAGCTTATTTTCGGACTTGCTTTTTGTGGATTCCGATCCCTCGCACGATTCTCGAATATCTCTAGAAGAATCACCTTGCCATTTCTCAGATAACACCTCGAGGGATGCGATGTTTAGTTGGACTCATGATTCGCAGTTACGAGAATGGTAGCGAGCTTGGAGTAGACCACTTGCTGAGTCTTTTGACTGTAAAAAAAGTTGGTCGCAAAGATACACTCCATTACTCCATTGATGGCAAGCCTGATCTTCATGTCATCAACGACTTTCCTCTTTTAGAACGCTCTTGGGAGAATCCTAGGCTTCGAAAAAGATGGGGTCAGAGATAGTGATTCAGTCAGAGATAATCCTAGGCTTCGAAAGAGATGGGGTCACTGTGGTAGTTGACTTCGTCGCGTCTTTTGTTTTTGTTTATTGTCATATGATTATTTTCAGTTTGACGACAGTCTCAATCTTATTTGTAAGTTAGTCAAATTCTAACTCTTTTGTTCTTTTTTGTTTTGCAGATTATAGCAGTGCTGACAGGTTCCCAATAGATTTATTTAACCTTCGCGCTGATTTCATCACCGAGAAGTGCAGTTGGACGAAAGATTTCACTTTGCACCGTGTTCGAGAAGCACTCATTCATCGTTTCGGAACACAGCTCCAAACTTCTCCACCAGAAATGTCGAGCAACGGGAGGAGATTAAATGCACGCGAGAAGAGAAATGCCAAAAATAGAGTGAGCACTACTACGAGGGCCCCGCAGGGAGCTAGATCTACTGATGCGCCTAAGTCGCGTCGTCCTGAGCTTGAGCGCAATGTTGGTGTCCACTTCAATCATCGTCATGACTCACCACCGAAGCATCACGATGTTTCAAATGCAAATCGCAATCGTCCTTGAGGTGATAATAGGGAAGTTATTGGTCCAGGAGACTTATTTAGCAGCGGGAGTATGGCGGCGACTAAGATGTCGAAGATTGTGTTCTTAGGGAACGACTTTCCTCCTCCACAAGACATGTCGAGGAGAGACATCTACAGAAAGGTGGCCCTTCATGGCATGACGGTATGTATCTCTGTCGAACTTTACGGCATTATCTATTTTGCTTCGCTTCCGTTGACTATTACCTTTTTGGCAGTTCATTGCTTCGGTCAACAAGCTTACCAAGGGATATGAGACGGATGCCACCTCGCAGAAGCATCATCTTGCTAGTGTTCAGGAACTATGTGATGATCATAAGAAACAAAAAGGTCAAGCAGAGGCTCGAGTTGCTACCTTGGAAGCTACTGTGAAAGAGACTGAGGATCAGCCAGACTTCAGGATGCAGCCGTTCAGAAAGTTGTTGATCGGGCGAAGCATGAGCTGACAACAGAGTACGAGTCGAGGATGGGGCGAGCAAAAGAGAAGCTTAAGGTGCTCAACGACAAACCCAGGACTGATATGTTAGATTTTATCCAAGTTCAGAGCAACATTGAGTTTTTGGGACTGCTTCAGAGTGACAACGAGAGGAAGGCTTATCTTAGTGAGGAGCTTGTTGAACTTAGAAAACGAGAGGAAGGCTTATTGCAGGCAGAGGAGATTTTTGGGAAGTATATGCGCGAACTTGAGGAGATCCATAAGACTCCAAGATCTGGCGGAGGGGCTCCTGTTGTAGCGGATCCTATTCGCCAGGTGATTCATCCAGCTTCGAGTTCTTCTAGTTCATCTGGTGATGAGGATTCGTCAGACACCGAGACCGAGGTTGAAACAGGTCAAGTTGAGGAGACCGTTGTTGGAGCTTGAGGCGATCTTGCCTTAGTTTGCTTTTGGTTTTTTTTCTTTTAGTGTTTTTCTTCAGTTTGGGCGGTGTTTGCCCTTTTCGCACTTTGCTTTGCTTTGTTCTGAACCTTGATTTATTTATAATGATATGATACGCATTTTTACTTTTCGCCACAGTTTGCAGAAATGTTGTTTATAACTTTCCTGATCTAGCAATAAGCATTTTTTTTTATGTTAAAGCCAACGTTTTAGACTGTCGGAATTTGGATGAACACTTGGGTTTACGGGTGTATTTTCTACTAATGCTTCTGCTCCACTTAAGCGAACATTCTCTAGTGAGCTGACAAACGCTTTGTAAGTTGGGTTTCTGAAATGATCATTTGGGTTTACAGACAAGCTTTCCTCTAATGCATCCATTCCTATAACGAACATTATGTATTTGTATAGCGCGCTATGCGATCCTGCTAAGGATGTAAAAGTCAGATCTGAAGTTTGCGAAGTAAATTGTCGCTGTGGCCAGCATCGAGGTGTTATGTCTGTTTCTAATAAGACTTACGGCATCCGCGGAAGATGTAACAAAGATTGTTTGTGAAGAAGTCTGTTTCTGTTAAGACTATGTTATAAGCAAAACTGTTTAGTTAGGTTTACTTTATTTGATTTTTTCTTGCAGAAAAAACCAAGTGAGAGAGGTGGGAGTATACGAGTATACGTACCCCACTCCCCCCCCCCCCCTTTGTAAGGAGGGGGGCAGCTGAACCCATCCGAAGATGAGCTGCCTACGTACCCTTTGCAGGGATCAAGCCGCCTCGTAGTTCAAGTGAAATACTCAGTGATAGTACTTCTTCAAGTGAGTCGCATTCCAAGACCTCAAGATTGGAGTGCCATCCATGGTGGCAATTTTGTAGACTTCTGGTCTAACCACCTTAGTGACTTTGTAAGGCCCTTCCCAGGTGGTCCCGAGTTTACCAGCGTTTCGCTCTGCCGTGTTCTGGAAGACTTCTCGTAAGACCAAGTCACCTTCGTAAAAACATCGGATTCGCACCTTAGAGTTATAATATTTTGCTACTGAATGCTGGTAGTTGGTGATCCGGATCAATGCTTGGTCGCGGCGTTCGTTGATGAGGTCCAGCTCGTCAAGTAAGAGGAGACGGTTGACTACTTCTTCCTGTGATAGTAGCCTTCGTCGTACTCCTAGAAATTGAACTTTGACCGGAATTACGCACTCTATTCCGTAAACCAAAGCAAATGGAGTTTCACCGGTAACTTCATTCGGTGTAGTGTGGTAAGACCAGATAACACCATCTAACTCGTCGGCCCAACGGCCCTTCTTCTCGTCGAGGCGCTTTTTGAGACTGGCAATCAATGTTTTGTTGGTTGATTCTGCCAAGCCATTACCTTGTGGACGCCGCGAAGTAGATTTGTTAAGGCGTATCTTCCATTTTTTGCAGAACCCTTCGAAATGTCCCCAGATAAACTGCGATCCGTTGTCTGTAATGATCTCGTAAGGAACACCATGTCTACAGATAATGTTTTCCATACAATATGTTCTACTTGCGTGTCTTTTATAGAGATGAAAGCCTCTGCCTCAACCCACTTCGAGAAGTAGTCAGTGAGCACTAGCAGCCATCGTCGTTGCCTTGAAGGGTGCAGAGGGCCAACAATATCCATACCCCATCTCATGAATGGATAAGGAGAGGTGATCAACGAGAGCATCTCCGTTGGCTGATGGATTTTGGAAGCTTGGCGTTGATATTTATCACACTTGGTTGAAAATTTTACGCAGTCTTTGATCATTGTCGGCCAATAGTATCCGTGGCGCTTGATCTTCAGCGCTAGTGCTCGTCCTCCTGAGTGATTGCCGCACGAGCCGCTGTGAACTTCCTCCATGGTTTTGCGAGCTTCTTTTCCTTCAACGAAAATTAATAGTGGACCTGACAACCTCCATTTGAATACGTTGCCATCTAATAGAATGTATATGGCTGTTAAGGCTTTCAGCTTGCGAGCCGCCCATTTATCGGTAGGTTTTATGCCATCTTCAACGTATATGCGAATGTTCTTAAGCCAGCGTGTATTGCAGCCATATTTTGATTAAGGTGAATCTTCTTCCATTGCAGTTGCTTCATTTGCCTCGGAGGGGTTAGCGTAGGCATCGACTTTTTCTGGAGGGGAGTGGGAATCTTAATCCATGGCAACCACCTCCTGGTCGATTTGAGACGCAGTTAAAGGACTGCTGGGTCCAAATTCACTAGGGTCGATGTGGGAGCCTAAACTAGCACAATTAAATTTGTAAGGGTTCGTGAAGAGGAAGAGATTTCTAGGGTTAGCTAAGGTCGCAATAGATGAGTAAGAGCTTTTTTATTGTTGTGTAAACGTTTGAGTGCAAGATTATCAATCAAATTGCCAATGCCTTCTCAAGGGCTTTTACATCGAATATATATACAATCTCTAAGGCGGCTAAGCTTCCTAAGTCTTCTTGGATTCCTTCCTTGACTAGGTCGGTTGCTTCAACGTGGGCTTCGCGTCAGGACCGGGCTTCAGGCTTCTTTCATGTCAATGGGCCGGAGACTGCACCGGGCTGAGGATAAGATCACCGACCAAGGTGAGCGTGTGATCGGTCCACAGAGGTCGAGCCTGTAGTCAGCCCACAGCAGTGAGCCTGTGGTCGGTCTGCGGTGTCGAGGTCGTGGTTGGCCCTCAGTGGCGAGGCCGTGGTCGGCCCACGAGAATGAAGCCGTGGTCGGCACCGCCTGGTGTGGGTTCGTTCCTGCTTCGCCTAGGTTCGTTCCGCTGCCACATGCTTCGCTTCGCAGGAAGACTTAGGCGCCGTTACGCTTTTTTCGTCGAGAGTCCGGAGGGCCATTTTTTCAATCGACTTGTCTTTGGACGTTAATGTTGAGCGGGTGAAAACTGACCCCAACAGTTAGCCCCCAGCTCGGTAGTGTTAGAGATAATAGAACCGAGTTAAAGATGTACTAGATATCAGCATTACCGTTTGAAGTCAAGGTGTTCGCCTATCCTCTTCTGCAGCAGTAGAGAATGACTTTATGCAGGAGGTTTTAAGACTTTGTAAGTGTTTTGAAGATTTTAAGACTTCTTGCTTCATTTGCTGAAGCTGCTGTGTTTTCTGCAGAAAGAATTTCTTTTTTTTTGTTTTTTTCGAAGGTTTTAAGACTTCGTATTCCCTATGGAGGTTTTAAGACTCCGCGTTGCGATCGCCAGTGTCAACGACGTCTCCGGCCGATAGCTAGGCAATTTCTGGAGGAAATAGTGTTTTTGAATCGAGCTGGGAACCGCTCAAGAGGTAAGAAAAAGATTCCTTTTCTAAGAGATAAGGTTTTACTTTTTCACCTTCTCTCTCCTCCCTTCCTTTCTTCTCCACTTGTTTGCTAGGGTTTTTCTCATCTTCTCCACTTCTTCTCTACCGCCTAGCGCCGCCCCCAGAGCTCCACGTCACCACCGCTGGAGTGTCTCGCCATAGCCAACCGGAGGTTCGCGCCGCCGCCGACAGGAGGTTTGCGCCATCGCCGACCGTGAGCTCGCGTTGCCTCCATTCACCTTTCTTCTTTGGTGAGTTTTCTCATTACCTTCTCAAGCTATTTTCCCAAGTCTTTGTAAGCTTTTAGTTGAGAAGCTAAGCTCTTGGATCTAGCCTTTAGGAGGAACAATCCTTGATTGTAGCTAGTTGCTAAGCACAACCCTTGTTTCTCTTGGTTCGCATGAGTTTTGGTTGAGGAACTCAAGCTCTTATAGCCTTTAATTTTAAGAATTCTCTTTGAAGACTATCCATGAAAGAGGCTTCTTCTTGTGGAGTGTTCTTGGTGAAAGATGAAAATTCTTGACTTTTGATCTATCTTGTTGACTTGTGTGTAGGTAGATTGGTTGTTATGGAACAAACCACATTTGGTTTGGTTGACCATGACAAATTGGCGGTGCCACTGTGTCAAACCGAGGATATCATCGCGCTGTCACCTCTAGACGCCACCGTCATCGCGCGTCGAACCTACCCGAAGGTACCGCCGAGTTACCGACCCGAGCCGAAGACATCTCGGTGTTGCTTACCCGAATCGATGGTGTGGTCGCATCGTCACGCCGTACCGACCCCATGGTCGCATCATCAAGCCGAACCGACCCCGTGGTCGTATCATCAAGCCGTACCGACCCTGTGGTCGCATCATCATGCCAATTCGACCTCGTGGTCGAACCGACCGACCGGACCGAGCGCGTGATAGCGCTACCAAGCCTAAACGACCCGTGGTCGCATCGTCACGCCAAGCCGAGGATATGGTCCCGACGTCATCCTCGCCGGTGGTTGCGACGACATTCTTAGAAGCCCCGAAGTCAGTAGCAGGCGTAAGGGCGTGTCATGAGAACGCTGGCGCTGGGATTCAGCTCCGTAGCAAGCTCACTATTTAACGGCTTTGTCTTGGCGGACCCGATGAGGGTGATGAGGATGTCTTTGATGACTTAGCGGAGGTTGAGGAAGTGAAGAGGCCTAGTGGCGATGAGGACTTGATGGCCCGCAACGGGGGAATTGGATCCTCCTTTCCTCTTAAAGATGAGGACCCGGGGCTCCCAGCTGGTGCAACCGATGCCGCTCTGTCGTTAGACTTTTCCTCTACTTTCAGGTCACTTCCTTCTGATGCTGAAGATGGTGATGATGACAATTTTGCAGAGGTTGGCCGGCCCGCGGTGGCCAAGAAGAAGAAGGCGCGTCTGGACCCTCCGGGATCTAGTTTTTCTGACGAGGAGTCACTACAGCTTCTCCGAGAGAGGTGCGAGATTTGGGACGAGATCAGGCTGGTAGTTCTCGATCGCACTCAGCGAGCTGATGCCCCGCCTCCGGGGTACTTCACCTTGTATGAGAACTTCATCGAGCACTGCTTGCTGTGGTTTTCGGTACCCGGCTTCCTTATTCGTTTCTTAGAAGCGAATGGTATTTCCCTTGCTCAGATCAACCCCAGGGGGTTGAGGCATGTCATCGGCATCTACGTACTGAGTAGGGAGTGTAACGCGGAGATTAGCACCGAGCAGCTGTCCTGCCTGCTGGACCTTAGGCCTCGTGGCCGCGGAGAGGAGCTTAGGTACCTAGTTTCTCCGGTTCAGTGTCGCACACTCATTGATGGGTTCCCGAGCAAGGATGACCACTTTGAGGACCGATTCTTCTTTGTCAAGATTTCAGAGAAAACCGTTGAGGCGGATTGCATCTCTCTCGTCAGGACGAGCTGGGAGAAGAGAGGTAATTCTATACTCAGAAATATTTTTCGTAACGTGTTCACGTTTCGTGTACTAATTTTTTGATTGTTTCTTTTTGCAGTGAAGCAACCATCTCAGACAGTCAACCGGAGTGACGCAGCGGCCATCCAAAGCGTTCTTGCCCCTGGGGACGGTGACTGGGTGAAGTCTTTTACTTATCAGAGGATCCAGAAGGCGCTTTCCACTAGTTACTTAACAGGGAAGGTTCTCGGACGGGGTGCTCATAGGGTTTCGGCCTACCAGCGAGCGGAGAAGGCGAAGGCGGTGTAGACGAGCGCCGCGGTCCCAGCAAAGACGTGCTCGCGGACTCGGGCTCCGTTGACTGCAACGCCAAAGACTCCTACTGCACCGGTCTAGCGCTCTCACGCTCTTGACCTTACCCCTGATGAGATTGCAACGCAGCATCAGCAGTCGCGGAAGAGAGCTCTCATGTCAGAGGGTAAGGCGAGAAGTACTCCCGATGGGGCACCTCCTAAGCGAGAGAAGATGGATTCTTCTCCTGCCTTTGTTGCAGTACCGTCCTCTCTAACTCCCGGCTCCAGCGGGAGGGCTTTTGCGCTAGCGAAGGCCAACGTTTCTGAGGTTCGGTTTCTTTCCTTCCTTGTGCTTATTATTGCTACTTAACTTCTTTTGGCCTAATACCATTCCCTTTGCTTTTCTCTGTATGCAGTTTTCCGCTCAGCTGGACCAACTGGCCTTTTGCTTCAAAGAGGACTCTCGCTCTCGTGACAAGGAGCTTAGCGAGGCCAAGAAGGCCAACATCGAGCTTGCTAAGAGGAACCGAGCTCTTGAGGACGACGTTGCTTCTGTGAAGAAGAGGGAGGAAGAGTTGAGTAGCAAGCTGTCGAGGGCGTCTTTGAGGTATACGAAGGATAAGGAGGAGATTGCTTTGCTCAGGAGTAAGCTATTGGATGCTGAGGATTTCAGGGATGCAAAGATTGAAGAGGCCGTTGCTGATGCCAAAGATGAGGCGGCTCGTAGCTCCGCTAGCAGAGCCAGAGAGGTTGCCATGTTACTTAGTAGGATTAGGGGGATAGCGAAGGACAACATGCTTGACCTCGCTGAAATTGATGCGAACCTGGAGTTCATTGAACATCTCCGCAAGCCTGACAGACAAACTCTGGACGCCGCGGAGAAACTCTTGGTTGAGAGGAAGATCCTGATTTCTGATGCTCGTGACGTGTTTGGTGAGCTTGTCTCTGGTGTGAGGCAAGCCTTAGAGATCTCGGATGACGGCGATGTGGCCGATGAGGACGGGGAGGCCGATGAGTGACCATCTTTCTCCGTTCATGACTTAGTTTATTTTTAGTCCTTTTATGACTTTCGCTTCTAAGACCTTTATCGGATTTGATGACTCTTGGTTGTAGTACTGGATGGTTTGTATCCTTGCTACCATTTTGGATCCTTGCGTTGTGGCAAATGCAGGATGACTCTGAGTGTAGCTTTTTGTTTCTTATGATGAACTTTGATGGTTTTGGAGTAATGTACTTGCTTTAGATATCTTCCTACACTTAGGAGCGCTTTAGGCTCTAATGTGTTTTTGCCATGCGTGTGCCAACGCCGCTGTTGGGCTTTGCGAGTTGGTGCTGCTCTTCTGAACATGTCTGTCCGAGAACAAATACACCCTAAGTTTTACCAGTGTGCATCCGGGGTTTAACGAATGACTCGTTCAGGGTACATACCGAACGAAATCATTGGCAGCTGCTTTTTACAAACGACGCTTGTTAGGTTTCTGAGTGATCAGTTGGGTTTGTCCGCCCCAATACTGAACATTGATACTTATATAGCGCACTTTGGATCCGATGTTGGATGTTGATGTGGTCGTATTCCCGCATCATCACTGTGGCCAGTAGCAATGAATGCAGAACAACACTGATTGAAGCCTTGAGAAGCCCATGAATGATGTAGCTATTCTCATGCTGAGGCTTGTGTCAAGTACTTGGCGTGTCTGGTGATGCTGTTGTGGAAGAGCGGAGTACGGGTACCCCACTCCCCCCCCCTTTTAGATGAAGGAGGGAACTGAATTCGTCTGGAGACTGGTGGTGAAAACACTCCCTCCCCCCCCCCCCCCTAAGGCGAAGGAGGTCAAGTGAGCTCGTCCAGAAACGAGGCTGAAGTAAAACACTCACTCCCCCCCTAAGGCGGAGGAGATCAAATGAGCTCGTCCGGAAACAAGGCTTAAGTAAAACACTCACTTCCCCCCCCCCCCTAAGGCGGAGGAGATCAAGTGAGCTCGTCCAGAAACGAGGCTTAAGTAAAACACTCACTCCCCCCCCCCCCCCTAAGGCGGAGGAGATCAAGTGAGCTCGTCCGGAAACGAGGCTAAAGTAAAACACTCACCCCCCCCCCCCCCCTAAGGCGGAGGAGATCAAGTGAGCTCATCCGGAAACGAGGCTTAAGTAAAACACTCACTCCCCCCCCCCCCTAAGGCGGAGGAGATCAAGTTAGCTCTTCCGGAAACGAGGCTTATGAAGCGCGTAATCCCCCCCCCCCCTCTTTTACGGAGGGGGGCAACTGAACCTATCCGAGGACAAGCTGCCTACGTACCCTTTACAGGGATCAAGTCGCTTCGTAGTTCATTGTTGAGACAAGTGATAGTACTTCTTCAAATGCGTGGCATTCCAAGAGTGGAGTATTGGAGTGCCGGTCATGGTGGCGAGCTCGTCGACGCCAGGACGAATGACTGTTGTAATCTTGTATGGACCTTCCAAGTTGGCCCTGAGCTTGCCTGCATTGGGCTCTGCTGTGTTCTGGAACACCTCACGCAGGAGTAGATTTGCCAGCGACGAGGGCCTCATACTCTGCTTCGTTGTTAGAAGCTTTGAATCCAAGTCGAAATGATTGCTCAAGGACCTCTCCGGTTGGCAACACCAATCGTATCCCAACTTCAGAATTATTCTTTGAGGATGAGCCGTCCACGTACAACTGCCTGATCCTGGGCTGCACCTCCTTAGAGTCTTTGTTTTCTGGGAGTTCTATGAGGAAATTCGCCAGCACTTGTGACTTGTTGCAAGTTCGCCCTTTATTCTCGATGTCATACTCGCTGAGTTCCACAGCCCACTTAGCCAGTCTGCCAGATTGACTTGGGCTATGTAAAACTGAACGCAGCAGGAAAGTGCTAAGGAAAATAATCGAGTGAGATTGAAAGTAAGGCCTTAGCTTTCTTGATGCCATGAGGACGGACAATGCCAGCTTTTCCAGTTGGGGGTATCTCGTTTCAGCCTCTATGAGCGTTTGCTCACATAGAAGATAGGCCTCTGCTCGCCTTTTTCCTCCCGCACAAAGACAGCGCTGACTGCCGTTTCTGAGACAGCAATGTAGAGGAAGAGAGGTTCAGTCACTCGCTTAGCAAGGATGGGTGGCGTTGCCAGATATTCCTTAAACTGCTTGAAGGCGTCTTCACATTTTTCTGACCATTCGAACTGTTTGTTTCCTCGCAGAGTGTTGTAGAAGGGAAGACACTTATCAATGGAGCGTGAGATGAACCGATTGAGTGCAGCCACTCTCCCAGTTAATCTTTGTACCTCATGTTTATTCCTTGGTGAAGCCATCTGGATCAGTGCATCGATCTGCTTTGGGTTGGCTTCAATACCCCGGCAAGTGACTAGGTACCCAAGGAACTCGCCAAAAGTCACAGCGAATATGCACTTCGCTGGGTTCAGCTTCATGTTGTGGAGGTTCAGTTGGTTGAAGCATTCTTACAGGTAGGTGATGTGGTCTTCCTCCTCGAGTGACTTGACGAGCATATCATCGATGTAGACCTCCATAGTTTTTCCTAACTGGTCCTGGAACATCTTATTCACCAGTCTCTGATATGTTGCGCCGGCGTTCTTCAGGCCAAAGGGCATTACCTTGTAGGAGTAGATGCCTCGGTCTGTGATTAAAGTCGTCTTCTCACGATCTTCGGGGTGCATCAGAATTTGGTTGTAGCCAGAGAAAGCGTCCATGAAGCTGAGAAGCTTGTTACCCGTTGTTGCTTCCACCAAGCGGTCAATGTGAGGTAAGGGGAAGCTGTCTTTCGGGCAGGCTTTGTTAAGATCCGTGAAGTCGACGCAGACGCGCCACTTGCCATTCTTTTTCTTAACCACGACTGGGTTGGCGAGCCAGTCGGGATACTTGACTTCGGTTATTGACCCAACTCGCAGAAGCCTTTCGACTTTGTCATTAACAGCCTTTGCCCGTTCAAGACCCAACTTCCTTCTTTTTTGCTTGACTGGTTTGAATGTAGGATCAACATTGAGTTCGTGGCTGGTGACATTGGTGTCTATCCCTGGCATGTCTTCAGCGGTCCAGGCAAAGGCATTAACGTTCTTCTGGAGAAACGTCACTAGCTTTGTTTTGAGCACTTCGTCAAGGGCAGCTTCGATCTCGATGCATCTCTCTAGGTGTTGCTCGTCGATGCACACAGAGATCACAGGTTTGCAGGTAGGTCGCTCTTTTTCTGCACGACCGTCTGCAATCTGTTATTGCTATAGGAGGGTGGAAAGGTCTTTTACCTGATCAAAACTGGTTTTTGCTTTCTTTTGTGGCCCCTGTGAGGTCGAGTCGTCCTTCTTCTCTTCATGAGTTCCTGGGTTCAAGTCCTTGTTCTCCTCATGATTGCGTAGCTGGTGCGCTGCTAAGAAACACATGCGGGAATCCTTTTGGTTACCAAAGATTGTCTTTACGCTGTCACTGGTTGGGAACTTTAAGCACAAGTGGTAGGTTGACGGTATAACTCGCATCTTATTAAGCCATGGTGTTCCCATGATCGCATTATAGATGGCGGGATGATCAGAGACTGTGAAGTTCACAATCTTCTTGACGCCTCCAGCTTGGACTGGCAGGCGAATCATTCCCATTGTCAAAGTTGTCTCGCCAGAGAAGCCTGTTATGGGCTTTGGTTGCCCTCTGATGAGTGATAGGTCGATCTTCATTTTTTCGAGCGTGCCTTTGTAGATAACATTCACCGAGCTTCCAGTATCGACGAGGACTCGAGCAACATTGAAGTCGAAGATAGTCAGATTGATCACCAAAGGATCGTTATACGGATGGTCAATACCTTCGGCATCCTCCTCGTCAAAAGTGATAGGATCGCTGGCATGCTTCGCCCTCGGGGATGTAGAGATGTTGGCGCAGACCTCGGCGCATCTTTGGTAAACCTCAATCGCTGTTATGTTGTCAGCGCAGTATTGCGATCCTCCCATGATCATGTAGATGGTGTCTTGCGGGTTCCCACTCTCGGAGTTGTCTCCACGATGCTGTCGCTTGAGATTTTCCGTCTGAACCTCGGTAGCATCTAGAGCCTTTTCTTCTGGCTTGAAATCTGACGGTTGATGTTACCTTTGAGAGTGCCCTCGGCCAGTTTAGCAGTCAGCTGTCGTCCCAACTCGCGGCATCTCGCAGTCGAATGCACAGCTGCTTTGTAGAATTCACAGTACAGCTTTTCGTCGTATTCCTTCGAGTCTCTAATCCATGTAAACCTTCCTCTGCCGCGACCGCGGCCTCGACCTCTGTCATAGCCAGGTGACTCAATTTGGTAATTATGAACTCCACCTGCTCCCCCTTCAAACTGGACGAAGACGGGTTTGCCTCTCTTCAGTGCAGCTAGGGTTGGAACCTGAGAAGGTTCGCTTATCTGTTTAGCCTTTCCACCCCTCTTGGCACGGAGTTCTTCTTCACTTCGGGCAAAATCAGCTGCACGGTGAAGAGCATCTTGAATCGTTGTCGGCGGGTTGATGGTAAGTTCTTGCCAGAACGGAGACAGGCATCTAACCGCTCCTCTTAAGGCTTCCAGCGCAGACGTATTGCTGATTCCATCTACTTTAGATAGGGTATGCTTGAACCTTGTCATGAAGGACTGCAAGCTTTTGCTCTCTCCTTGCTTGTTGGTCCAACGCTCTGCATCGTAAATCCTTTGTAGTGTTGTACAAACATCTTAGAAAATTGGTGGAAGTCTTGGATCGAATTCTTCTCCAGCTTATAGAACCACTGGAGGGCAGGCCCTTTGAGGCTTTCCACTAACAGCTTACAGTAGCCGACGTCCTTCTCGGCCTCCTTGAAATTTTCCATCCCTAGGGCTACCTCGAACTCCATTAGATGATCAGCGGGGTCGGAGGTTCCTTCATAAGTTAAAAGCTTGATTCTTCCTCGATCAGAGATCTTGGCCCCCGAGATATTTTTTCAGCAAAAGGGGTGTTTCGTGCCTTCTCCAGCACGTAAGCAACCCCAGGAGCCTTTCCCGTGCTCCGGTAACTAGGCTTTCAGCATAGCGACTTCTTCATAGCGGGAGCTTCGGGGGGCTCTGCGCTCCTGCCCCCTTCTATAGAGCTCAGCAATGGAGGGATCTCCTTCTCCATCAGCCCTAGTATCATCAGCAGCGTCCTCTCGGGCATGTCTCCGAGGGAGAGGTTGATCTTCACGAGCCCAAGAGTTCTCTTCAGTTGTGCCGGTTTGGGCTCGTCTTCGAGGGGGTTGGTCCTCGTCTGATTCCTCTACCACACGTTCGGGAGTTTGTTCAGATTCCCGATGAGGCGGTGGTGGAGGCAAATTTTCTTGATCCGTGCGATCGGTCTAAGGCGGCAGCTCCCTGTTCTGATTCCTTCGACTGGTTCACAGCGTGTTGAAGCTGAGACGCGTTAGATGGACACGGGACCTCTTGCGCTTCTTTCTCTTGAGTGCTTGCAGCTTGCTCGTCGTGGTCTCGAGGTACCTCTCCTGATCCTGTGCTTTCTTCATGAGCGTCTCAAGCATCTGCTTGATCTCCGTAATATCCGTTGGGTTGTAAGTGGCATGAGGCGCGGTGTTCTCCGCAGAGTCCTCCTTTGCCTCGTCGTTCCTATGAGACGAGGATCCTTCATTGCTCGTGTTATTGCTGCCAGACATCTTGATGGTGTTGCGAACCCTAGCTTTCGCGTGTCAAAAACTCTCTGATCCCCTTAGTCGGCGCCAAATTGTGGGAGCCTAAACTAGCATAATTAAATTTGTAAGAGTTCGTGAAGAGGAAGAGATTTCTAGGGTTAGCTAAGATCGCAAGAGATGAGTAAGAGCTTTTTTATTGCTGTGTAAACGTTTGAGTGCAAGATTATCAATCAAATTGCCAATGCCTTCTCAAGGGCTTTTACATCGAATATATATACTATCTCTAAGGCGGCTAAGCTTCCTAAGTCTTCGCGGATTCCTTTCTTGACTAGGTCGGTTGCTTCAACATGGGCTTCGCGTCAGGACCGGGCTTCAGGCTTCTTTCACGTCAATGGGCCAGAGACTGCATCGGGCTGAGGATAAGATCAGCGACCGAGGAGAGCGTGTGATCGGTTCACAGAGGTCGAGCATGCGGTCGGCCCACAGCGGCGGGCCCGTGGTCGGCCCTCAGTGGCGAGGCCGTGGTCGGCCCACGAGAGTGAAGCCGTGGTCGGTACCACCTGGTGTGGGTCTGTTCATGCTTTGCCTAGGTTCGTTCCGCTGCCACATGCTTCGCTTTGCATGAAGACTTAGGCGCCGTTACGCCTTTTTCGTCGAGAGTCCGAAGGGTCATTTCTTCAATCGGCTTGTCTTTGGACATTAATGTTGAGCGGGTGAAAACTGACCCCAACAGTCGACTGAGTCATTTTCTATGTCCACCTCATAATCCGGCTCTCGTCGTTCGTCAAGTAGAGGCTCGCTTTCTTCGACTCCACTTATAATAATGTTATCTGCTTCTTCTTGGACTTCTATGTTAGCGACAGTTTTTTTAGAACCCGTTGCAGTGGTTTTCTCCTTGGCTTTTTGGCTGCTTGAAATCGAGTCAAGATGTTAACCACTTCTGGAATAGGGATACTTGGGTGCTCTATAAACTCCACTGGGATGATTCGCATTAATTCAGGGTCGGAGGTTGAAGCGAGGACTGCGAGGACTGCGAGGGCGTTAGCAAGGGTGTTATCGCCTCTAGGAATCCGAGTAAATGTGAATTTTGTGAACTACGTGGCTAACTCCTGGATAACTTTAAGGTATGCTTTCATGCATTCGTCCTTTGTAGCGTATTCTTCGCTGAACTGGTTTGCAACCAGCTGAGAGTCACAAAATGTGTGAATGTGGTTTGTAGCGTATTTACGTTAGTCTCATGCCGACTATAAGGGCCTCGTACTCTGCTTTGTTGTTAGATGTTGATGTTAGCGGTTTTTTAGGCAGGGGCATCAATTACCCTTGTCTGTTGTAGCACAAAGGGTTATCGTCTCCACAGGGAGGTTTGGTCAATGCACCAGGAATGCATGATCCTTCTTAAGCTAGAGCAATGCTTTTTACAGGTAAACAAATTATAAAACTATAAAACAAGTGAACAAGAGATGATTTAATTTACAAGTTATCGAAGAGACAAAAGTTAGGCCATGGAAATTCCTTAAATCGAAATCTAAGATATAACAATTTGTCGAGGGTTTTATTAAGCGCCGTTCTAGAACTCAAACACGAGAGTATAGCCAGCTAACTTCCGTTACAAAGGCTATCTATCCTTAAATCCTCAAATCCCAAATTCCTTTGCGAATTCATCGAATCTAAACAAGCAATTAGTACAAGTTCGATTTGTTCACAAAATCCCTAAGCCAAATTCCTTTGCGAATAGGTAATTTTGCCCATCTAGACTAGTTCAGGTTATTAATCTCACTTCCGTGACTAATCAACAATCCTAAGATCAAGATTCTAAGTGATCAAGATAGATTATAGCATTAGAAACAGTCTAGATGAAGAACTAACGGATAAACCTCAATCAGATCTGCGATCTTAACGATTTCTCATCAAAATCCAAGAAATCTGTAAAACCTAACAAGTAATTTACTCAGATATAGACGATGAAATCATAATAACTGAATAGAATTACATAAAAGAGTTAGAGTAGAAGATACAAGAGGGTTTGTAGATGAAGAACATGGATCTCCCTCAAAGATCTTCAAAATCTCTCTCTCTCCCTCTCTCTCTACGAAATAGATCTAGTTTTTAGATATTTTCTAGATAGTTTAGATATTTTTACAAAGAAAACTATTTATACAAGTGCCAAAATTAGGTCTGCAGGCCGCATGTCGATCGACACAAAATGACTGTCGATCGACACGAGGGCGTTTGTGGAAATCTTCTGCGTCTTTAAAAACTCTGTCGATCGACAGTAAATATATTATGTCGATCAACAGGGATGTTTAAAAGATCTCGATTCCACTTGGATCTTTTCAGCTCCAAAATGGTCTAAAATGCTCCAAATGTTTCCATTAAGCTCCAATTGATCATTTTCCTGCAAAACACTATAAAAGACACAAAAATACCAAAAATACTATACAAAACCGACTTATATCATGGTTAAAAATGGGTAAAAACCATGATATATCATGATATAAGTCGGTTTTGTATAGTATTTTTGGTATTTTTGTGTCTTTTATAGTGTTTTGCAGGAAAATGATCAATTGGAGCTTAATGGAAACATTTGGAGCATTTTAGACCATTTTGGAGCTGAAAAGATCCAAGTGGAATCGAGACCTTTTAAACATCCCTGTCGATCGACATAATATATTTACTTTACTGTCGATCGACAGAGTTTTTAAAGACGCAGAAGATTTCCACAGATGCCCTCGTGTCAATCGACAGTCATTTTGTGTCGATCGACATGCGGCCTGCAGACCTAATTTTGGCACTTGTATAAATAGTTTTCTTTGTAAAAATATCTAAACTATCTAGAAAATATCTAAAAACTAGATCTATTTCGTAGAGAGAGAGAGAGAGAGAGATTTTGAAAATCTTTGAGGGAGATCCATGTTCTTCATCTACAAACCCTCTTGTATCTTCTACTCTAACTCTTTTATGTAATTCTATTCAGTTATTATGATTTCATCGTCTATATCTGAGTAAATTACTTGTTAGGTTTTAGAGATTTCTTGGGTTTTGATGAGAAATCGTTAAGATCGCAGATCTGATTGAGGTTTATCCGTTAGTTCTTCATCTAGATTGTTTCTAATGCTAGAATCTATCTTGATCACTTAGAATCTTGATCTTAGGATTGTTGATTAGTCACGGAAGTGAGGTTAATAACCTGAACTAGTCTAGATGGTCAAAATTACCTATTCGCAAAGGAATTAGGCTTAGGGATTTTGTGAACAAATCGAACTTGTACTAATTGCTTGTTTAGATTCGATGAATTCGCAAAGGAATTTGGGATTTGAGGATTTAAGGATAGATAGCCTTTGTAACGGAAGTTAGCTGGCTATACTCTCGTGTTTGAGTTCTAAAACGGCGCTTAATAAAACCCTCGACAAATTGTTATATCTTAGATTTCGATTTAAGGAATTTCCATGGCCTAACTTTTGTCTCTTCGATAACTTGTAAATTAAATCATCTCTTGTTCACTTGTTTTATAGTTTTATAATTTGTTTACCTGTAAAAAGCATTGCTCTAGCTTAAGAAGGATCATGCATTCCTGGTGCATTGACCAAACCTCCCTGTGGAGACGATAACCCTTTGTGCTACAACAAACAAGGGTAATTGATGCCCCTGCCCCTAAAAAGCCTAACATCATTTTCTCGAAAGCCTAGGCGGAATGACTGCTCTAGTATTTCGCCAGTGGGTGATGTTAAGCGAATCCCGACTCCCGGACCAGTTTTAGATGACCACCCATCGATATGAAGTTGCCAGACTAGGCCCAGATTCTCTTTTGTGAGTACCTCCTCTGGAAGTTCGATCAGAAAGTCGGCTAGAACTTATGACTTTGCGCATGTTCGCCCGCGGTATTCAATGTCATACTCGCTTAATTCGATTGCCCACTTAGCCAATCATCCAGACTGACTAGGGCTGTGCAAGACAGAACGGAGAGGGAAGGTGCTGAGGACCACGATTGAATGTGACTGAAAGTCTGGCCTCAGTTTCCTTGCAGACATGATGACTGACAAGGCTAGATTCTCCATTTGTGGATATCTTGTCTCGGCGTCGGTTAGAGATTTGCTGACATAAAAGATTGACTTCTGCTCGCCTCTTTCTTCGCGAATTAGCACTCCACTGACTGCAGTATCTGAAACTGCGGAGTAGAGAAACAAAGGCTCTCCTTCTACTGGCTTTGCGAGCACTGGCGGATTTACTAAGTAATCTTTCAACTGCTGGAATGCCTCTTCACACTTCTTTATCCATTCGAACTTTTTGTTCCCGTAAAGAGTGTTGTAGAAGGGTAGGCACTTATCTGTTGACCGTGAAATGAACTGATTTAACGCACCTACTCGTCCAGTGAGCCGCTGCACATCTCTTTGCATTTTTTGTGAAGCCATCTTGATCAGGGCGTCGATCTGCTTTGGGTTTGCTTTGATGCCTCGGTGGGTTACTAAGTAGCGTAGGAATTCCCCGGAAGTGACTACAAATCTGCACTTTGTCGGATTCAGCTTCATGTTGTGCAAATTTAGCTGCTTCAAACACTCTTCCAGGTGTGCTATGTGATCTTTTTCTTTCAGCGATTTAACGAGCATGTCATCTATGTAGACTTCCATGGTATTCCCAAGTTGTTCCACGAACATCTTGTTTACAAGCCTTTGGTACGTTGCTCCAGCATTTTTAAAGCCAAAAGGCATCACCTTGTAGCAGTAGATTCTGCGATCTATGATGAATGTTATTTTCTCTTAGTCATCTAGGTGCATCATGATCTGATTATATCCGGAGAAAGCATCCTTAAATGTCAGAATATTGTTTCTTGTTGTAGCTTCCACCAATCAGTCTATGTGGAGGAGAGGAAAGCTGTCTTTCGGACAAGTTTTGTTAAGGTCTGTAAAGTCTACGCATACTCTCCACTTCCCATTTTTCTTCTTTACAACGATGGGATTAGCAAGCCAGTCGGGATACTTTACCTCGGTGATTGATCCCACTCGCAGGAGCCTCTCTACCTCATCGTTTACTGCCTTTGCTCTCTCTCTGACCCGAGTTTGTGTCTCTTCTGCTTAATAGGTTTGAAAATTGGGTCGACATTCAACTCATGGCAAGTCACGTTA
This sequence comes from Draba incana, assembly GCA_963576765.1. NCBI lineage: Eukaryota > Viridiplantae > Streptophyta > Magnoliopsida > Brassicales > Brassicaceae > Draba > Draba incana. The sequence goes on along the minus strand of OY755203.1, from coordinate 27,483,575 downwards.
ATATCGATTCCTGGCATATCATCTGCTGTCCATGCAAAAGTGTTGTTGTTTTTCTTTAGAAATGAAACAAGGTCATCCTTGATTTTTTGGTCAAGCTTAGCACCGATTTCTATGCATCTCTCTGTGTGGTTGTCGTCTATCCAGACTGAGGTGATGGGATCGTAGGTGGGTTGGGTTTCTTCTAGGCGATCCTCGTTAAGTTGTAGTTGCTATAAAAGTTTAGAGAGCTCTTTAACTGGTTCCCAATCCGTCTTCATCTTCTTATGTTGTGTCTTAGCACTAGGTTTTGTGACCAAATTACGGAGCTTGTGTTCGACGAGGAAACAATTCCGAGACTCTCTTTGACATCCCCAAATAGTCTTCACCCCGTTTGGGGTTGGGAACTTGAGACACATGTGATAGGTAGATGGCACGGCGCGCATTGAGTTGATCTTGGGAATGCCTAAGATCGCGTTGTAGATGGCAGGTTGATCGGCAACTAAAAATTCTACAATTTTTGTAATTCCACCAGCTTCGACGGGAAGTTTTATGGTCCCCATTGTTAATGTTGTTTCAGAGAAACCGGTAACAAGCCTCGGGTCCTCCTTCTAGAGTTGAGAGGTCAATATCCATCCTCAGGAGAGTTTCGCTAAAAATGACGTCTAACGAGCTTCCTGTATCGATGAGGATGTGCGACATGTTGCAGTCATTTACAACGAGCTTGAGTACCAGGGGGTCATTATGTGGGCGGTCAATACCTGCTGTCTCTGCTTCTATGAAAGAAATTACGTCGTTTGGTAACTTAGATGGCTCAGATAGATTCTTGCTGACTTCAGCTCTCCGCTGGTAGGCTTTGATAGAAGCTACAGTATCCGAGCAATAGCGGCGAGCTCCGCCTCCTCCTGGCTTGTCATTTCTCCTTCTTGGTGCAGGTTGCTCACCTTGCGCAGGTTGTTGCTCGTTGGATTCCATCTCGAAGTCCTTGATTTCGATGTTGCCTTTAAGCTTCCCAGCGGCTAGGGCAGCAGCAAGCTTTAAACCAATGACACGATACTTTGCCGTCGAATGACCAAAGGATTTATGGTGGTCACAGTATGCCTCTTCATCGAAGCTGCTCTGCTCTCGTGTCCACGTGTTTGACCAGCTACCGCGGCCTCGACCACGGCCGCGACCTTAGCCTCTTCCTCTGTTGTAACCTTTGGCTTCCACTTGGTAATTGTGAGCGCCCTATGATTCGTGATGCACGAATCCTGATCCTTGGTTACTCTTCTTAGCTTGCGGCTGACTCTGAGTAAGTGGAGGGTGAGGCATAGACTTTGTTTTCCCTTGAGCTTGGGCGAAAATGCTTTTTTCGTCCTCGACTGTTGCGAGGTCAGTTGATCGATGCAAAGCGTCTTGAATTGTCACGGGTTTATTCAAAATCATCTTTCTCCAAAACTCAGAGTCATATCGTAATGACTTTTTGAGCGCCTCGAGCGCATTTTTGTTACTTATACCTTCAACCTTAGAGAGCACCGTCTTGAAGCATTCCTTGAAGCTTCTTAAAGTTTCATTTTGACATTGCTGCAGATTCCAGAGATCTGCATCCGATGTTTCAGGCTCAATGAAAATGGCGTAGTGCTTCAGGAATGCTGCAGACAACTGCTTGAAGTTATCAATTGAGTTCCTTTCCAGTTTCGAAAACAATTGAAGTGCTGCTCCCTTAAGCTGTTCCACGAAGAGAAGACAGCGCCCAACATCTTCTTCGTCTTCCCTGAAGTTAGCTCGTCCTAGCACAATTGTGAATGCCGTCAAGTGTTCTGATGGATCTATTTTGCCTTCGTAGAAAGGCACTTTGAGTCGTCCTGGATCGGAGAATTTGATTTGCCTGATACGATTTGTTAAAGGGGTGTTCTGGACCTCCGCGAGTACTTGATCAAGTTCAGGTGCTTTGTTGACTGCCTTGTGCAGCTCGGACCAAACGTCCCTCATTTCGGAAGCCGCTTGCTCTATGCTACGTTGCATCTCATCCAGCTCAGCCTTCTGAGCTTGAAAAATTGCATGTCGCTCCTCTTCACACTCGGACTGCTCTGACCAGGTTATGTCATCTTCTTCGTCGTCGAAGCCTTGCTCTTGCTCTGCGTTGGCGTTGCTTCGCTCAGCGTTTGTTGTCGCTCTTCCAGTAGTGATGTTCCTTGTGTTACGTTCAGTTCTCAGATTCTCCGAATTATTTGTCGGAGTTGCTGTGACATTCGGCCTCTCAGTTTCAGTTTGGGCAGTTGCGCCTTGCATGCGTTGCGGGGTTGGCGGAGAAAGAGGTTGACGTTGCCCTCTTGGTGGCCTGATTGGAGTTAAGAAATCCAGAAACGTCGGAATTATGCGTGCCACAGGTTGTCTGAACATACTTGCTCTTCTGTTGCCGACCCGATTCGCTGTTGTGAGAACACGTAGTTCTTGATTGGTCTCTTCTTGCTCCTCTGTCTTCTTGAGTAGTGTCTCTAGCATCGTCTTCATACCAGTGAGGAACTCAGACGTCACTGTTGTGGTTGCTGTTGCTGGAGTGTCAGGAACAATTAGTGTGTTGTTTGTCGTTTCCCCAGTTCCAGTGTTGTCGTCTCTCGATCCGTCGCTGGTGTTGTTGCGATTCTGTTGACTGGCGATGCGTTGCTCTTCAGCGATGCGTTGCTCTTCTGCGATGCGTTGCTCCTCGGCAGTGAGTTGTTGACTATCGTCTCCGGGCATCTTTGCTTGCGTAGTTTGCACTGTGATCTTCTTGTGTAAGAATGTCTTAATGTTCCCCTTAGTCGGCGCCAAATTGTAGGAGTCGAGACTCGAACAATTGAATTTGTAGGGTTGGTGAGGAAATGCGAGACTCCTGAGTGAATTACAATGCAGAAAAATGTAAACACTTGCGTTTGCTGTTAAAAGAACTTTATTCTTTTCTGGGTGAATACAATGAGCTATTTATAGCTTTTTAGACTAGGGCTAATAATACATTTGGGCTAGGCCCATTAAGCATTTAAATGACTTTTGGCCCATATTATTATTAAGTCCATTTTAATTATGGATTTAATAATATTATGAGCTTATCTTGAATTGGGCTTCTACAAGCCCGTTTATGATTTCTTCAAGCCTTTTTGCAGAATCGTTCTTGTCGTTACATCGATCTCTTAGGGGTGAAATCCGACCCCTACAATCAAAAAAATATAATAGTTAAGTTAAAAAATGACGAAAATCTTACAAAACTTTTTAAATGATACATGTATATTGGCATGTTAAAAGTGACATATCAAAATAAATTTCTTCGGTTTTTGTATATGACGAGTTTATTCTTAAAGTTTAAAAGAAGACTATCAAGAGATTACTTAATTAAATTTTTTTTAATCAAAATTGATATTTATTAATAGTGGAAGCACCTTCTGCTTAATGATCCAATAAAGATTTGTTAATGTTTTTACAAGGTTTGGGATTCAATTGTGAGACAATATGATTTATTAAATCTAAAGATTAATGAAGGTAAGTTTAGAGGAGACTTGTAATGGTGTACAATTAAAATCGTTCACCATGATTTAGTAAAGGTAAAAGGTGTCCATCATGAGCCATGGAGCACAACAAGTGTCGTTAGTCATGGATCTAATAGGATCGGAGTGGATTGTTCGTGCGTCTTTGTAAGTGTTCTCATAAATTGGAGTAAAATAAAGTCATCAAACATTTGAAAAAGAAACGATTCGTATTGTGAGTACATATGTGAGGGTTTAGGCTCCCGTAATAGGGTTTAAGTCCAATTAAAATTCACATATTTAGGCAGTTAAGTCTGATTAAAATTGATATATTTAAGTAAATCGATATGTTTGAACCATTCCATACTATAAGTATATTTGTGAGGGAACTCTCATATTAGAGTTTAGTACGGAAAAAAATCCACATACTTAGTCTATTCGAACTGATTAAAAAATAGATATATTTATTTATATAAATCTCTTTAAACTATTTCATACTATAAGTACATTTGTAAGGGTTTATACTCCCCTATTAAGGCTTACTATTTAAAATTCACATACTTAATCAAATTGGACTATTTAAAATAAATATATTTAAATACATTTGTGAAGGTTTCAGTTCTCATATTAGGATATGATACCCTTAATTTTTTTGAATAATTAAAAGTAAATTCAAACATTATATAGTTACTAAACATTTTATAGTTCATTATCCAAAATTTTTAGTTCATTTTATTTTCCTAAAAATATATATTGTACATATACAACAAGATCAACCAATTAATGCAAGAAGATTAATATATATATATAAAAAGATCAACCAAACAATACAACAGAAAATTTTAATTATATAAAAAAATTAAATCATAAATATGTATGTTCTAAATTGTAACGCCCGCGCGCGAGCGCGGGTACGATCCTAGCTGTTTGTCAAAGAAAAGTAACTTATATAACTGACTATATAAAATATATTGATAAAAAGACTATATAAAAAGAGTATTTGTGAACCCAAAACTCTATTTTAAAGTGAAAAATGGAAAGGGTAAGTGAAAAATGGAAAGGGTAAGTGATGCTCTAATGAAACTTTGGAACCAAATTTAAGTAGATAAATATCCACAAATATAGACCAAAAAATGTGTTACAGTTCCTAAGTCCACAATTATTTTATTTAAGTAAATAAAAAATAACACAAACTTTACATTTATGATAGGTTTTAAATGATTCACGAATATTCGTAAATTTAAAATTGAGAAATTTATCTAGAATAACCTATATAATTTTTTTTTGTTCAAATAACTCATTGTAAATTTGATTTTTTTTCAAAATATCAAAAATATCCTTATTAACTAATAAATATTATCAATAAAACACAAAACAATTTGCTCGTTAGTTAATATCTCGTCCGAATATATAGTAAAATCTACACTTCTTTTTGGCAATCAATCTGAAATTCTTCCAAACGTGTTAGCAAATTTAGCTATCAAATCTTTTTGTCTTTGAATATCTTTTACTAATATCTTCGCAGAGTCTGCAAATATCTTGACTGAGTCTACGGAAGTCTCCAAACATGCTGGAATACTTAGATGTCAGCCAATGTCTTGGCAAAGTCTGCGAGTTTTTAGTAGACGCTCCAAAGTCTTCCAAATAAGTTGGTAGACTTAGAAATCAATCTACTAGTCTGCGAATATCTTGGCATACTTGGTAGAGTCAGCGCTTTTCTGGCAAAATCTGTCTATATCTCAACGGAGTCTACCAATTTTTTGGAGAGTCTGAGAATATCTTGGCAAATATCTTGGTAGACTCAACAAAGTTTGCGCTTTTTGGCAAAGTCTATCATTACTTTGGTAGAGTCTGCGTTTTCTTACTAGAGTATGTCAATGTCTCGGTAGAGTCCACCATTACTTCGGCAGACTGTGAGTTTTTTTAGTAGAGCCTGCCAATATGTCAGAAGAGTTTGCCAATATCTCGGCTAACTCTGTCAATATCTCGGCAGAGTCTTTTTTCCTAGCAGACGTTCTAAAAGTCTTCCAAACATACTGGCAGATTTAGATATCAATATGTTAGTCTGCAATGTATAAGTAACGTCTGTCAATGTTTCGGTAGAGTCTGCCGAGAATAATTTTGGTATTACGAAAAAAGAAGTTATTTTAGCAATAAAAATCAGATTGGTTATTCTAGCTATTTATTTTTAAAAGTAGGTTATTCTAGCTAATCTCCCTTTATATTGCAAGATTTTTGGAAGTTTTAAATTATGGTGGTAATTAATATAAACCATGTGTAGCAAATCATGTGTATGATAAAGGAAAGATATATTAAAAATCACGTGTATGCATCTGGTAGAAAATATAACATAATTTCAACTTTGAAGATTGCCTCATATGTATTTACATGAATGATGTACTAGCAATTTCTATAGATTAGCATTTCACCTCCAGTTTAAATAAAAGATGTAGTTTATTTGTGGATACAAAGTTAAAATCCGAAAGACCAAAAAAAAGTATTTAATTTCATCGATCCGTATGTAATAAAACATCATAACAAACAAAAAAAATCATCATAAGGTGATGAACTAGGCCTAGGCATAATAACCGGATCCAAAATCTGAACCCGGCCCGAAAATAAGAGTTTGGTACAGATACGGTTTATGTCATTAAGGTGATGAACTAGGCATAGGTATAATAACCGGATTCAAAATCCGACTATGAATCCAAACCCAACCCGAAAACAAGAGTTCGGTACGAATACACATTATGTCATTTTCCCGATCAGTTTCGTTTAGTTAAAATTTGGATAACCGATCGGGTTCGGGTATTAACCGAAATCCGACCCATAACCAAACATATACACACTCACACATACACTACACACATTGGCACGGTAGCCTACACGAAGCCTAACCTTAGTTCACTCATTTCTTTTTCTTTTTTCCATGCATGCTTGAGACTCTTCTTCTTCCAATCTGTAATGGAGACAATTTTTTGCGAAATCGAAGCAAGAGATGAGGATTTAATCCCCACCAAAGCCTCAAACTGGAAACACAAGCGATTAACGATTTCGCATCCTCTTCTCCCTCAGTGAATTCATAGAGGCGATCACACGTACTTCTTCTTTCTCCTTTATTCTTCTTCTCCACTCGTCTGCTAAATTGAAGGTTTGATGGTTCGTTGTTGTTGTTTGGTGATGAATTTGAAATTGACTGGTTAGAGAGAGTTATTCCAGAGAGAGATTCCGATAAATTCAACTTGAAATTGACAGTTTATTTACAGACTGCTACTGAATTATTTGTAAATTGCCAATTGCGTTTTGAGATTCATGGGTATATGCATAATGAGAATGCAATTTTAGTTCTGATCAATATGATGGTTCTATCACGTATATACATCTTAAGGAAACTAAATCAATTTAGTATTGTAAATTAGCTAATTGTAATCCCTACAATCTCTCTCAATTCCTGTAATTACTCTCCTCTAGCTTGTATATATAGGCAACTCTAAATAGTGAATAAGAATCAAGTTCTATATTTTATATGGTATCAGAGCAATCGCTCCAAAAGACCTAGTTTTTCCTTCTTCTTTTTTTCTCACAAAACAGAGCCGCCGTCTTCAATGGCTGATACTCAAAACAACCAACAAACCATTCCGATTCAAACCGACTCGGTGCTTCATGTTAACATGTCGCACGTCAACAAGCTAAATACGAACAATTATCTCATGTGGAGCCTCCAAGTCCGATCGTTCCTCGCTGGTTGTGGCTTAGGTGATCATCTCAATGAATCTGCAAATGTTCCTCCGGCGACTATCACTACCGGTGCAACAACCACACCAAATCCAGCTCATGTCAAATGGGTACGTCAAGACCAACTAATCTATAGTTCTTTACTTGGGACTATCTCAATGTCCATTCAACCGGTTGTCTCTTGCTCTATTTTCGTGTCTCAAATCTGGTCTACCTTGAAGAACACATATGCAAAGCCAAGTCGCGGTCACTACCTGCAGCTCCGTGAACAAATCAAGAATTCTAAGAAGGGCAATAAGAGATTGATGATTATGTCTTAGGCATCACCACAAAAATTGATCAACTTGCTGTTCTTGGAGAACCATATGGGCGTGAAGATACGATTGATGTCCTCCTTGGTGGCTTACCTGAAGAGTACAAAGTTGTGGTTGATCAACTTCAAGGTCGTGATACGTCACCCACCATTCCCGAAATACATGAACGTCTTCTTAACCAAGAAGCCAAAATCTTGTGTGCGGCATCCTCGGAGACCTCCAATTTCTCGATCTCGGCTAACAACGTTCAAGGTCGCAACAACTCAGGTCGTGGCTCCACCTACAACAACAACAACATGAATCGTGTTCACTACAACAATAATCGTCGTCCTGATCAACAATCACCATGGTAGCCGCATAACCAAAACTCAAGTCAACGCTCACCAAGACCATACCTAGGAAAATGTCAATTTTGCTATACTCAAGGTCACAATGCGCGGCGTTGTCCACAATTGCAGTCAATGCAATCTCAATTACAGTCAATGCAATCCTCGAATCAGACTCAACAATCTCCTTTTAAGCCATGGCAGCCACGTGCCAACGTTGCTATTGGCTCATCCTATGGACCCAATGATTGGTTACTCGACTCCGGTGCGACGCACCATATCACATCCGATCTTGCCAATCTCTCCCTTCATCAACCATACCATGGTGGTGATGATGTCATGCTAGCTGATGGTTCAACCATTCCCATCACACATACGGGTTCCAAGCTTTTTCCCTCTCAAACTCGTACTTTAAAGCTTGATAAAATTATGTGTTCCTGAAATTCACAAGAACTTAGTTTCCGTATATCGGTTGTGTAATTCTAATGGTGTTTCGGTTGAATTCTTCCCTGCATCTTTTCAGGTGAAGGATCTCAGTACGGGGGTCCCATTACTCCAAGGGAAAACTAAAAGTGAGTTGTATGAATGGCCGATGAAGACTACGCAAGCTATATCTCTGTTTTTCGCGGCTGTTTCAAAGACAAATCTTTCCTCATGGCATTCAAGATTGGGTCACCCATCTTTATCTATCTTAAACAGTGTTGTTTCTTCGTTTTCCTTACCTGTTTCCTCTCCCATTCAAAAACATTTATCCTGTTCTGAATGTGCGATTAATAAAAGCTATAAACTTCCGTTTTCCCAAACCTCTTTCACCTCAAACCGACCTCTTGAATACGTGTGTACCGATGTTTGGACTTCTCCAATCATCTCCAAAGAAAACTACCGCTATTATCTTGTCTTCGTTGATCACTTTACTCGGTATACGTGGCTGTATCCGCTTAAAAAGAAATCAGATGTCAAAGAAACATTTATCACCTTCAAAGCTCTTGTCGAAAACCGATTTCAGAATCGAATTGGGACGTTGTTCTCTGATAATGGTGGGGAATTTATTTCTCTTCGCGAGTTCTTAGCAACAAACGGTATCTCTCATCTTACCTCACCTCCTCATACTCCGGAACATAATGGAATCTCTGAAAGAAAACATCGGCACATTGTTGAAACTGGCTTAACTCTCATGTCAACAGCCTCAGTTCCGAAAGAGTATTGGCCATACGCCTTTGCTACAGCGGTTTTTCTGATCAACCGGATGCCAACACCTATCTTGTCAATGACATCGCCCTTTCAGAAACTCTTTGGTGCACCACCAAATTATCAAAACCTACGCATCTTCGGCTGTCTTTGTTTTACATGGTTACGTCCATACACAAAGAATAAGCTCGAGGATCGTTCTCAAAGATGTGTCTTTCTCGGGTATTCGTTAACACAAAGCGCCTATCACTGCTTACATCTCCCAACGGGACGGTTATTCATCTCGAGACATGTTTGTTTTCACGAAACAGAGTTTCCCTTTCAATCAACTTCACAGTTAGAATCTGTACGTGATCCACAACCGAGTTCTAGTATCTACAATCCACCGGTTTCTTCAATCACGGTCATTCCTCAAGACTCATACAACTCGTTTCGACCCCCCCCCCCCTCCCCACGACACTGAACCTTCACCATGAAAATCCATCTCCAACGGCAACCACTCAGGTATTACCTTCTAATCCTTCATCTCATACATCTTCTCCTACTACATCTTCTCCAATCCAAAGTTCTGAGCCTACTGCTCCAAATGATAATGGGCCGCAACCCACGGCCCAGACGAACCTTATGTCTAATGAGCCCACTGCTCCACCACAAAATGAGTTACCACCCACAACTCAGACCGAGCCACCACAAATTGAACCCAATCCCAACCAAACAAGTCAATCAAACCACGATACAACCGCCACTCTCAAAACCTATTCCCAAAGATCCAAGAAACCAAATACAAACCCACTTCCAAATCAACATAAAATGAAAACCCGATCCAATAATAATATTTTCAAAAAGAAGAAACAAAGTAATCTGGCTTCTCCGGCACAAACTTTAAGCAAGGAACCCACATCAATTTCACAAGCAATGAAAGACGAGAATTGGCGCCGAGCTTGCTCACAAGAATTCGATGCTCATGCTCTAAATCAATCATGGGATTTAGTTCCCTCTCATCCTGGTCAGAATCTTGTTGGATGTCGATGGGTGTTTACTACAAAATTTCTTTCAAGTGGAATTCTAGAACGTTATAAAGCGCGGCTTGTTGCGAAAGGATTCACTCAACGCTATGGTGTTGATTATGCGGAAACGTTTAGCCCGGTCATCAAATCTACAACGATTCGTCTTGTGCTCAATGTTGTCGCGACAAAATCATGGTCGATTAAACAGCTTGATATCAATAACGCTTTTCTCCAAGGAGAGCTCACGGAAGAAGTATATATGGTCCAGCCACCATGATTTACTGATCGCGATAAACCGTCACATGTTTGTCGTTTGAAGAAACCAATCTACGGTCTTAAACAAGCTCCGCGTGCCTGGTATATGTCCCTTAAACGCCATCTTTTAGACAGTGGTTTTGTGAATTCCCTTACAGATACCTCTTTGTTTGTCCACAATTACAACGGTGCCATCACGTATGTTCTTGTCTACGTTGATGATATCATTGTTACCGGCAACAACAATTCCGTCATCACAACCGTCCTTCAAGCGTTTGCTGATCGCTTCTCTATCAAGGAACCCACGGACCTTCACTATTTTCTTGGAATAGAATGCACAAGGACTTCTCAAGGAATTCATTTGTCCCAACGGAAGTATATCTCTGATCTCCTATCCAAGAACAATATGTTGGATGCAAAGTCTGTCTCTACGCCGCTAGCGTCATCACCTCAATTATCGCTCAATGATGGTTCACCACCTACGGATCCGACTCAGTATAGATCAGTGGTTGGCAGTCTACAATATCTAGCATTCACTCGTCCCCGATATATCCTATGCAGTCAACCGGCTCTCACAGTTCATGCATAAGCCGACTCATAACCATTGGCAAGCCGCCAAACGAGTCTTACGCTATCTCTCTGGAACAATGTCACATGGAATCAAGCTTCATGCCTCTTCTCCGATGACGATTCACGGTTTCTCTGACGCTGATTGGGCCGGCGACACCGATGATTTTGTCTCCACAAATGGCTACATAGTTTACATGGGACGTAATCCCATTTCTTGGTCCTCCAAAAAGCAGCGTGGGGTTGCTCGATCTTCAACCGAGGCTGAGTACCGTGCTGTCGCAAACACAACATCAGAGGTTCGATGGTTATGTTCTTTACTCTCTGATTTGCGGATACAACTCCCAAAGGCTCCTGTAATCTACTGTGACAACATCGGTGCTACGTATCTATGTGCAAATGCCTGTTTTCCATTCACGAATGAAGCACATCGCGCTAGATTACCACTTTGTCCGCCAACTTATTCAAACCGGAATGCTACGTGTTTCTCATATCTCTACACACACGATCAGTTAGATACAATGACGTAAACCACTACCACGACAACGTTTTCAACAAGCAAGTGTCAA